>OY728151.1:1065664480-1066289480 GCA_963277665.1 Viscum album | reverse complement strand
AACATGAGTTATTTTTATTATATTTGATATGAATGTATGATTTTATAAACTTATGATCGCAATTTCATACCCTTATGCTCATTTTTTGCTTACCTGCCTCCCTTATTTACCCTTACTAAGAATATGAGCTCATCAATTTTTATGTTTCCTTTTCTAATTAATTATGACATGTAATATGTAAAATTTTTCTAAAAAGTGTTCTACTCATGATGAACCTATAGGGAGATAACATACTTTTCTTATATATCATTGTTTATGTTTCCATGATTAATAAGAAACCGAACCAATACGGTATTTGGGTCCCTATTTGTAAAATATTGTATATATTTTAAAACATTTATGTAATTTTAATGTACAAAAATTGAGGGTCTCTATAGTTGGTATCAGAGAGATGATTTTTTAACCATTGGAAACTAGGATGATAAAATTCTAGTGAGATCTCTCAGTATATTTCGATGCATATTACTAGGGATGTCTCCATGGGTAGTTATAATGATGAGTTAATGCTTAAGAAAAGGTCGTAGAATTTTTTAAATAGAGAGTGTATGTGGTTTCATACTGATACACCCATGTCAAGATACTATAAGAGGATGTGTATCTATAACAGAAGTAATAAGGAGTAATAACTCTAAAAAGATGTTTCGGTCCCAACATTGGGTAATCTGGTACACGAAAATGGGACTTACTACACACCTGGTCTGACACTCTCGGGGGATATGCAATGGAAATTCATAAACTCATAACCAACCATAATGTAGAATTTTAATATAAGTTGGCTATGAATAAAGAAGGATTGACGTAGGGTGTTGTATATTATGTAAGGTTTCATGATTTACAAATCCAATATGTAATTATTTTTTCCTGACTATGGGGTTTTTTCTATGATATGTAATGATCACTGTATGCTTATTTTTTCAATGTTGGGAACCAAAAAGAACTGCATTATTATTGGATTTGTTGGATGATTTCCTAATGAGAAGTAAAGATGGTTGATGACTAGAGTGTGAGTCACTGTGATATTCCCTTATCCGTTTTCATGGAAAATTATTATCTATGTATACCTTATCTAATTCTTGAACTCGCCATGGATGATCAAGATGGAGTTCTTTAAGAGTTCTGGTAATGGATACCATGAAAGATATATTATTTTTTTTGTTTCTATCACGAATGTATAAATAATAACCTATGTTAATGTATTAGAGGAACAAGAATATGTATTTACTGTGTAAAAGAAGGACAGAAAGAAACTGTCAGAAAAGGAAAAATGATGATTTTGGATACAAAATTGATAAAAATATTGTCATCCCTATAAAAAAATTTAATGTTAAGTGTTTTATTTTATGATTAAATGTTTATTATGCAACTCAATTTCCCATGATTAATTATCTTAAAGAGAACACACAATATGGTGTAAGAAATAGTTACATTATGGGTGATGATGAAACTATGGATGAAATTTGAAAGGAAAAAATATATTATGTAATAGTATGAGGTATACATACTAATATAACAATGATTAAGTGTAATAATTATAATTTAAATATATTTGGATTCAATAATTATGTTTTATTAATGGTGAAATATCCAAGTGTTGTTCATTATATGTCATTCTCTATGAATTTACAATATTTTGTTGAATATTTTTGATGGTCTTGAAAAATGATTTAATGAAAATTTGATATTCATGGGAAACAAAATATTAAGGGAAATATAATCCTTAATGTGTCCCTAATGATAAGATAATATTTTTTTTGATAAGAGTCATATTGGATTTTAAAAAGTGAATTTGATAGTACAAATTAACCTAGATTTGATTAATGATTTCATTAAAATGTGGTGTATATCACATGGATTAATTGTAACAATTCTTGGATTTGATAAATATATCCAATTGCATTTGGAATAAGAAATCGTGCATCGTAATTCATTAATTTCAATTTAATGTCTTTGATTTATATTTTTATTAAGGGTTATAAGGAAAAATGTTCGTGAAAATATTATGTTCTATTAATGAGGATGTATTTATGTATTTTTTTTTTGAAAACCATAGTTAAAGGATATTTGGTGATTAAAATTATTTCAAGGATATATACCTAAATTGTTTTCAGAATTATATTAGTGTGGTCATATAAAAAGATACTATATATTTTTGGGGACAAATAATAATGTATGTCATGGTTGCGGATCGTAATGAAAATATTGAAGGTTGATATGGGTTTCATGCCTCCTATTGTTCTACACGATGTCCTGGATAAAGTGTAATTATTATTTTCTAATAAATAAAAATGAGGAACCAACAGAGTTAATTTTTATAGTTATATACTATTAAATTAACAATATTAATTTTTATGAAAAATTAGACAAAAATTGTTATAGTTTTCATTATTTAATGTAAAATAACATTATCTAAAACTATCTTTTAGTACTTCAAGAAAAAATTTTAAATTTTGGACATCCATTTCATGAAGTAATGTATCAATTAGATATATATTTAAGCACAAATAAAAAATTATTTTTTGATAAAAATATTTAATGTATTTCTATTTCCTAATATTTTTGGTCAATATAATAATAAATCAATGTTACTATAAAGATAAATAAAATCTGTTGTCCTAAGACCTTAATGTTTTTCAACAAATGGCCTTTAAATCCTAACATATTTTTGAAATTGTGGCCCTAAAAATTTATTTGATAATTCACTAGTTTTTTATGGATGACATTAATAACCCCCAATAAATATTTATGCTTTTGCACTATGTCCAATCTTCACACCCTACATACAATCTCCTTTGTGGAAACCCAATTATAAGTTACTTTAGATAACCATTATGGTCATATTTTCCACTTTAATGGGATGTTTTGGAAGTAATTTTTATAATGTGGTTTTCTAAGACTGAAACTTCAAAGTATTAAAAAATTTATAACCTAGATTAACATTGATGGAAAATTCATTTTATGGGTGAGTAGAATGTCACACCATGAGATTTTGTGAGTTGTTTTCTTTCTAAATAATTTTTTATTTTTTAAACATAGAATATCATACAAATCTAAATATTTTTTATTGTTTATTAATGAAACATTTTTTTCTTGATTTATATGAATCATCAAGTCAGTCCTACACCACACAAAAAATAAATTTTATCTCTCTCTACACAGAACATCGATGTTATCTTGAATTCCATGGAACGATGACTTTCATTAATGGCTTGCGTAACACGTAAGACCATGTTTACCATACAAATAAAGTTATTATTTAATATAATATTATATATCATAGACCGTAAATTATATTTCATTAATAGTTTATTTAATTTATTTAAATATATGGTTTAGACAAATATAATATGAATTCATAGGATACCAATTAATCAGAAATGAAAATTTATTGAATATGAAGGAAAATATTAATATGGTTATAAAGTTGTGTTACCCTACAAAATTAAATTAATAAGCGAGTGATATTAATATAATATCTATTATATGTTGTAAATAAAATATTTTTTACATCCATTAAACAAAATTTGTATACATAATTGAACAAACCCAATATTATGTTTCAATCCCAATATTTTCATCACCACAATTTTACTGCCTTTTATCAGAGAGCCAATTTTAAAACAAATGTTTTGGAATTTTTTCTGATTTAATATATTAAATAACCCAATATTATAAATATGGACATAAAAATTAATTTAGGTTAATTTTTGGTACTTCTCTGAGATGTTTAATTTTTTAATGAACATTAAAAAATAATGAATTTTAGTTTAGAATTAATTTTTATGATAATTTATTTAAAAGGATAAATTAAATTTTAAATATCATTCAAAGCTCCTCTAGTTAATTTTTTATCAATTAATTCAATTTATTTCAATGGAAAAAACATTACATTAATATTTTATATTAAAACTTATAAGGCTTTTGATCTTTTTTACTTTAAAAATCAGATGTATCGTTCTATCAGTGAGATTAAATTTAAATTAATTTCTACCATTTTTGTTATTAGAATTTTAAAAAATGGATTTCAAATTTAGAATAATTATAATTTATAATTTATAATAATTTCAACTTAATTTTTTAATATATAGATTAGTGAATTTGATTAAAATAAATTACAAGGAATAAGGTTAAATTAAGCTTAATAAGGGACTAAACAAAAACAATATGACCCAAAATGGCCTAAAAACATATATGAACACATTTTATGGAAATTATTCACCAATTAAAGTTTCATTAATGTGGTTTTTTATGAATTTTATGCCATTTTGTTGGAAAAAATGTTGGTATACATAACTTGTTTTCAAAAATACCATGTGAGTACTTTCACATTTCAATAAAAAGACACCACATCATCCCCTTTTTCAAACCTATAAAAATAAATATTTTGGACAAGATTATCCTAGTACACATCCCCAAATTCCTCCCTTCCACCATTAATAATCTCTTTGTACATAAATAAATCCATGTAATCCATTTTGTACAATTGAAAAGGAGTTACCTGATTAAGAGGAAACCTCTTCTCACAATCTCGTTTTTGTTATTTTTATTCTCTGCCCCTCCACTATATTTATTACATAAAGGTATAACAAAAATAGTAAACTCAAGATACTAGAATTTTTTAACTCTATGGTTTAGATATACACTTACAAACACCTCCATTTTATGGGTAATGAACATATTGTTTACATGTACGATGAACTACTGCCTCACTAAATGGTGATTGTTCATTTTCCCATACCACCTCTCATTGTAGTCTTTATGATAGAAAATTTAGTTTTATATTTCATATAGTATATTTATTATGTCTTTATTATTCTGTATTGCCTTTAAAACACATATCTTTTAGACTTTCCATTTTGTGTAAATATGATTATTTTGTTTGAGGAAGTGTGAACTGCTACCCCCTAAAAGAGATATTCCTTCACACACTACATGGAATGTATAATGGATGGTTTTTGTGAATATATATAATATATATGATATAATAAATCTATTTTAATAATTATATATATATATAAATATAAATATTTATATACATAAATGTCTTTTAATTTCATTCTTTCAATACGACAATAAAAACAGAAATAATTTCCATGCATACCTTTGACTTACTGTCTCTATGAACAATATTTTTCATTATGTACACCTATATTATATAGAATGATACAATAAAAATATAAACTATATAAATTATATTTATATAATTGATTACATAATGGAATAATTATATAATTATATGTACTAAAGATATAAGAAATTTAGACACATGCGAAGAACAATGAAGATATTACCCGATGTGAAACCTTAACATATGATTATCAATGCGTTGGTTATATAAGGTAATGATATAAAAATATATTTTATTATAAATAATAATATGTTTCTATAAATTATTTATTATAAATTTATATTTATTATCCATGTGGTTTGTATGAGTACAAATAGGGTCAAGACACAAGGTATAGGGATTTAATCTCATTATTTATTTCCATGAGATACATTCCTTAATCACCTCTCACATTATTTTTTTGGTGTTTTTACATATCATGAACGTATTCAATATATTTTATAATTTAATTAATGGTTATTCCCATATCAATTTAATGATCTTTCATTCATGTGGTTTGTGTTTTGAAATTTACCAATTTAGAAAAATACTTTTGACTCACTTTTGTTTCATTGATACACATGTATTGTTATGCACCAACAATTATTTTTATTAGTGTATATACTCCAATTTTAAATGAAATATCATCTAAATACATAGTTTTTGAGATGTTTTAATACACATATAATTTCATTTTCTTTCATAGAGTGTATTATTCGATGTTTCCAAGTGATAAGAATTTATTGAAAGAATCATATCACTTTTTGAGATTGTTTATTATTATTTTTCAATTAATCAAATACCATGATCTATATCTCAATAATAGTCGTGAAATTTCATATTATCTGGTTATTCATGATATCATCATGTATTTATACCATTTTCCACTTTTTTGTAATTATGATATTGTTTTCATGTAAAATATAGCCATCTTTCTCTTCAGTCGGAAATCTATTATATTCAAAAACCATATTTTAAAAAATATTAAAAAATATTCTATGAAGACCTCATTCATGGAAAATAGATTTTAAAAAATATTTACAGTTTTCAATGATTCCTTTATATGTTTCCAAATCTAATTTCAAATAATTTTTTTAAAAAAGTATATATATTTTTCCATTTATTTTATTTGTTTGAATGTATTATGTTTTTATGGCACGATTTTTATGGAATCCCTTTCTCTTTCACTGCATATATGATTTTGAAACCCACTTCGTTTCGAGTGTTATATTTAGGATGAAATGATTATGAAACAAAAATATTTTATTTGGATATGATAATATTACATTTTTATAATAACCATTTCATTACAATGTTGTGATATTATTATTTATGAACATGTGTAACATTTATGAATGATTTTACTATGAGATGTGTGGGACCTATATCTCCTTCGAATGCATTGTGTACACATTTATATATCATGAGATAGACTATGATAGTCTTGGGAGTAAACCCTGAATAATAAAATGGCCATGAGAGTGAACCATCCCTGCCAATATAGTATGGCTAGTAAACTCATACTAATAATATTGTCTTGGTAGTGATTTCTTGGCTACTATAGAAATCATATTACATGGTTATGTGTTTTCCAAAAATTACATGTATAATTTATATATTAATCTATCATGGATTATGTTCTATATTTATTTATGATGCATGTTATATGAACTATCTTTCTTTAATACAAGAGTGATGTTTATTATCATTGATGTATAGGGTATGATATTATAAATTTATGTTAACATTCACATACCCTTGTGCTCATGTTTATACTTACATGTCTCCCTAGTTTACCGATACTCAAAATATGAGCTCACAAATTTTTTTCATTCCTTCCCTAGGTTATAATTACATTTATTGTGTATGATATGTCTAATAAAGGAGATATTTAAAAGAATATAGTGTGATATAATTTAGCCCACTTATATATCATTTTTCATGTTTCCTTTTTTGCTAAGGCACTAAACTTATACGACCGTTGGGAATCTGTTCGTATAATGATTTATGTATTTTGAAAAAGTTATGTAATGTTAATGTATGATAATTGAGGATCACTCTAAGTTATAATTATCTATATTATAGAACCCTAATAATATTTTAGTGGCTAGAAATACAAAATTGAAACATATATGAAAATGATACAGTTATCACCCAATATAGTGAATCTAATAATGAATTATTAATAAATGTTTTTAAATGATTATATGTATATAATACATGGAATTTGGTATTTGTGTTTGGATATGGAATATATGTATAATAAATCATCATTTATTATACATGAGGTTATAATCTGTATGAAAAAATTTAGACTTTAGGTATTGGATTTCCATCTCATGTTTATTTCTTCAAGACACATTTCAAATTCACCACTTGTATATTTTTTATGGTTTATATAATTCTAATGAATGAATTTTACTATGATTATTAATAATTTAAACTGATTTATAAATTGATCATGGGTTCATTCTTCCAAGTGAATTTCTATTTAAACGTTTACAATGTGTTAAGGGTATAATGATACAATTCCATTGTTTATCGATATTGTTCATTAATGCGATTTTTATAATAAAATATTATGATATATCTATCGAGAAAGTAATGTAATTTTTTATAATCTAGTTATGTTTGAAGAATTATTTTTTTTCATTTCATATTACTCTCATAAAGAACTGAAGAGACTAAAATAATTTTTCTAATAATAATATAATATAATTATATCTTAAGTGGAAAATCCACTTTCATCTATGTGCATGTTTTCCAAAAATGATTTAATGATGTTTATAAAAAATTTCTGCTGACTAATAATTTTTTTTGACATGTTTTAATATTTACAAAAATAATTTTAAAGGAATCTTATTTTTGTTGTCCCAATGTGACCCTTTTATCTTTTTACCAAAAATATTAAATGATAGATTAATTTAACATGTACTACATTTATGGTATTTTACACGATCTTGTTCGATAAATGATTTAATTCACACATTACATATTTCTAATTTCATTTTTTAATAAAGTGTTTATCATTAATATTAGAAATTTTTTTATTTTAAAAAACTATTTTCATACTCGGATGGTTATTTTCCTCACGAAATGTCCATGGTGATCTTATAAAATAATTTTCAATCTAATATATCATAAAATGATGTTATTATAGATTCAATGGGGATAAGGACCAGTCATACCATCCTTATTCCATAAATATATAGTTCAAGATTATCAAGAAAATATGTTTTTGAAATCAATTTCCTTTCAAAAAATCATATTTATGAAACAAATTTCATTTCTGCAAGTAATTATATGTTGAAATGATAAAATTTTTATGAAACCCTATAATTTTACACATGATATATTAATGTTAAATGTATTTGAAGCCTCTTTCTATTATATGGATTATTCTGTAATGATTGTTTTATAATCTTATGGAAAAAATTTATAAGATTTTCATTATATGATAGGTGGTACCTATATATACCATCAATTATTTTGGTGAAAATTTATATCTCACAAGTAGGGATCATATGGGGAGTGAACGCAATATAGGAAGAGAATGCAAAAACTGTGATATTCACGGGAGGGATCCATGACTACTACAATTGTTTGGGTGGTGGGGGTGGGTTGGTGAACCTAATACACTATGATACTAGTTGTAGTGAAAATTTAGTACTACAATTGTTTCGGTATTGAACTTTATCTACTATGATAGTTCATGTTGTAAATATTTTCCTATAATAGAAATGATTTTCAATATTAATGTTTATGCCACAAATCCATGTTTTATTCATATTTTGTGCACTCATGGAACATGTTATTGTATAACATAATGAATCATTTATTATGAACTTCTATGTTTATTCTATGACCTATGGTTATTATCATTGAAATGAAAGGAACAGTATTATAATGTAATACAAATTTTATCATAACCTTATTCTTATGTTATGATTATGTGATCAATTATATATCAGTTTTTACCGCTAATGAGAATCATAGATCACCCTTTCCTAGTTTTATTAACCAATTTTTGATGATTAGATTTTTGTAAGATATTTCAAATAAGGGTTCCAGTTTTGAAGAGCCTAGTCAGTGGTGATTTATTTATATTATGAAGCATCTTTTGTGTCTTGTTTTTCTAAATGTAAAAAATTAGTAAAATTCTATCATGGATCATTTTTTTAGGAAATTTATATTTTTCTATTAAGATGTGATATTTATGTGTTAAATGGTTTGGAATTTTTTGTTGGAAATCTTGAAAGGATCAATTAACATTATCAAAATAGGTTGAAAAAATATAAGTGATATCCCTAGGGATATTTATATGGATAAATATTATGATAATTGAAATATATAAAAATATAATAGAATTTTGGTGATGGATAGAGCTAGTGGTTACCATTAAATTTATTCCTTGTATAGATAAATTAATTATATAGGATATGGTATGGTTTTACATAGGGTTAATAACTTTTAAAAGGGCCAATTTGGGATTTATCTTAATATTCAGAAGCTAAATAACAAAAGGATATACTTCACATCAAATTAGACATGTGTTTTCAAAATTTACAAACTCTTTAAAAAACACCATAATGTGGTGGGAATTTTCTTCTTAGAAATATAATTATTTTACCTCTGGTTTAATTTTATGTTTTCTATAGAATATACTTTATTTCAATACATAAATACCCCATCAATTTCTGTGAATGAAAAGTAATATTTGATATTCCAAAGATACCTGTGAATTCCATTCAGTGTGATTAAAAATATAAACATTCACCATAAATATCATTCATCATATGAGTCTTGATTCACATAATAATAATTGTTTATTATATAGATCGGGATAAAATGTGCATGAATGATATACATACCTTTCAAAAAAATTGTATTTATGTATTTTTTTCCATATCATTCACTAAAGTGTGATGTTTATTTCTCAAAATAACTCATACATGGTCCTAAAAATAATACCAAGACTCCGTAAAATTGTGGTCAATATTTAGTTTCAATAATTGATGAATCAATTCATAGAGAATCATTATAAGGTATTTATTCAACCAAGTGTATCCCCATGGGTTACAAAAATTACTTTTTTTAATAAGACAGATAGAAAAATGCATATCTAAATTAATTATTGGGTCTGATCATGATCAAAATAATGAACAAGTATCCCCATATATTGATGATTGTTTTCAGCAATAGTACTTAGCTCAATACATTGCCACGATTTTCCTTAATTTTGGATGTCATCAACTGATGGTAAAGTTTTCATATATATCTACAAATAAATTATATAAAAGGTATCAACACTATGAATATTTAGTGAATCTATTTGGCATTACTAATTCCCCCATTATAATAATTGATTTATTGAATAAAGTATTTTCATATTACATAGATCATTCTATGTTAGTCTATAAAGATGATATTCTTACCTATTCAAACATAAATGAAGAGCATAAATAAAAATTAAAAATTTTACTAAAGACCCTGATGAAGTATAAGTTGTCTGAAAAATTTCCCATTTTGGAATATTTGATAAATAATGATTGATTTGGAAGGAATTTAATCTCAACAGAGGGTATAACAGTGGATTTATCATTGATGGAACTTATTGATTTTCATTCCAGACCAACCACTAGGACTAAAATATTATGTTTTATTGGTTTTGTGGGATATAAAATATGGGTTGTTGTTAATTTTTTATGACTATCTAAACTTGTCACCAATATAACATAGAATGGAACTAAGTTCCTTTGTATAGATAAATGTGAATAAAATTTCAAGGAACTAAAGAAAATATTTGTCAGTACAAATATTCCCACACTGTATTGTAGTGGACTTGGATATTTAATATACAATGACACCTAGTATAGGGTATTTATATTTTTCCTCTTGTATAGTGACATGGTTATAGTTTATGAATCTAGAAAATTGATGTTTTATGATAAAAATTACAGAACTCCTGATTCAGAATTAGTTGTTGTAATTTTTTAATTAATGATATTGAGGAATTGTGTTTATAGTGAATGATGTCATATATTTCTAAATTAGAAGATTTCAAAATATATATTAACATAAAAAGTGTTTATTATGAAACAATTTATTTATTTTTTGGAACTAATTAATTACTATAAATCCTAAACATATCAACACCCAAGGAAATAGAACTAGGTGGCCAATGATTTTTGTTGAAAGGGTCATCCTAGATTATCTATGAAGAGGATTAAAAATTATCAGGTATTTATGAATTTATATAGGGAAGATATATAAATAATGAAGGAAGAATGTAAATATAATATTTCTCAAATTGATTTTTACCCCTCAAAACAGTTGAATATTAAATTATAATATAAGGAAGATGTCGAGCTGTAGAAGAAGGTGATGAATATTCCTGAACATAAGAATATTTATGATGGAATGACATGGCTGAGGAACCATTTATGTGTCGTATAAATATAATATCTAAATAATGATACATTATAGAAATATTATTGTTATTTATTCTCTATTCATCCAAGAAGTTCAAAAGATATAAAATAAGTTTAAATAGTATATATTGTGTGATGGCATGATGTGAGATATTGTAGAGTCTGTATCTTAGTGTTCTATATGTTAGATTGTTCTGGATATGATACATAAGTATAATGGGGAGTTATAACCACTACACATAAAACAAATGGAAATGAAAAAATAACACTGTTGATTGGGTCACCAGATTCCCCAAAATATCTAATGGGAAAAAAATCATTATAGGTTATAGTGAATTACCTTATAAGGTCATCAAACATCCTCACCATTATATGATATATCTTTTTTGATCATTGTTAATGAATTTATATTAATTAATAGGTAAGGTTTAAGAGAATACCATATTATATAGTATCAGGATTCATGGTTTACATCTATATTCTCGAGAAGTCATTAATTGGCCCTGAATAGAGAGCCATATTTCAGCACTAGGTATTATCCGTAGACAAATGGTCATGCTGATAGAACTATTCACACCCTAGTGGGTATACTAAGATCTTGATATATGAATTCCAAAGGTATTTTTGGAAAATCACTTTCCTCAAGTCAAGCAATCATACAAAATATATTCTATTCAATAATTCAGATAGTCCAAAATAAATACCAGTATAGAAAATAGTATAGAAATAAAATATATTTGGAGGTTGTTGGAAAATGTTCTCATGACCTGTACTATATTGTGAAATGTTATGGAATGATAAAACCATTTGTAACATACGACGATTTAAATATAAAACTCTATTCTCAATTGGGTATGAGATAAACAACATCATGATTAAATAAGAAAATTAACCTAGATCGAAGCTGGTTTTGATATGTAAAATTCTATGTGTATTTTTCATTTTATTTTTTTTATAAAAACTCAAAACCTTCTTATGTTCAAAATTTGAATGATTGGTTTTGGGACATTATAGTTGGTATTAGAGAAATGATCTAGAAAATATTGGAGATTAGACAATGTTGTTTTTATTAAAAAACAAGATATATAATTTAATTTTAAACAAATTTTTAATTATTATCCCATATAAGGTAAAGAATTTCATAATACTGAAGATCAAAATTCATAAATTTATGTACGGAGAATTAATTGAGAGGGAAAAAATCCATTAAGGTAGGAGAATGTCACGTCATCAGATTTTAAAAGTAAACTTTGTACTCTATAGTGTATGAGATTCAACACATCAAGATTAAACTTGCAACTAAAAAACTGAAAAATTTATTTGTATATAACATGATCTTTATATTTTTCATTTTTTTTATTTTGTTAATGCACCAAAACAATTTAGTGAATATGGAAGTGTGGTTTTAGGGATTTACACAGTCAATAAAAATTCATTGATGCTTAGATTTGATAAAATACATATCGTGACAATAATCATTATGATATAGAGATTTATGTTGATGAGATGGTTTTTATATGAATTTACCCATTTAATAAATATATAATATTAGAGAAGAAATAAATGTTATGGCCCAGAAACATTAGTTCCTTAATGATTCTAAATCGAGTAGGGACAATGGATTATTTCTCAGTGCTTCAATCGATCATCTATTAAGTCCTTGATGGGCTCCATATATCACTCCTGAAGGAATACTTACATGGTCCTTCACATGTGCTGAAATCATAATTATTAATGATTGATAATGATATTTTCTATATGGAACATCTTATGGAGATTATAGATTATGTATAGAAGGTTCCATAAATCAATACCAGTCATTTGGTAAAGGACTTATGGTGACACCACCAACTTAACGAAGATACATGGGAACATGAGAAAATTTATTCTAAAAATAAACTTCATTTTTTTATTCAACATTTCAAAACTATCTTATGGTAAATTTTTGCTAATTTTCTTAAAAATCCATTTGTCAACGAATAGTGAAAAAAATTTAATTATTGAAAACTTCATTATTATTTAACAAATTTACAAAGAAATATTAGGTTTTTTAATTATTAAAAATTAAAATCAGTTTAATTATATTATTATTTATCTACTTTATTTCATTATAAAAAACATAAAAGTTAATTTTGGTATTAATATTTTTCATACTTATGAATCTTTTATCATTGGAAAACAAATTTTTCATCACGTCAGATTGTTTAATATTAAATTACATTCTACCACTTATTTGAATTGAATATTTAATTTTTTTTCCATATTTAGAATTATTGTAACTAATTTTATATAATAATTTCATCTTAATGTATGGTGATAATTAATATTGAAAACTATCAAAATTAATTACAATGGTTAAAGATAAAACCAGTTTATCGTGAGGTTAAACTAATAATATATTGTTTAAAATGTCCAAAATAATGTAAAATTATTATTTTATAGCCATTTTTCATCCTTATATCTTATTAGGTTATATAATTATCCACTTTTGTGCATTTTTGAATTTTCAAAAAGTTGGTATAACATTTTCTTTTAAAATTTTCCAAGCCTGTCCTCCACCCAAACCAAAAGGGAATCTCTTATCTTATTATCCCCACCAGCCACATTCAAAATATATCTTAATTAATTTCATTACAACATAATATTGGCCATAGTTTTATTAGGAAATCCTATAAATAAGGCTCCTAATGCTGTATTCAAGGGGCTTTCCAAAGAAGTAATATCATTCTTAAATGAGAATTTTTACTTTATTTATTATTACACATCTTACAAATATTATTCGTATATACTGATATAATAAAATAATAATCACCCATATAATAATATGTTGGTATTTTGATGTTATTACCAACATCTATATCATCATCCACTAAATGGGAAACAAAACTATCAATCTGTGTACAAATGACTATTTCCTCATGAACTGTTGTAAATTATTTTGAATCACTATATTCAATGGGTGGATATAATTATAGATTTAAAGTATATATAAATATATATACACGATATTTATGACATAATTATACTTTTGGATTTATAATTTCCTAAATACCTTCTCACCTTGTTATCTATTGTAAAATTGGTAACCGAGCTCATGCATATGTGTGGATTTCTCCCTCCATAAAGTGATGTGACACATTTTTCATATTTGTTTTGGCATAGAAGGTAATAAAAACAGATTAAATGAATAAATTTGATAACTATTATATAAAAAAGAATCAATAATATATAAATATTATTTATCTATATTTTATTCAATTCATCAATAAAATGGAAACAATGTTTATTCTTAAATATGACCCAACATTTCCTTGAACGATGTAATTCATTATATATATAAATATTTTTTTATGGATTAAAATAAATAAATAAATTTTATATTTTATATTGATATAATTTTTTATATTCTCGATATTATGGAACCATTTTTGATGTCAATGGAATAAATCTACTGAACAAAATAATTTATGGAAAATCAGGCAGTCATCATATAGAACACAAATTTTAACAATGAAATGTTAACAAACATGTGGTAAAAGGATTTAGGTAAATAATATATGGTAGGATATATATGATTATGGATTTTAATAGATAAATAATAAATCAATATTATTTATATAGAATGTTCTAATGAGTTTGGTTAATGTCAAGACTTCAGGTAAGGGATTTTCATCTAACTTTCCTTTCTGTGAGACACATTCCCTATTCAACACTTGTCTCTTTTGTGTGGTGTATATAAGGACCATGAATGTATTTTATGATTATATTTATTAATGTTATGGTGGTTTATATATCCATATAAATTTATTTATTTCATAGGGATTATGACTCAAAATCTACCAATGTTATAATGGATTTATGACATAATCTCATTTCTCCATATGGTTTAGGATAAGGATTATGATGAAGAAATCTGATGATAAATATCTCAATAATCACATGTATTTTATTACAAAATTTTTATTTCTATAGAATAAATTATTTTATTTCATTATCCTGTATAAAATGAATAAATATTCCCAAATAATGATTTCAAAAAAATGAAATTATTTATCTCTTTGAGGGAAATTATTTTTTCAACAATGTCCATGTTTTATAAATATGATTTAATGTAATAATTTTCAATTCTGAAATTATATTTTATATAAATTTGTTACTATGATTTATGTTTTAATAAATTATTTAAAATGATTCTTCTTGCCATTTTATGAAAATGGATATGTTAATTTTTACCAAAAATATGAAATTAAAATTTATTTTAAAATATATGACTGATTTTTATTTCCCTCTGTCCTGACCACTCAATAATCTAATAATTCAATAAAAAAATCCATGGTAATTTTCAAATAAATTGTTTTCATTAATAATTGAGATATTTCTTGATTTTAGTTAATTGTTTCCAATTTTGAAGGGTTATTATCCTCACAAAATGTTCCAAGTGAAATTTTAACATCATTTTGAATCCAAGATGACATAATTTGATGTCATTGAAGCTTTAATAGAGATATGATTAAATGGTACCACACATATAATTTATCTATATCGTTTGTGAAAATGATGAAAATATGTTTTTGAAACCCCTTAATTTTCTATGGGTTATGATAATGAAGCCATTTATTTTCCAAATTTTTTTCTATGACAAAATTATTCAATGCTTATTAAACTGATTTATTTTTTATATATTAGTTTATGATGAAATTTTTTTGAAACCCATATTCTTTTTTATTTTTTTAGATGATTAAAATTTTATGATATTTTGGAAATTATTTTTTCTGATTTTAATTATGTTTCTTGGGGGACCTATATCCCACTCCAATGAATTTGGAAAAGATTGATATCTAGTGAGATAAACTAAGCTAGAGTGGGGAGTACACCAAATTTTAAAAGGGAATCATTCTACAACGATATTCATGGGACATAAATGTTGATATTATAATGGTTTGGGAACAATTCATAATCAATTATGATAGTCTTGAGAGTTAACCTATAATACCATGATGTTTTGGGGATTGAAAAAAATATAATCTAATAGTACACATTGTGAAGCCCCAAATACTAAGGAAATAACTTTATATTCTTATGTGTATACCAAAATTCCATGTCTTCTATGTATGTTTTCTACTCATGGTCATGTTCTAGATTAAATTATGAATCAGGTCTAATTATTATCAATTTTTATTCCACTAATTATGTTTATCACTATTTTTATGAAAGGAATGTTCTTAAAAAGTTATGATCATATTCTCAAACACTTATTCTCATGTTATACATATCTGATCATTTCTATCTCACTATTTTACCCATACAATCAATAACATAAGACCCATTCATATGTTTCCATTGTTAAGGGTATCTAGAATAAATATATTTTTGATATATCTAAGAAGGATGATTTTTTTGACTATGTGTCAGATGCTGTAGATCTTGATTGAACCTATTGATGACATTTCTAAGATTCCAAAGGCACTTATCCAATATAATTCTAGTGTGGAAAATTTTTAGGTAATTAATATTAATCTATTAATATGTTATATCTATGTATGAAATTTTTGGGTCTTGATAGCCACTTTAACTTTGTTTCTGTCATTGAGAGATACTCCATTCAACAACCAAAAACACGGGAGGACCCTTACCCCACATCCCAATGAGTATTGATGTTAAGGGGACCCGCCATGGGTTTTAATCTAAAAATGACTATTAAATAACAAGTCGAACCCTATTCAATTTGTATTCATTGATGATATATGGGGATGGATATTCAACTGATATTATCCACTTTCATTTTCTTAATTATAAATACCCAAAAAGGGTGGGGGATTTTAGTGAATTTTGATTGTTTTTTTCATTTGGGTCTCTTATCATCCATCTTTATTAACTCATTGTCACTATTACTAATTTTGGGATTAGTTTTATAAGAATTTGTTGACATGTTCCATAATAGCATGGTGGAAATTATTCCGAATGATGGGGGTTTCATGATTATTTTCTAGAAAGAAAAACAAGAGGATGTTCGACCATTATCATTCAACAGTTCATTTCTAATGAGTCAAGATAAAATTTTTTATTTAGTTTATATAAAAATATATGATATTTGATAATGAATGGGTTTTGGGTGTTATGTATGCTTCCCAAAAGGATTTTGTGGGGGTTATCAAGGAATTATTTGGAGTGGTTGTTTTTAGTATCGACGTGTTGATGAATCTTGGTGCGATTTTGATTATTATAAATCATTTGAAAAAAATGAAAAATTAATTATTTTTTAATTATTTATTTATGTCTTCTCACTTTAGAATGTATTTTAGGTGTGGAATAGCCTTTTATGCGGAACAATTGAGCATGGTGTGGTTGGTTACTCAATGATCACGGTTTGTAGGTACATTTATACAATTACATATCCATGTTATGCATTATTACATTATATTATGTATGTCTTGTGGGAGCTAGTAGATAAATAGCAACCAAGTTAATCCTTTAGAAAGATAGAGAATAGTTTCAAACATCCATTGATTTGGGTGTGTTTACATTATCCCTATGGTAAATTATGAAATCTTGATTAATATTTCTCTAAGGGGATAGGGTGAAATTTATAAAAGAGAGAGTCCTTTGGTAGTTATCGGGATGTAAGAAGGGATATGGGTATACAAGAATGGTTTTATAATGAATGGTTTTTCATGAATGAAAGGATTATCCAATGTGATGATGGGTGAGATGAATATAAATCACATGTGTATTTAGTAAAACAATCGTGAGACTGAATTTATGCTCGATGAGACCTGTGAGTGTAGAAAATTATTCCAAAAATAGATTAGGTTTGTGAAAAAGTGGATTCTAATAGGATATGGGTTGAGATTTATCCATTAGAAATTGTGATTCGAGACCAAAATATAGGTTATAGGAATTATTCGCGGCGAAAATCGATCTTTCAGGGGATATAGGGAAGTATAACATGGAAATGACATGGTGGTTTGGGTTGGAGGAGCCTACAAGAGTTTGTGTCACTGAGGGGTGTCTTATCTAGGACTATATTAATTAGTCGGTAAGATGTGGGATGTGAATCATTCCATGTATCATAATTCATGTTCCAGTAGTAGGTGATAACTTTGGGTGTGGGTGGATGGGCCATATTTCTCAGACATGCTATGAGTGAAACAAAACTTGAAGGACCACCAGGTTTGATATGAGGTCAAAATGTACATGAAATATGGGCATACCATTAGTGAGATGGTATTACATGAGACAATTTTTATTCAACTTAACTTATACATTGGTTTTGGAAAATTTCTCTAGTGAGATGTCTTGGGTTTGTATTTTCTAAATCTATGGCTGAGAAAGTATTTTTCATTTTGATTTGATGTCTTACATGGATGATGAAACCAACCATTATTAATAGGTAATTGGGTCGATAGTAGATGAGTGGCCCATCCTTGAATGATAATTATGTTGAGAGATACTGATGGATGACCTCTATTGAGTGATAAGATATAGTTCAACCAATGGTTTTTAGAGCTTACCCTATTTTTTATGGTAGTGATTACATATTTTAGACACCGTACCCCAATTCACCATTCATTATTTTAGACTTAATTACATGACCAGAAATGATTAATTTGGTTTAGGATGAGGTATAATTATGATGTCCATAGGTGTCAACTAGGTTCCAATATGACACTAAAGTTGTTATGATTTGGTGTATTTGTTTTTGGGTTAGATAATTATAACAAAATGTTCATGGTTTGTAGTGTCCTAGTTAGTATATGGGTTCTAGAATTCCTTTTTCACATAGTTATTTTAATTTTCAACACACATATATGATGGAATATTCTAAGGGAACTTTTTAGAGACCTTACTGAGATTTATTCTTCATAACCTAAATTATCACTCTTGTGTTTTCATAATAATTATTTATATTTAATAGTTATAATAAAATCATGTATAGTGTATCTGCAATGATATTATTCTGGGTATTATGAGGCTTAGTTTATAGTGAGAGATTAGGTTCCATATATTAAATTTTTTACACAAATAAAATCTATTATATGATTTCTTTTATTTGTTATACTTACTGATATTATTTATATCTATATTTTTTGTTTTATTTTGTTGTTTTATGTCTCATATTTGCCTATATAGTCTCGACACTGTATGCATTTGTTTGTCACCACTTGTTGTATGCTTATCCATATAGAGAGGCATGGTTGAGTGAAATCTTTTTTTTATGAAAAATATAACCGAGGAAGGTGTTGATACCACCACCTTTTTAATACAATGAATATAATCTCCATATATCATTTAGGGATTGATTTTCCATATCTGATTGAACATTTGTTTGAGGATGACACGAAATGTTGAAACTCTAGTCTTTAATAAGTGCTTCCTTAAAACATCACTATAAATTTTATGTAATCCTCAGATCTTTATCAAACATAAAGGAATGTGGTAATCCATGAGACCTTACAACTTCCTTAATAAATATCGTGGAAAGATGATCCATATAAAAATATTATATGACTGATATGAAGTTTTCTAACATAGTAAGGAGATCAACTATAAAACATATTAAATTATAATCATTATTTGTTTTGGGGAGTCCATCAAAAAATACATAGTCATGTTCTCCCAATTCTATATTGGAATGGGTAACAGATGAGTCATCTCCTTAGTATTTTTTACATTATCCTTACATTACAGATATATAAAATATGGATATATAAACTATGTGATATGAATATATATATCTTTTTGAAACTCCACAAGAATCATTATTTAAAAATTCTTTGGATATTTATACATCCATGATGAATAGAGAATGATAATCTATAGGCTTCCCCAAATAATAACCCCAAATCCAATGTGGATGAATCAGATACACAGTTTCTGAACCTTATCATTCCATTATGATCTTTTATAAACTCTTGATCATCTGAAACATTATTTATAATCTCTACATCATCCTTATGTGCCTCTTTAATATTCAATTTTATTGATTATTAAAAATTCAATTTATCAGGATACTATTTTTACCCATCGACCACGTTTTCTAGATACATTATCAGTAAATTCAGAAATATTTAATATTTTTTATCATTATCATGAATAAGAAATAATTTTCCACTTCACTCAGTGCATCGGCTACCTTTCTCACATTCCCAAGGTGGTAATGTATATAGCCATCATAATCATTAATCATATCTCACTAAATTATTTGGAACATATTCAACTCAATATGTGTGAATATACTGTTTAAATGTTTAATATTGGAATATATATTTCACCTTAATACATAAATATAATTTCTTCATAACAATAATGAAAAAATTACCAAAAATAACTACAAATCTGGTGTTTGAAAATGTCTCTCATTAACCGTCATTTTTGATGAGGAATAATCTATAACCATATCTTTATTAATAAGAAGACATACCAACACACTCTTGGGTACCTTAGTATTGATTGAAAACCTTTCCCCAATATAGGGTTATGCCTGTAATGGCATGTTGAATAATGTTCTCTTTAGTTCACTGAAATCTTCATTATATTTATCTATGTAGAATAACCTGGGTCCCTTATGAATTGAATTGGTCAGAGGATTATGTTATTGAGAGAAATTTAAAAAAAATTATTGATAGTATCTAAACAAAATATGATAAATACAGGTATCAATAATCTTGGTTGGATTGGGTCAACATTCAATATCCTATATCTTTGATATATCTACGCATATAAAAAATCTTGAGTTTATATAAAACAAAAATGAAATATTTTTCAAGAAAAATTCCCACATTATAAAATTTTCATATACTTTCTCCATCCAAAGGTTTTTAAGTGAAATTCTAATGTTTTCCTCATTCTCCTCCTAACTCTTTTAGTAGATAATTATAGAATCAATAAATTCTACTTTATAGTAATCAATGTAATCTCTTTAAAATGACTTCATTAAATCCATTAAAAAAGGGGTATTATTATGACAAAATGGAATCACTCTATATTCATTGTGTCCATACCTTTTTTGGATCAAATCATGGGTATATCCTCTGTCCCAATTCTCATTTAATGATATCTATAATGAACATCAATCTTAGATAAGTTTTTGTATCTAATATGTTGATCAAATAATTTTTCAAGATGAAGGGAAGGATACATTTCTTAATTTTGATATTTTTCAGCTCCCAATAATCAATCAAAAGTATCATCAGCCAATCTTTCATTAAAAAAACAACAGATTCACCACAAGGTGACCCAAAAGGTTGAATTAATCCCTTGTGAAGGATTTCCATGAAATTATTCACCAGTTCCTAAAACACAACTAGGGCCATTCAATAAGATGTAATTGTAATTGGTGATGAACTAGGTATGAGTTATATTTTGAACTCAACATTATTTTTTAGTGGAAGTATAGGAATCATATCTATAAATACGTCAATAAATTCATGCATAACATGAATACAATTTATGTTAAGTTTCTTCCCCACCATATTAGATAAATTTCCAATATGAATTGGCATTGTGACCCTTTAAATTCATACGACGTACATAAAAATATCATACTTCTCATCAAATTGATATATGAATATTGTTTTTTTTCAATATCATACATGACATCCCTTCATCGATGTTTTATGTGGGATTGATCTTGAGAAATCCAATCTATGCTTAGGATGACACAAAATTCAATTAGAGGATGTATTATTTTTTATGAAGCACATTCCCACCAACATCAACTATGTATTAATAATAGGCTTGAGATGTTATCATCATAAAATATGGGGTTTTCACAGCTTATTCTATATTGAATCATTTGGGTGGAATCTTGATACACATAGAAATGTCTCTAAATACGAATGAATGGGATGATGGATAGTCAAATAAGATATTAATAGTGGTAGAGTGGATGGTAAATATACCATTAAAAATGATGTTATCACACCCTTCATTATATATATTTGTGGTATGAGATTACCATTGTCTCTTTCCATAAGAGGTTTCCAACATTGGTCATCATCATAAATCCTTGGGTTTTGGTAGTCAATCAAATAATTTCCATTCTCCTAACACATGAAACACTAATGTGTGAGAGGTGTATTATATGAATCTCTCCCTCTATCAAATTTTTTATCTAACTTATTCCTTCACATATTCAATCAATAGACAGAAAATCATTTCCTACAAACAGAACACATTTAATATTACCCTTATTTCAATTTCCTCAACTCTATTATCAACAGTTTGCGAATAAATGAATTATCAACTTATTCTCACCATTGGTTTTTATATTTCTATTTGAAGAAAATAATTATATTCTTAACAAAACCATGATATTGATATGAAAATAAAACTTCTATTTCCACATTTTTGGAACAAAAAATAATCTCTTCATATCAAATGACGTTTTTATGTCCTACACCATTTAGAGACTCGGGTTTAAGCCAGTGAAGAATCGATCAACCATGATTTTTTTGATGATAATTCCAAGAGAGTAACTTGAATTTATTGTAAAATTTTACTCATAGGTAGAAACTAATTCATCATCCTTTTTCTATAGATCAAGGAACTCTATATACATCTTCGTTTGGTGAATATAAGGGAAAAACTTATCGATACATATCTTCTTCATCTAATCCCTATACATGGTGTCAATTTAATCTTATTGTCTTTTCAAAACCCCCTCTCTCTAATTATATACATCCAATGATAGAAATTATGAATGGGAGAAAATCCCCCCCCCCCGAGTACCCCCTTCAGTAGGCCCTGATTTGGGGACTAGACCGAAGGTTATACAAATTAGAAAACATGGAAGGTATTCCCTTTTTTAAAAATAGATCCATTGACATGATGGATCATCCAAAAAACAAATATATGGATAATATAATTGAAAACCACAATCCACACCACATGCATGGGTAAATTATAACTGATAGAAAACAACTATATACAATGTAAAGTACCCAAAAGAAAGATAAATCAGCAACTCAATAGCTATCCAAAATCCGATTCCAGTAATGCCAAACTCATTCCATGTTATCCTCATTGAATCCTATAATATATTTTCTGTAAGTTGAGTGAGAATATAGGTACACTAATTTGGAATGGAAAATTCTCTCGTGCACATTTGAACATTGAATACAAATGTGCCCTTGAGAATACTAAAGAAACCTACAACACCTAATAGGTATACTAACCATCCCAACATCGCTATTTAATTGCCACCAAATAAGGAATGTTATGTAATTTAATATAATTAAAATCAATTAATGGGTACCCCGCACCACTTCACATTATTTAGATGCTCTTTTATATTAATAAACATCCCCATGATCCAACCTCATTCAAATGTACAACATCACAACCCTACCACACACACATGGGAACAAAAAAATCACATCACATACCTCCCACAGACACCTCCACCAGATACCATGTCACATCCCACTTGCATAAACCTAGGACCCCGAAATGATATGACATCCTTCCTGCAGACATGTGGGCCACATATGACATCACATCCCACAGCAGACACCTAGACCACATATCACATCACATATTTCCCACAGATACATTATCTATATACCACATCACATACCATCCTAAATACAGCTGGAAAAGCACAACTCATCAAATCCTAAGGACACATGGGAATGAGAAACTCATCTAAACCATAAGACAACTCGAAAAGCACAAATTGTGCACAGAAACCTAGGACTGACTGACTGAAAATTAAATTTTTATTATGCAAACACTTTTAAGGAAAAAGTGAGAAACCAAACATGACTTCATTACCACACAACTACATCAGACCTCCACATCACCGCCTCACCATGTCATCACTTCATCACATACAAAAACACTTTTAGCAAGTAGTCCTTGTTGCTGAATTTTTGGGAGACACAATGACAAAAACAAGAAAATGAAAGAAAGAAAGCAACAAGTAGAAAGCGATTTATGAAGTTTGGGAATAATCCCTACTTACATGGGAGAGGAATAATTTCACTATATCGGGAGAAAAAATTAAAGAGTTTTTTCAGTGGTAACCCAAGCCCGAAAATGCATTATAAAACAATGGAGAAGATGATCACTGTACAAATAGTGATTTTGCATCGCTATAGTGAATGGAGGTCAAATTTTTCAAATGTGCTACAGTGGATACCGACTGAAAGTCAAAAGTGCTGCAGTCCAGTCAACCCATGTTAGTTGCAGGCCACTAGCATTCAACCCAACTGGATCGAGCTACACAAATCCAACAGACCTCAACTAGGGTGTGATGTTTATAGAAATCACAAGGTAAATACTAGTATGTGAATATGTGATACCAAACCCTCATGCCCAACCTTTGGGTAATCAGAAAAAACAAGATCATAATACTTATAACCTTACTTCTACCTCTAAATTCATAAAAATAAACAACAAAAAAACCTCTTCAAAATTTCCAACCTATTTTAGTTAACAAACCATTTATTTGATTATTCAGTATTAACCACACAACAATTCATATATTCATCCATTAACCATTTCCATTCCATTAAACAAACCAATTACTGCCATTCCACATTTTATTATTTATTTATTTAATACCCATTCATGATATATCATAAATCAATGGAACAAACTCCCAACTCACAATCCCATCCAGTAACACATTACCGCACTACCAGATTGTAGCCCTATGACATAACAACTTTAATTAATTCCCCAATATATCAATAATTAAATATTATTTTTCATTAAGTTTTCAGGTTGATGTATCATCTACATGTTCATCCATAACACCACCCATGCCATCCTATAAACACACATCCATGCTCACACACTCCCGACAATACAAACCAGTAC
This sequence comes from Viscum album, assembly GCA_963277665.1. Lineage (NCBI taxonomy): Eukaryota > Viridiplantae > Streptophyta > Magnoliopsida > Santalales > Viscaceae > Viscum > Viscum album. The sequence continues at coordinate 1,066,264,121 of OY728151.1, read as the reverse complement.
AATTAAAAAAGGCCTATTGAAATGGTTCAAAAATATAGAAATAGGCCCTAATAAAGTGTCCATATCCTACAGCCATGGTTTTTTCCAACCATGGCTGCTATCATCGTGGAAGTAGTTCCCAGCCTATTACCACGCTTTTAACCTTGGAATTAGGTGCTTATTTCCACGGTCATGGAAACCTTCGCAATATGCCTCAAAAAATTCCACCATAATGGTTAACCATTAAACATGGTTTAAACCATGGATATTGGAAGCTATTTACATTGTTAAAACCTTGGCTATAGTCTCAGTAAACTATGGAAATAGACTAAACACTAAATGTCCCCACCTAGTTTCGATCCTTGTTCCTCCCCTTTACAAACCATTGTACTAACCACTACACCGCATGAAAACTTGGGTTTATATATATTATGATATTTATATTAATATAATACAAATAAATAGCCTAAAAAATATGGTGTTAGAACCCTGGATATTGGCATAGCCGATAGTCATAGTTTTTAAAACTGTGGCTACAAGCTACGGAATATTGGCCTATAGCCACATTTTTAAAACCAGGGCTATAGGCTATAGAATTGTGGCTAATTGTCTGTGGTAGTAGCCTCATTTTGTAGTAGTGTAGTGAAAACCCCACATATCAAGACATACCAACTTCACATTTCATTTTTCCCACACATGAATCCAAAACTATTCCACACATCTCACAGAAAACCATAGCGTAACACATTTTCATATTTATAAAGGGGGACAATTATTTAATTCCACTTCATTATTTAAGAGGGTTGACCCAAACCAAGAATTAAGGAATTCATGAATTAACATGATTTAAATAGTTAACAAGCTTTTCATATATAAGAGTTAAACATGAACCAAAAAACATGAAATCTAATTTGTTCACAAACAAGAGCCCCCAATGAATATTATTTTCAATGGGAAATGAAGCCCATATAATTTTCACTCTCAAAATCATAATATCAAAACTATAGGGCAAGGAAAAAAAGATCCTCCTACTACTTTCAGTTTCATATTACCAAGTATTATCTTTGATTATAATAGAAAAACTGGGATCCATTTGTGAAAAAAAATTAAATCCCTCCCTCATGATGAACAATTGAAATCTTACGATGTGAAACATACATTAAAGAGTCTTTATAAATTATCTATGAACCTCATGGTATGGAAAACATCCCGCAGGTGATAGACGCATCACTAGAATTGTGTATCAACATATTATACACAAGAAGATTATAAAAACATTATATAAACATCCAAATTAATCCAAACAATATCCCAATAGTGAATCTTAAGGGAATAAGAAGAAGAAACTAATAAGAATGAAGAGAAGACTCACCACAGATCGACCATTTATTTCCAACGAATATCCATTGGGATTGATAGGCCAAGGAGGGATGAGTGGGGTTCATTGGACTCCATGGGGGCTCTTAGTTTTTTTCTAGAATGATAGGAAGAAAATAAAGAACACCCAAACAAATGAGGGTTTGACCAAAATATATTTTAAACCCACCGATGATTGGGGTATTAAAAGATGTGTAATCCCCTTTCACATCGTGTAATACAAGGGATTTGATTTATGATGAAAAATGTGACTTGTCTTCATTTTATTTTATTAGGGTAACCCTTAAAAACTACACAATGTGAGACTCTTCAATATGATGTGTAAAATATTTACACACCGTAAATCTTTTTAGACATGCCACAAAACCAAATTTCCTATCGTGTAATCAGTTTACATGATGTTTAGCGCCCATTAATATAGCCTTTAGTAACCAAACATCTCCAAACTCCTTATGATACTCCTCCAAACACCCCATCAAGAAATAACACACATCATGACATACCATGAAGGCATGAACTATTACATTAGATAACTCTCAAATGATTATTTTCCACATGAATCCAAAATTAATCCCAAAATAAAGAGTTTTCTGAACAACCACACCACGAGATACCTCTCAAGGATCTTACTACACTTGAGAAAATGATAACAATGAAAAAAATTAATTTTCCACGACAAACCATGCTATGTTGTTTGAATGATGGAGTGGAAACGTCCATATCCACGAACAGCTCCTCCGACATCAGCTACCATACCATATCACATCCTCCAAAATGACCAAGATAATGCCCCTCAAAGACAATAACAAAACCATATTAACATCTGAATCAGAAAATTCCATCCTCCATGTTAAGATACTCTCCAAAATAGGTGTAATTTACCCGAATTCATTTGTTTAATAGAATTAAAATTAAGGTCTCTTGATTAAAAATCTGGTCCTCTCTTTTCCATAGGTCTTGACATTACCATACAACATCTCACATAGAACACTACCAAGGGAAAACCTATCATCTCATATAAAACAGGGTTCAACCATTTCAAAACAAAATAGAATAAGGAAAAACTCAAAACAAATATGATTACTAGGTGAAAATCATCATTTCATGGTCCCAAGTACTCTCCTCCTTACCACCATACTTATATAACACAAAATCCAAAGGAATGTCTCATCAAATCATCACGTTCTCTTTATGATATGGGTCCTCCACTGATCATTTTGCAAACATTGTTTCATCGTAAATATCTATATCTTCACAGTCAAGAATAGTAGATTCATCGTGTAGATACCAATAATGTTGAGAGATGTGGAAGGCGTCATGGATTCACACCATCTTTGGTGGAAAATGCAACTAGTATTCCACCTCAACAAATATCCCCATCACTTCAATGTTTCTATTAAATTTGGAAGAAACCTTACTCCCTCTATGAGTAAATCACTGTCCATGTCTAGGGGATACTATCTAGAACACATGGTCCTCAACCTAAAAATCCAAGGTCATCCTCCTACTATCATCATAAAACTTCTTCCAGTTATGTATTGATTTCAACCATTCACGAACATGTTGAAAATTATCTTTCATGCTCTGCACCACATCCAGAACAAGAACAACTATCTTCCCAACCCCCATAAAAAATAGAGAATGAAATTTCCATCCATAAAAATATTCAAATGGACGTATGCTAATGGGAAAGTGATAACTATTATTATAAGTAAACACCACTAAAGGAAGGGGTCTTACCTAGGATACACCGAAGTCCAAGAAACACCACCACAACATATCCTCCAACGTCTGGATAGTCTACTCAGTGTGCACATCTATCTAATGGTGTAATGAGGTGTTGAGGCATAACTGTGTTCCAAAATTGTACTGCATTTCTCTCTAAATATCATAGGTAAACAAAGAATCCCTAATGATACAATGGATCTCTTAAATATTTGTAACCACACCCTTCATCCACATACCACGTATCCAAGGTATCCTTTATGGCCAACACCTAAATTGCTAAGAAGTAGGAATATTTCATCGACCAATCCACTATCACCTAGATAGTGTCCTAATCTCCCTGGAGTTTGGGTAACCATGTGATGAAATATATAAAGGATTAATCCATCTACCATTCATTGAATTCCAAGGGATATAAATAACCATAAGGAACATGATGATTAGCCTTCAACTGTTTGAAAATGAAGCACCTTAACACAAACCACATAGATTCCCATTAATCCAAGGCCACTGAAACTAAATCCTTAAGCCACAATATATCTTATATTCTCATGGGTTTACTGCTATAGGTGAGCTATGAAACACATGAAGGATTCCCTCATGAGACACCTCTAGAAAAAAAAACTTCCCAAAAAACTACTTTTGATTCTAACCATCCTCTAAAAATACCTACAAGGCATCACTATGGCAACAAGATCACACAACACCTCTACATATGATTATACCTTATGAGACACTTCCACATACTACATCAGAGAATAATACATCGTAATCTGGAAAAAATAAACTCTACCACCATATACACTTTCATCCACGTGAAAATATGCAATATTCTCCATCTCCCTATATACATCTGTAGATTGTCAAACAACCTCCCTTTGAGACTTCCTTCTCAATTCTTTGGCCAAAACATTCTAATTTCCTATTGTGTAGTATATCTAAAAATCAATGTTTGGAAGAAACCCCATTGAAAATTATTGTCACAAGTTCATGTCTCATTTGGAAATGATATAATTAAATCTTTTATAGTCCATGAAGAACACCAAGTGATCCCCAATGAGGTAATTCCACAAAAAATTCAACACAAACATGATAGCAGATTGCTCTATATCATTGGTGAAATAGTCACACTCAGGGGTTTATAATTTTCATAAACCATAATAGATCACTGCCACAATCTATATCAAGATACATCCCAATCCACGAAAAGAAGCATTAAAAACACCTCAAATATCATCCCTTCCTCTAGAAATCAGCGCACATTTGCACTATCTAGTATCCCCTTTAGAGAGATTAATACTACATATATGTACTCAATCTATTGTAAATTTTGTTCTTTCCCAGTAAGAGTTATTAATAGAGCTGAAACTCAAGAGATATTGAGTTCAATCATCTGATAATAACCTAAAATATCTTGAAAATTAATAACATCCACCACATTATTTGGTGCTTCCCATAAAACAACTACTTCAAACATCAATGTGTCCACATCCACACCCTTATTAAACACCACACACTAATAGAAATTCAACTCTCATGTATAGACCATAAATATGGTAAAATTTCCATAGATTTGGTCATGTTGAAGAACCTGGATGAATTTTCTGAGATGCCCACCATGATCCTCTTCAGATTCAATAAGAACATTATATCATAAATTAGTACTATGGTGAACTAATACATAAAATTAGGGGACACATAGTTTATAATCCCCATGATCATAGTTGGTGCATTCGTAGCAATAAAATAAACGACCACAAAATCAATGTTCCCATACCTGCATCTGATGGATGTTCTGGGGAAATCACCAAACATTACCATTTACAGGTGATATCGATACTACAGATCAATATAAGAAAATAAAATAACCAGACATAGATAGTGGAAGAGATCATAAATTTACAAAAGATAGTAATAGTTATTGAGTGTCACCTGATTCAACCTCTGGTATCCTTTGTAAAGCCTCTGACCACTGTCTGTCTTATTTGGGAAAAAAACTGAAGTACCCAAAGATGACACACTAGGTCGGATAATTTTTTTTATTCATATCATCAATATGAATTATTAAATCTCATAACTCAGAATGATTTATTTGATAAGGTCCCATTGAAATCAGATGATCATCAAGATGGATGTCGATTTTTAACTCAACATCACGTCGAGGGGGTAGTTCCAAAAAATCCCTGGGGAAAACATCCATGAACTCCCCCAATGACTCTGGGAACCTCTACCACATCAAAATCCACTGATTCTACTAACATCTAAGCCATAAATGAGTTGGTGGAATCCACATGATGACTTATCACCTGACACCCCCTCTCCAATAAGAATAACAAGATGACCATAAATTTATGAAAATACAACTCTCCTCCAAAATAATTGAATAACAACATGTATTTTATAAAATCAATCGCAGTTGAGGATGTCATCATATGGTTTCATCGGTGGAAAGAATAGATCCCCATGAGAATGATGTGTCCATATCATCTATTTTTATCCCTGGAACAAATAAAATTATATTCTCTACATTCCAAATGACACACTCAAATCCAAGGGAATGTAATGCATCTCTACATCTAGTCCCAGAGCTTTGGATAGGTCAGGTGAAAAAAACAGTATGAATCTCCTGAATAAAAAAAAGAAAAAGTATGGGAACCCAAAAAAAATTATCGTAACTCTAATGATATTAGGCCCTACATGGATGAAATCCACCACTTTGTACAATTAACCATGATAAACTCTTATACCTATATACTAAAATCATTCCTATAACCTCTACTTACTCCATATCCAATCAATGGGAAAAAGGTTCCTATCCCTAATAATGAAATTATCACACCAACAATTATACTGAGGCTGAAATTGAACCTATCCACCTCTACTATACTATAATTGAATAGCTATTGGACACTAGTTCTGAAGATGTCTACAAACTCCACAATACAAAAAATTTGGCCCCACGTTCATAGGAAAGGAATGCGGAACATATTATCTAAATGAAATTAGATGTGGAAAACTCCCAATTGGTTTAAACTGTAAAGGTAATAGAACCATAGACCTTCCATTGGTAACAATACCTCTAGACAAACCCTATTTGTAACGCCCTGACCCCAGCTACCCAGAGTCGGTGCATTACTTCGTAACATTGGCATGATCACAGAAGATCGTGTCTCGAAAGACCGATTAGTTTAGTAGACTTGGAAACACTAGATAAATTCATAAATGTTACTTTACATCATAAAGTGAAAAACTAATAACAAAGTCTTCATAGTCCACACTAATATCCTCTTATTACTATCCCTGCAGGTCATTCATAAAATACTTCTTCACATCCTGGAAAATATTAAAACATTGAAAGGGGTGAGTTCAGATTCTCAGTAAGGATAACAATATTGCGGAAGCTTTCATAAATAAACATTAACATTTAATGAAATATATAACTAAAACAAAAGCCTTTTTAAACATCAACTTCAGCATAATATGGAAAAAGTAAAATTAGATAATGCCATTTACTTATTCACATGGATATTCTACTGGTCGAATAATCAAATGAAATATCAATAACCACTTTCATAATGATGGAATGCATAATGCTAGACTATCATAACCACGTAGCCAAGGCCTCGTGCCAAGACCACAAATAATATTTTTTCAAGTCCTCGTGCCAAGACACTAGTTTGTCTCATGAGTCCTGTCGATGCATCGAGGAGCTATAGCGGGCTCCACCTGTCACTTATTAAGTCCAATGCATTCCTCATATGAACAGGTTTAAAAATATCATAAACCATAACATAATCATATCACATACAATATCCATAATGGAAACATAAAATTTCACATTTCAATCACAAGATATCAATAAAACACATTGATATAATAAAAACACTTTCAGAACCATTTTCAATACCAAAATAAAAGAAAGTTAAAACTTTGTATTTATTTTTCATTAAAAAATGATGGCTTGTAGAGGAAGCCGAAACTCAAATAATGGTCACGGCGGTGGAGAAGTCGTTGTCGCCTCATAAGTACGGAAAGAAAAACATTCCCTTTTTGTCGTTTAGTAAAACGCTTCGTATAAAAAAGATTCCTTTTGAATAAACGTAAAAGTCAAAGGGGTCTATACTCCGTATAAAAGAAAGTTGTGTATAAAACCAAATATGCTTCAATGAAAGGGGATTGAGACAAAGTCCTTAAAAAGATAATTTTTAAAATAAAATAGATATATTATGTGTATTCACTATAGGAACACATAAATAAAGTAAAAATACAAAATAGGACATAATAATATCATGACATAATTTGAAAGTAGGAGATTAACCCAAAGAATGGAAGCTGGGTTAAGAAATTGCCTTACCTTGTGTCCGACTTGATTCGACCGTTCTTTAACCTCCTGAATAATAAACTAGAGTTAATATCTACCTTATTAAGAACCATTTTCAATTTCATTATCATTTTTTTATCACTTATTAAAATGATATGAACATTATGTAATTATTAATAACGGTCGTTTTGTCGATCTTTGGTACTTGAGTCAACAATAAACATCTTATAATTACAAGTTGTTTTTGTGGTATAATATCCATTATCTCCAGAATTATATTCATGATTTAGATTTCATATATATCATATATATCCAGTATATACATTCATTCATAATATTACGTAACATTTAGAGGTAAGTAATGAAATGCACCGTTCATGGAGAAGGTAAGCCGTACGTACGCAAGAATGCTACTTTCATTTCTATTTCGTATTTAATGGAATGAAATCATAATTATATAAAGGTATAATATAGTTCCAGTATAATATCATATATATTATCATTTAATCCATCCTTTATACATCCCACATATGGCATTAACGATTCACATCACTTTGAGGGGGCGGTAGTCTGCACTTCCAAAAATGAAATTATCGCGTTTACCCATAATGGAAATCATAAAGTATGACATAAATGAGAAATAAAGAAGCATAAGGAAAACATAAACATAATATATATATCATATATGAAAATAGTGTCATCAAAATGGCAACCGTTATAGGTGCTAAAAGAATTTGAAAAATCGTCGTTTTGTGAGGCAGTATTTCACCACCCACAGAAATAGTATGTTCTTTAACCATTAGATGAAAGTGTGTGTAAGTGAAAACCAAATACTTATCATAACAACATCCTAGTATATTGTAGATACTGTATTTTTTACAATATAAAGGAATAAAAAGAGTTTATTGGGTTGGAGAGGCGAAATAAAACAAAACAACATTAGAGAAGACATTACCTTAAAATCGGGCAACTCTTTTTGATTTGAGCCAAAGGCTTCCTTGGGAAGAGTTCTGACCAAAGTGAGGCTTATAGGAGTAAGAGGGGGAAGTTCGGAGAATATTTGGCCAGAGGTTGGATGACCCAAATGGCTTGAAAGTGTGAATGAGGTGGTAGAGGTGGGGGCCTTTTATAAGTAGAGAGGAGGGGCACTCTTGGAAAGTAAGGAAATTTTACATTATTATACAATGATTTTCGGTTTCTAAAGGTCCCACACTTATATAATTCGTGGATAAGGTGATAAGGGTTCAAAATACACCCATACAATAGGTTTTGGACATGTTTTGGTATTAGATATTACATTATCATTCCATTTTATTTAAATCATTAAATACTGAGGTCATCGCTGCATCATCATGATGTCATAAATAATTTAATTTATTTAATGTCTAAAAATTATAAATAAAATACTATGATGTAGGAAATATTTTTATATTTCCAATGACTATTTATAGTCAAAAATATGACTTTTATAACCCCATGTAAAAATTGTTTTAGTAAAACATTTCATGTTTGTGTCATTTTTTACTTTAACATTAAATAAATGGTATTTATGTCATTTTCCAACTAAAGTGGTTCCATGGGGTCCCCAAGTTTACCCATGTATTGTCTTGGTCAGCCATGGCACATCTAATGGGGGTAGGACATGTGTCAATATCATCTCATATTATTAAAACATTATTTTTACCTTAAACTACACTAATTACCTCTAATCGCGATTAAGAACTTAAAAGTTACTATTCACCAAAAATTATTTTAATCTCTTTGAACCACATTTTACTTCTTAATGACAACCATGTATGTCGGATTTTTGAAAATCATAACACAGAAGTGGTAATATTTCATTTAAACGAAAAATCAGTTATTTAACTACCACTTAGTGGTTTCACTATTCATCAAAAATTGAAGTTTTTCAGAACAATGCCAAAATTTCACCCTAAGCTATAATTGATATTCAGAATTCAAAAATGATGTCTATTTTAAAAACTTCCAAACATATAAGTTGAATTAATTAATTTTATGATTAATTCCCGATGTCACAACAAATATCGTGTTTTTAAGAAACAATTTAAATCAAAAGATTGTCAATTGTTTATGTCCAATTTCAAAGTGAAAATAACTCTAATGAACACCATTGGATAAAATGGTAAAAATATATTCTAATTATAATTTAAAACCACTAAATAGTATAATTTATCACTATAAATTATTTTTATTATAAAAGTTGTTTTTAAGTATTTTTCACTATTCATAAAAAATTAGAAGTTCTCAGAAAAATACCAAAAATTCAACATAGGCTAATTTCGATATTCCGAATCCAAAAATGAAGTCAATTTTGAAATATAAAATTTCTATAATTTTAAAAAGTGGTTATTTCTATTCATAACGGCTACTTTGATTAGTCGCGGTGTTTTATAACTTGAAGTTGCTTACAATGTATCTATTGCATTATTGAATGAGAAGCGTATCGTGGAAGCTCAGGGTGTTACATTCTCCCATCCTTCAATAAATTGCATCCTCGCAATTTTAAATTTTTCTTTGAAAATAAAAGGTTGAAAATTGAAAATACCTTTGTGGAAAACCCACATTAGAAATAAGGTTAATAAAATTTAGCCTTAATAAGGGGGAAGGAGAATTGAAAAAGTCACCACCAAATTATGATCTCAATTAGGAGAACATTTGTGGCAATTAGAGACATATAATTGGAGGAAAAATGTAAATATTTCTAGGTATTGGTTGAGGTCATCAATCACAAACAAGTGTAAAATTTAGGGCCACAAAGCCATCAATCTATGATGAAAATATCATCAGTTCAACAAAACATAAGGTATTAGGATAACACATTTTTGTTTTTATATCCCTTCCCTAAAGATTAAGAATTAATTTGTTCAATAGAATATGATATATATATGAAAAGAAGAATTTCAACCTTCAACTAATTTCTACCCCATACTTTTCGTTCACCCAAAAAGATAATAGAACTCAAAAATATTCTATTTATCCGGTTCCACATACCATTTAGATTAGTAAAACTATTTTGTAATAACTAGGGACTTCCTGTAGGCTAGTGGTAGGTAATAAAGGCCTGTCGCACTATGATTGTGGGTTCGATTCCTGCAGCTTTGTCCGACGCGACGGGTTATGCCCCACCCTACAGGTTGTCCTTTTCCTAAAACTATAGTATTATAATATTCCAAAAATAATCTTCATAAATTTTTTAACCTTAAACAATACTATCCAAAGATCAACTTAATCCACTCCACCCCTTATAGTTATCCAAAATACCTCTGTCCAGACTTTCTCTAAAAGGTCTCTTAATTCCAAAATCAATTTATCAGATTCCCCAAACAAATTAAAGTTTCTCTTTTTGTCACATACTAAAAATATGATTGCCTTAATCATATTAAAATCTTACTGAAATCAACAAGTACTGCAGTACAATCCTTTTATATATATATATATATCACATTATCCTTATAACCAGAATATAATCCATGAGTCCAAAAGCACTAATACATTAATTATTCTACTTCAACAGTAGTAACAGTATAAGATTTTCCATTATCCCTTGGCCTTTTCTGGGGTAAGTTTCCCTGACGCTTAGGACATTGATTTGCATAATGCCCCATTTCCCTACAATTTTAGCATTCAACATTGATAGCCTCTTTCATTCCCATGAAATCACGAGCTTGGTGACCCTTTTCTCCACATTTATAACAAACTCCCATTCCTTTTTGGCAAGTACCAGGGTGATTCTTCCCACAATTATCACATAATAGAAAATCCTTCTTTCCCTTTTTCCATTTATCTGTCTCTTATTCCACCATTCTCTTCTTCTCTGGCTTTAATTTGTTGTCATAACACATAGAGAATTTATTTTCCGTCTTGATAGAACACGAGACAATATCATCGTATGATGAGAAGGTTTGTGAGACTAATGCTCGATGGAGAAATGGTTTTAACCCATCAAAGAAACGATCAATATTACATCCTGGGATACGTATATAATCTGCAGCATACCTCGCTAACCTTGTAATGCTGGCCTCATACTTTGCGACATTCTCATCCTCCTTTTGTCTCAGACTCAAAAATTGTCTTTCCATGTCTGCTCGATGGTCGCGAGGATAGTATTTTTCTAGGAAAAGATCTTTGAACTCTCTCCATTCCATATTTGAAACTTCATAATCTTCCTTTTTGTTTTGAATCAATGACCACCATTGATCGGCATCTCCAATGAGGCGGTAAACTGCCATGATAACCTTCTCCCGTTCGCTACTCCCCAAGGCATGGAATATTTTCTCTAAGGAGTTTATCCATTGCTCAGATACTAATGGATTTGTACCGCCATTAAATGTTGGTGGTTGTTGCCTCATGAAGAGGTCTAACATTGATCCTCCACATTACGGATCAGGGTGCTCCATACGAGTAAGGTGATTATTCATAACCTGAGTGAGTTGTCCCAATATGGTAATAAGTTGATCAGCACCAGTTGTATCTCCAGCTCCACAATAATTCTCTTGAGCAGGAGGGTAATCCCTACACGGAGTGCGTGCATTGATACGGTTTCCATTCCTTCCACTAAGCGCCATTTCTAAACAATGGAAAAAACTATATTAGTTTATGAATCAAAATACATAATTCTATACTTATAAAATACTTAACATAAATTGAACTATTTATGGATATAATCCATAAAAATGTTTTCTTTGAGGAAGTATATACTCATAACCCTTCATAGTGGTTTGTAAAGAAAATTAGAATTATCCTAAGCATATCCCTCGAGAGTGGTGTAACCAAGAGTGCAGCAAAGCCCGTTGTCGTGCACCAGTTCCCGTTCAAGTCTAGCTCAAAGTGGTGTTTTTGGGTTTTACCCCTCGGTACATCTGTGCCAGAGCCGCCTCTACCTGCTCGTATCCAGACAGGGATGTATTGCTCGGATAATTCATAGAATCTCTATAATACCAAAATTCTAGGAAGTTCTTATATACTAATCCTTAAATTCTATCTTCGGCTATGTGCTCTAATCATAGTTTCTCTAAATCTAGCTTCCAAGGTTAGTACTAAACTGCCTCTGATACCAACTGTAACGCCCCGACCCTAGCTACCCAGAGTCGGTGCATTACTTCGTAACATTGGCATGATCACAAAAGATCAAGTCTCTAAAGACTGATTAGTTTAGTAGCCTTGGAAACACTAGATACATTCATAAATGTTACATTACATCATAAATTGAAAAACTAATAACAAAGTCTTCGTAGTCCACACTCATATCCTCTTCTGACTATCCCTGAAGGTCATTCATAAAATACATCCTTCACATCTTGGAAAATATTAAAACATTGAAAGGGGTGAGCTCAGATGCTCAGTAAGGATAACAATGTTGAGGAAGCTTTCATAAATAAACATTAACATTTAAGGCAATGTATAAATAAAATAAAAACCTTTTTAAACTTGAACATAAGAATAATATGGAAAAAGAAAAATTAGATTATGCCATTTACTTACTCACATGGATATTCTATTGGTCAAATAATCACATGCAATATCAATAACCACTTTCAAAATGATGGAATGCATAATGCCAGACTATCATAACCACGTAGCCAAGGCCTCGTGCCAAGACCACAAATAAGATTTTGTCAAGGCCTCGTGCCAAGACACTAGTTTGTCTTATGAGACCTGCTGATGCATCGAGGAGCTATAGCGGGCTCCACCCATCACTTATTAAGTCCAATGCATTCCTCATATGAACAAGTTTAAACATATCATAAACCATAACATAATCATATCACATAAAATATGCATAAAGGAAACATAACATTTCCACATTTCAATCACAAGATATCAATAAAACACATTGATATAATAAAAACACTTTCAAAACCATTTTCAATACCAAAATAAAAGAAAGTTAAAACATTGTATTTATTTTTCATTAAAAAAATGATGGCTTGTAGAGGATTCCGAAACTCAAATAATGGTCACAGCGGCGGAGAAGTCATTGTCTCTGCATATGTACGGAAATAAAAACATTCCCTTTTTGTCTTTTAGTAAAACGCTTCGTATAAAAAAGATTCCTTTTGAATAAATGTAAAAGTCAAAGGGGTTAATACACTATATAAAAGAAATTTGTGTATAAAACCAAATATTCCTCAATGAAAGGGGATTGAGACGAAGTCCGTAAAAAGATAATTTTTAAAATAAAATAGATATATTATGTGTATTCACTATATCCACACATAAATAATGTAAAAATACAAAATAGGACATAATAATACCATGACATAATTTGAATGTAGGAGATTAACCCAAAGAATGGAAGTTGGGTTAAGAAATTCCCTTACCTTGTGTCCGACTTGATTCGACCGTTCTTTAACCTCTTGAATAATAAACTAGAGTTAATATATACCTTATTAAGAACCATTTTCAATTTCATTATCCTTTTTATATCACTTATTATAAAGATATGAACATTATGTAATTATTAATAACGGTCGTTTAGTCAATCTTTGGTACTTGAGTCAACAATAAACTTCTTATAATTACAAGTTGTTTATGTGGTAGAATATCAATTATCTCCAGAGTTATATTCATGATTTAGATGTCACGTATATCATATATATCCAGTATATACATTCATTCATAATTTTACGTAACATTTAGAGGTAAGAAATGAAATGCACCGTTCATGGAGACGGTAAGCCGTACGTACGCATGAACGCTACTTTCATTTATATTTCGTATTTAATGGAATGAAATCATAATTATATAAAGGTATAATATATTTCCAGTATAATAACATATATAATATCATTTACTCCATCCTTTATACATCCCACATATGGCATTAACGATTCACATCACTTTGAGGGGGCGGTAGTCCGCACTTCCTAAAATGAAATTATCGCGTTTACCCATAATTAAATCAAAAAGTATGCCATAAATGAGAAATAAAGAAGCATAAGGAAAACATAAACATAATATATATATCATATATGATAATAGAGTCATAAAAATGGCCACAATTATAGGTGTTAAAAAATTTTGAACAATCATCGTTTCGTGAGGCAATATTTCACCACCAACAGAAACAATATGTTCTTTAACCATTAGACGAAGGTGTGTGTAAGATTAAACCAAATCCTTATCATAACAACATCCTAGTTCATTTTAGATACTGGTGTTGTTACAAAATAAAGGAATAAAAAGAGTTTAAGGGGTTGGAGAAGCAAAATAAAACAAAACAACATTAGAGAAGACATTACCTTAAAATCGGGTAACTCTTTTTGATTTGTGCCAAAGGCTTCCTTGGGAATAGTTATGCCCAAAGTGAGGCTTCTAGGAGTAAGAGGGTGAAGTTCGGAGAGTATTTGGGCAGAGGATGGCCGAGCCAGATGGCTTGAAAGTGTGAATGTGGTGGTAGAGCTGGGGGCCTTTTATAACTAGAGAGGAGGGGCACTCTTGGAAAGTAAGGAAATTTTACATTATTATACAATGCTTTTCAGATTCTAAAGGTCCCACACTTATATAATTCGTGTATAAGGTGATAAGGGTTCGAAATACACCCATCCAATAGGTTTTGGACATGTGTAGTTCTTATATATTACATTATCTTTCAATTTTATTTAAATCGTTAAATAATGAGGTCATCGGTGCATCATCATGATGTCATAAATAATTTAATTTATTTAATTTCTAAAAATTATAAAAAAATACTATGATGTAGGAAATATTTTTAGATTTCCAATTATTATTTATAGTCAAAAATATGACATGTATAACCCCATGTAAAATTTTTTTAGTGAAACATTTCATGTTTGTGTCATTTTTTTACTTTAACATTAAATAAAAGGTATTTATGTCATTTTCCAACTAATGTGGTTACATGGGGTCCCCAAGTTGACCCATGGATTTTCTAGGTCGGAAATGGAACATCCAATGAGGGTAGGACAAGTTTCAAGCTCATCTCATATTATTAAAACATTATTCTTACCTTAAACTACACTAATTACCTCTAATCGCGATTAAGAACTTAAAAGTTACTATTCACCAAAAATTATTTTAATCTCTTTGAACCACATTTTACTTCTTAATGACAACCATGTATGTCGGATTTTTGAAAATCAAAACACAGAAGTGGTAATATTTCATTTAAATGAAAAATCAGTTATTTAACTACCACTTAGTGGTTTCACTATTCATCAAAAATTGATGTTTTTCAGAACAATGCCAAAATTTCACCGTAAGCTATAATTGATATTCCGAATTCAAAAATGATGTATATTTTACAAAATTCCAAACATATAAGTTGCATTAATTAATTTTATGATTAATTCCCGCTGTCACAACAAATAGCGTGTTTTTAAGAAACAATTTATATCAAAAGATTGCCAATTGTTTATGTCCAATTTTAAAGTGAAATTAATTATAATGAACACCATTGGATAAAATGGTAAAAATATATTCTAATTATACTTTAAAACCACAAAATAGTATAATTTATCACTATAAATTATTTTGATTAAAAAAGTTGTTTTTAAGTATTTTTCACTATTCAGAAAAAATTAGAAGTTCTCAGAAAAATACCAAAAATTCAACATAGGAAAATTTCGATATTCCGAATCAAAAAATGAAGTCCATTTTGAAATATAAAATTTCTATAAATTTAAAAAGTGGTTATTTCTATTCATAACGGCTACTTTGATTAGTCGCGGTGTTTTAGAACTCGAAGTTGCGTACAATGCAAGCTATTGCATTATTGAATGAGCAATGTATCATGGAAGCTCGGGGTGTTACACTATTGGTTCCCCTATAATAGTAATAATCATTGGAAGTACATCTCCACGATCACCTTTAACTTCTTCTGAACCTCCAGGTATGTTAGTAACATAAAATGTGTAGCTGCGTACTAGATAGAAGGATGATGTGACTCTTCAATATGTCTCGCACTTGACTCCTCATTAAGAAAATGATATTCAAAAAATAGACCATTGAAAATGATTTGAAAAAACAATATAAATATACTCTGCTTCTAATGGGACTGTCTCCAATGCCACTTGTTAGCCTTCATGGTTGCTGAAGTGAACTCTTCCTAAAATTAGTCTTTGAAGCCAACCCAGACAATATATACTACCATCGACTACCCCATATACAATTTCCACCACTGACTCAGGGCCCCTCATGTTTGATCGACTAATAAAGGAACACAATACTCCAACGAGTCTAGATCAACCTGAAGGTGATCTCATGCACCTTGGGATAGCTCTTGATCTCCATGTCCGAAATATTTCCCTCATTGTTTCCAAAATAATGTTGATTGAATGAACACAGAATTCTATTCCATTGGCCAACATCCTCAAATAGATCAATCCTTAATCGATTTACCAGATCATCTTATTGTACCTATACTACAGGAGGCACATGCAGACGAGGACCAATATCCATAATAGGAAAGGAAAACAATGATTTTCTAAGCTCGTGTAGTAAGGAATTTAATATTCGTTTTAATGTGTCGATTTTTTTTTTGTTTTTATCCATTTTATCCTGCCCTATGATTTATAATTATAAGAAGAACATAAGTAATTATTATTCATGTAACATTGATAGTTTTATACCCTATATATAGTGTAGCCACATATAGTAATTATTTAGGCTCATAGTCCATTCATTAGACCATTAGGGTGGGGGGACAATATTGCCTGTCCTGGCTGGTCGTTCCTGGCTGATGTCATGAACCAAGATCACCACACACTATTTCTCTACCAATACATGCAATTCTCACTTTTCCTAACCCCATAATCTATCATATATCTCATCCATCACCTGTGATACATTTTTTTCATGACCCCTCCTTCCAAAGATAACCCTTATGGTGTGGAAAAAAAGGAAGGGAGATAATGTCCTCCGTGCCCCACCTCCAGTAGGCCCCATGATGAAGACTATCACTAAATCTATATATGTCACACAATATGGAATGAATTACCCTTGTTTCAAAGAATATAATCAGATATGAAAGATCATCCACAAAAAAATCCATGACATTATATGAATGAAAACCAAAATCCATCCCACATGCATGTGTGAAATTGAATTGATAAAAAAGTATCCAATTTAGAGTACCCAAAGTCAACCTAAAGCTGTGACCCAACAAATAGCCTAAACCTCATGAATGTAAAGTTCATAATGGTTCATATAATCCTCCTAGAAACTTGAATGATGTTTCAAATACATACAGTTAGCATATAGGTACACTCAATTGAAATTCCAAAGACTCTTGTGCACATGTGAAATGAGTATAATAATAACACCATGAGATATTTGTAGAACTAAAAAGCACCTAACAATTATATTAACCATCACAACCTCAAAATTGAATACTCATTCAATTACACAAGTCATGTAATGTAATGTAATTAACATCGATGATAGGGTACCAAACACCACATCACACTGATTACCCGCTCTTGAATAATAGAAAACATTCTCACACTCTTACCTCTTCTAAGAGTATATCATCACAACCCAGATGCATTACCATAGGCCTTGAATCAACATCACATTCCACCTGTAGATACCTAGTAATCATGACTCATCACAAACTGCTCACAGACACCAAGGACCCGTAAACCACATCACAGATAGCTCAATGACACCTAGGCTAGAATCCACATCACATTCTACCATCACACACATGGGCCACATGCCACATCACCTCCAACCCACAAACACTTGGTCCACATAAAACTTCACATCCCATCCTGAATATAGCTGGGAAAGCACAACTCATATCATCCGAGAGGCACAAGGTGGATCACAACTCATCTCATCCCAAAGACCCTAAGGAAAGCACAAATCTACCATACTAATATGGGACTAAAAAACCATAATTGGCCTAAATAATATTGGGCTATCACCACCTGGATTATGAAACATGTAATGGAGGGTGGCTATCCATCCATCCACCCACTAAGATTGTATGTAATGACACCCTCCCCCATAACGATGTGGGTGTTTGGAACATAGTGCTCAACTGGGGTGGGGTGCATATTGAATTAACATGGAAAATACAAGTATGTACATATATGATACCAATTACTCCAATACCAAATATTGTATTTGTAACACCCCAAGATTTCATAGTGTGTTATTTCTTCAAAATAATTCAATAACTTGCACTACACGCAACACCGAGTTCAAGCACACCATGACTTACCAAACAAGCCGTTCAAAAGAGGTTATGAATTGTATTAACTAAATTTTAATCTTTATATAATCCTTATAATTTTAGAATCCATATTATGAGTTTCTTAGACATAATGTATGAACAAATTCCTTTTTTTCAAATAAAAGAAGTATTTTTCAAAAATTCACTTTTACCATCATTAACCCTTTTTAAATCCAATATTATAAACATTTATATATTCAATTTGACTAAATAAATCTATTCTCTATAATGGGGACATAAAAAAATTTACAATGTAACACCCCAAGCTTCTACGGTACGCTTCTCTTTGAATAATGTGATAGCATGTGTTGTATGCAACATCGAGTTCTAACACAACACAACAAATCAAACTAACTGTAATGAATAGTAATACATACTTTTTGAAATTATATATATTTTATATTTCAATATGGACTTCATTTTTGGATTCGGAATATCGAAATTATCCTAAGTTGAATTTGTGGTTTTTTCTGAGAACTTCCAATTTTTATGAATAGTGAAAATTACTTAAAAACAACTTATTTTAATCAAAAGAATTTATAGTAATAAAATAATTTTTGGTGAATAGTAACTTTTTACTTTTATTTACCACGGTTAAAAGTATATAGGTTAATTAAGTGTAAAAATGATATTAATATTACCCTAAAACATGTCATAGTTCTATTGGACAAGTGTATCTCGACTAAAATCAACCTTAGGAATAAAATATTATCATTTAGGTCCACTTGGATTAGATTAGGACATTTATTATTATTTAATTTAAAGAAGAGTTAAAAGAGTTAAAATCAATGTTTATTTACTAAAACATTATTAATATAGGATTATACATAAGATAAATTCGATTTAAAATATTAATTAGAAAGATAAAAAGATTTTATACATAATAATATTTTATTTATAATTTTTTGACATTAAATAATTTACTTTATTTATGACACAATGATGATGTAGTAACTACCTAATTAATGCAAAATTAGAATAATTGATATTATAAATACCCAAATAAATATAATTTGAGACTTTTTTATGAATTTCAATAATTTTCTAGGTTAATATGACATGTTAGGATTGATTTAATTATCGTTTTTCGAAGTAATCAGTCTGTTATAATTTTTTCAAAAATAAATTATTAAATAGTGTCAAAATTGACATAAAAGAGTTTTTAAAACAAATATTATATTATCAATTGATATTAAATTCCTAAAAATCTAAGGTTCATCCAAGAGACTTATATAATGATAGGTGTATCATTAATGGACCTCTTGGGGGTCTCTTGGATGTATATTGTAATTTTATTAAAGATATAATATTAAAATACAAAGAGACATTGTAAAAGTGAAACTAACTAAGAGTTAATACTTAAAGATAAGGTTAATATAACGACCCAAACCTATCTAAATTCTATTGGTTGAGTGGTTTTCAACCCATAACCACCATAAACTTTAAATAATCCACTTTTTATCTATTAGAAACCGAATATTAATTTATTATAAAATAATATTTCTAGCTTTTCCAAAGATACCCCTCACCCCTCTTATAAAAGGGCACTCTCCCTTCTCATTAACTCACACGTTCAAAGCCTTTTGGTCGGACAAAATCTGCCCAAATACTCTCTCAACTTCCATAAATTCATTCTAGAGGCCTTCCTTCAGTCAGAAAGCCAACTTAATGAGCCCTTTTGATCAAATCAAAAGGAAGAACCCGAAGAAGAGGTAATGATTTCACCACACTTTTCCACATTCCTTTCTTCTTCCACTTCTTCCTTCTTTGTTATTACCATTCTAAAATAATAACTCCAGTATCTTATATATACTATGATGTTATTATAATTATGGTACAACCATATTCAGAATTCTATCCATCCTTTGAATAACATGTCACCATACGTTCGTACGTACGGCTTACCGTCCCCACGTCGTGGTGTAATTGTTATTCAATAAATTATTATTTGGATGGGTATAATAATAATGTGTAACTCATGTAGATAATAAATATAACATGATAATGATTCTGTATATACTATATAAAATCCAATTATATATTATTTTAATATCAAAATAATTATATTGTCCCTCGTGTGTACGTACGGACTACCGTCTCCATTACGCGATGAGATTCATTTCCATCGTATCCATTCAAGTATAATTCTAATTTGATGATTAATAATAGTATCTAAGGACTTGATATCATTCTGGATATGATTAATATACAACCTATCCATGACAAACATGACTTACGTAACAAAACATATAAAAAAAATGAGTAAGTTAACTCCCGACACAACAATAATACCTAGATATTATTAACAAATCAATGTTAAAAGATCATATATGATATCATATTAATGTATATTATTCTTTTATAATTTAACAAAAATTATTTCACCATTATAAAGGAGGTTAACCTACCCCCAATAAAGGAAATGTACAAGGTAAGGGGTTTTCATCTCACTCCATATTCCCGTGAGATTCATGCCATATTGCCACCACTACCTTTTGTGTGGTGTATGTACTGCCCATAATTATATTCTTTGTGTAATACTCTTTAATTTATGTTTATTTACATATTCATTGTATGATACCTCTTTCATGGGTTGTATGTTTCATATGTTATCAAATTGGTAAGGGTTCATTTCACAATCTTTTCATTATCCAAGGATGTTTATGCGTAATTATCTTCTGGGACCTCTTTATCATCCACAACCATGTTTCTTAAAAATGTCTTTCAATACATTTTTACTATTTAATAGAAAATGGGTTAAAGTAATTTATACCCTTATTTGACTTTATATGTTTTTAAAGGTATCTTTCCAACATTTTCAAAACAAGTTACTTTTTAACCTTTTTGACAAAATTAAGGTAAGAATGTTTTTTAACTTATATGGAGGGTGCGGTTATTCTCCGCCATTATTACAACTTTGAAGCTTCCTTCACAAGCTTATAAAGATATTTTCAAAATAATGGTTTTCTCTATAATTATGCGAATTTTAAATGATTTAAAAAAAAGAGATATTTCTCTCAAATAGTATTGATTTCATCTATGTCAACATCCTTTGATAAATTTAAAACTTGTTTCAAGTTGATTTATTATGATACAAACCATCCATATTGTATTTAAGGTTTTTTGATATTTTTGACTATGGATGAGTTATTTATATGCCATTAATGGTTTGTGATTAATGTTTTGACATTTTGTATGTTAGTTTTAATACGAATGTTTATGTTATATTTCATCATCTTCTTAAGATGAATGTGTTGGACTTGTATGTTCCGGGTTGGGGACCGGTAAAAGTAAGCCCTCCAGGTTGGGGTCCGATTACCGCAGACCCTCCGGGTTGGTGTCTAGTTATTAGAGGTACTCCGGGTTGGTGTCCGGTTATTATAGGCACTCCGGGTAGTTGTCCGGTTATTAGAGGCACTCAGGGTTGGAGTGCAGTTGTAGAGGATCTCCGGGTTGGGTTCTGGTTACAATTCCCCATTAGGTCTTGGCATGAGGCCTTGACACATAAATTAAAGTTCGGCATCATGCATTCCATCATTATGAAAGTGGTTATTGATATTTCATGTGATTATTTGATTAGTAGAATATCCATTGAATAAGTAAATGGAAATTTTTTCAATTTATTTTTGCCATGCTATGTTGATGTTCAAGTTTAAAAGGCTTTTGTTTTAGTTATACATTGCCTCAAATGTTTATGCTTATATATGAAATTTTCCACTGTATTTCTTACCCTTACGGAGTGTTTGAGCTCACCATTTTCTATGTTTTATTTTTCCCAGGATTCCAAGAACTATAATGTGATTGATATGTAGGGTTAAGACAAGGGAATAATGGCATTAATAAAGGATTATTTATGTTGTTTTTATGTTATGAAGTGTAATGTAACATTCATGTATGTAATCTAATTTCCAATACTGCTAAACTAATCAGTCCTTTGGGACTTGATTATTTCTAATCATTCCAATGTATTTAAATAATGCACCGACTCTAGGTCACTGGCGTCGGGGCGTTACAGTTGGTATCATAGGAATTTTAGCAATAACCTTGGAAACTAGATTTAGATAAACATTGATTAAAGCATATAGCCCTAAGATAGACATTGAGGCTTAGTATAGAAAAACTTCCTAGAATTTGGGTATTGTAGAGATTTTGTGAGTTTTCCGAGCAATACATCTCTGTCTGGATACGAGCAGGTAGAGGCGGCTCTGGAACAGACGTACCTAGGGGTAAAACCCGAAAACACCTCTTTGAGCTAGACTAGAACGAGAAATGGTGCACGACAACGGGCCTTGCTGCACTCTTGGTTACAACACTCCAGGGGGATATACTTAGGATAATTCTCATTTTCTTTACAAACCATTATGAAGGGCTCATGAGTATATACTTACTCAAAGAGAACATTTTTATTATTAGGGATTATATCTCTAAACTGTTCAATTTGCGTTAGGTATTTTACAAGTTTTGAATCATTCATTTCAATTCATAAACTTACCTAGTATATGCTGTTATATAGAAATGGTGCCCAGTGGAAGCAATGTGAACTCCAGTAAAACGTATGATCCAAAAAGTAAGAAGGATCGTATCATTCATGGTATTGATCCATCATTTAGAAGGGAAATAGTCTCCCACGTATTAGCATCATATGATGAAATAGTATCATGTGTGGATAAGATAACTAAAGGGTTTACTGAGTCCTATGGCTTTGAAGGGAAGAAAAAGAAGAAAAGGATGGAAGAGAGAAAGATATATAAAGGGAAGAGGGAAAAGAAGAATTTCCCCATATGTGATAACTGTGGGTAGAAACACCCTGGAACTTGCCTGAAAGGAATGGGAATTTGTTATATGTGTGTAGGAAAAAGGGAACCAAGTACGTGACAACAAGGTTAAGAAAATGGTTTCAAGTGTACAATTCTTCATTTTCAAGGAGTGTGGACACTACGCGAAACAATCATCAGACTATGCCACAAATGATGCTATTGGAAAACAATCTAGTTATGATACTACAAAAGATAAAGAGGAATGATTAGAGTTCTTATGTTGGTTACGTCATTTGAGTGTTGTATCAGCAATGTACTTGTTATAATAATTATGGAGTATATAAGGATTGTACTGCAGTACTATTTCATTGAGGATTTGAGATTTTATGGTACTAAGAAAAGTGACTCTACAGCAAGTTAAACTTTCTGGAAATTACATGGTTGAAGGAAATATAAACCTTAATATTGTCCTAATATTGAGGTACTTATTTTGGAATAAGATATGGTTGATTTGGGTAAATTATATTGGATATTCTTGACTGCCTTGAAACTGATTATAGATTTGTATATTCCATAATTGTTGGAGTTTTAAACATTTTTGGATGGATGAAGTATATCCAACATTCTATATGGAATAAGGGAGCATGAATGTATTCAATAATTATTATGGTAATTCAGGATATTTCAGTGTTTTAAAAGAATACATGACGAAGGTATTAATATGCTATTACGGGGTAAAAAGGATCAACATTATGTTTACCTTCCTTATAAATGTTGGAATGTGAGTTTGGATAGAATTATTTTGGATAATTCTAGTCTGAGATTAATTTTGGATTTCCATAAAAGGACAACCCAGAGGTCGGGCGGCAACCCATCGTGACCGGTAAGGCCGCGAGACATGAACCTGCAACTGAAGGGCGACAAGGGTGTATCACCTACCACTGGTCCACGTGATGTCTTATTTTAAATAATGTAGTTTTTTTAAAAGATCTGGTAAATGAATTATAAATTCGTTTTATTGGAACCCTATACGAATAGTATAAATAGAATTTTTTTGCGTTCTATTATCTTTTAGAGTGAAACATGAGTTTGTGGTAGAAATTAGTTAATGGATGGACCTCTACTTGTAAAGCATATATTTTTCTTCTTCTCTTATTCTATGGAGAAATTAATTCTTATACTGTATTTAAGGAATCCTAAAACCAAAAATGTGTTATCCTAATATCCTATGTTTTGTTGAACCGATGGTATTTCAAATCATCATAGATTGATGAATATAAGGACCTCATTTTTACACTTTGTGATTTATGACCTCAATCACTACCTATAAATATTTACATTTTTCCTCCAATTATATGTCTCTAATTTCCACAAATGTTCTCCTAATCGAGTTCATAACTTGGTGGTGACCCTTTCATTTCACTTTTCCTCATATTAAGACTAAATTTTAGTAACCCAATTTCCGATGTGGGTTTTCCCACAAAGATATCTTCTATTTTCACCATTTTAATTTCGAATAACAATTTCAAATTGCAAGGATGCAATTTATTGAATGAGGGGAGAATGTAACACCCCAATATTTCATAGTGTGTAATTTCTTCAAAATAATTCAATAACTTGCACTACACGCAACACCAAGTTCAAGTGCACCATGACTTACCAAACAAGCCGTTCAAAAGAGGTTATGTATAGTATTAACTAAATTTTAAACTTTATATAATACTTATAATTTTAGAATCCATATTATGAGTTTCTTAGACATAATGTAAGAACAAATTCCTTTTTTTCAGCTAAAAGAATTATTTTTCAAAAATGCACTTTTATCAACTTTAACCCTTTTTAAATCCAATATTTTATACTTTTATATATTCAATTTTACTAAATAAATTTATTCTCAAGAATGGGGATATAAAAATATTTACAATGTAACCCCCAAGCTTCTACGGTACGCTTCTCTTTAAATAATGTGATAGCATGTGTTGTACAAAACATCGAGTTCAAACACACCACAAACAATCAAACTAGCCATTAAGAATAGTAATAACTACCTTTTGAAATTATATATATTTTATATTTCAAAATGGACTTCATTTTTGGATTCGGAATATCGAAATTATCTTAAGTTGAATTTTTGGTTTTTTCTGAGAACTTCCAATTTTTATAAATAGTGAAAAATATATAAAAACAACTTTTTTTAATCAAAATAATTTATAGTGATAAATTATAATATTGAGTGGTTTTAAAGTATATTTAGAATATATTTTTACCATTTTATCCAATAGTGTTCATTATAATTAATTTCACTTTGAAATTGGACATAAACAATTGTCAATCTTTTGATATATATTGTTTCTTAAAAACACTCTATTTATTGTCATAGCGGGAATTACTTATAAAATTAATTAAATAATCTTTTATGTTTGTAATTATAAAAAATAGACATTATTTTTGAATTCGGAATATCAATTATAGATTTGGGTGAAATTATGGCATTATTCTGAAAAACTTCAATTTTTGATGAATAGTGAAACTACTAAGTGGTAGTTAAAAAACTGAATTTTTCAAAAAACATAATTTTATCATTTCTATGATTGGAATTTTGAAAATCCAAGAGACACGGTTAATATCAAGGAGTGAAATGTGGTTCAATGAGATGAAAATAATTTTTGGGGAATAGTAACCTTTTACTTTTATTTACCACGGTTAAAAGTATATACGGTAATTGAGGGAAAAAATGATATAAATATTACCCTAACACATGTCCTAATTCTATTGGACAAGTGTATCTGGACCAAAAACAACCATAGAAATAAAAAATTATCATTTCGGTCCACATGGATTAGATTAGGACATTTATTATTATTTAATTCAAAGAAGAGTTAAAAGAGTTAAAATCTATGTTTATTTACTAAATCATTTTTAATATAGGGTTATACATAAGATAAATTAGATTTTAAATATTAATTAGAAATCTAAAACGATTTTCTACATAATGATATTATATTTATAATTTTTAGACTTTAAATAATTTACGTTCTTTATGACACAATGATGATGTAGTAATTACCTAATTAATGAAAAAATAGAATAATTGATATTATAAATACCCAAATAAATATAATTTGAGACTTTTTATGAATTAAAAAAAATTTATATGTTAATATGACATGTTTGGATTGATTTAATTAACGTTTTTCGAAGTAATCATTTTGTTATGATTTTTTTTAAAAATCAATTATTGAATATTGTCAAAATTGGCATAAAAGAGTTTTTAAAACAAATATGATATTATCAATTGATATTAAATTCCTAAAAATCTAATGTTCGGCCAAGAGACTTATATCATGATAGGTGTATCATTAATGGTCCACTTAGGGGTCTTTTGGATGTATATAGTATGTTTATTAACCATATAATATAAAAATACAAATAGACATTGTAAAAGTGAAACTAATTAACTAAGAGTTAATACTTAAAGATAAGGTTAATATAATGACCCAAACCTGTCTAAATTCTATTAGTTTAGTGGATTTCTACCCATCACCACCTTAACCTTTAAATAATACACTTTGTACCCATTAGAAACCGAATATTAATTTATTATAAAATAATATTTCTTGCTTTTCCAAAGATACCCCTCACCCCTCTTATAAAAGGGCACTGTCCCTTATCATTAACTCACACCATCAAAACCTTTTGGATCGGAAAAAGTCTACCCAAATACTCTCTCAACTTCCATAACATCATTCTAGAGGCATTACTTTCGTCAGAAATCCATCTTAAGGAGCCCTTTTGATCAAATGAAAATGAAGAACCCGAAGACGAGGTAATGATTTCACCACCCTTTTCCACATTCCTTTCTTCTTCCACTTCTTACTTCTTTTTTATTACCATTATAAAATAACAACTCAAGTACCTTATATATACTGTGATGTTATTATAAATATGGTACAACCATTTTCAGTATTCTATCAATCCAATGAATAACATGTCACCATTAGTGCGTACGTACGGCTTACCGTCTCCACGTCGTGGTGTAATTGTTATTCAATAAATTACTATTTGGATGGGTATAATAATGATGTGTAACTCATGTAAATAATAAATAAAACATGATAATGATTCTGTATATATGATATACCATCCAATTATATATTATTTTAATATCAAATTAATGATATTGTCGCTCGTGTGTACGTACGGACTACCGTCTCCATGAATGCGATAAGATTCATTCTCCATCGTATCCATTCAAGTCTAATTCTAATTTGATGATTAATAATAGTATCTAAGGACTTTATATCATTCTGTATATGATTAAGATACAAACTATCCATGAAAAACACGACTTATGTAACAAAACATATAAGAGAAAACGAGTAAGTTAACACACGAAACAACGATAATACTAAGATATTATTAACAAATCAATGTTAAAAGATCATATATGATATCATATTAAGGAATATGATTCTTGAATAATTTAATAAAAAATATTTCACCATTATAAAGGAGGTTAACCTACCCCCAACCAAGGAAAAGTACAAGGTAAGGGGTTTTCATCTCACTCTATATTCCCTTGAGATTCATGCCATATTTCCACCATTACCTTTTGTGCGGTGTATGTACTGCCCATAATTATATTCTTTGTGTTATACACTTTAATTTATATGTATTTAAATATTCATTTTATGATACCTCTTTAATGGGTTGTATGGTTCGTAAGTTACCAAATTGGTAAGGGTTTATTTCACAATCTCATCATTAACCGAGGTTGTTTATACGTAATTATCTTATGGGACATCTTTATTATCCCCTTCCATGTTTTTTAAAAATGTCTTTCAATACATTTTTACTATTTAATAGACAATGGGTTAAATTCATTAATACCCTTATTTGACTTTATATGTTTTTAAAGGAATCATTCCAACGTTTTCGAAACGAGTTACTTCTTAACCTTTTTGGAAAAATTAAGGTAACAATGTTTTTTTAACTTATACAGCGGGTGCGGTTATTCTCTGCCATTATTACATCTTAGAAGCTTCCTTCACAAGCTTATAAAGATATTTTCAAAATAATGGTTTTCTCTATAGTTATGCGGCTTTTAAATGATTTCAAAAAAAGAGATATTTCTCTCAAATAGTATTGATTTCTCTATGTCAACATCCTTTGATAAATTTTAAAATTGTTTCAAGTTGATTTATTATGATACAAATAATACATATTGTATTTAAGGTTTTGTGATATTTTTTACTATAGATGAGTTATTTTTATTCCATTAATGGTTTATGATTAATTTTTTGAAATTTTTAATGTTAGTTTTAATACGAATGTTTATGTTATATTTCATCCTCTTCTTAAGATTAATGTGTTGGACTAGTATCTTCTGGGTTGGGGACAGGTAAAAGTAAGCCCTCCGGGTTGGGGTCCAGTTACAATAGACCCTCCGGGTTGTTGTCCGGTTAATAGAGGAACTCCGGGTTGGTGTCCAGTTATTAGAGGCACTACGAGTTGGTGTTCGGTTATTAGAGGCACTCCGGGATGGAGTCTGATTACAGAGGCTCTCCGAGTTGGGATCCGGTTTCAGTTATCCATTAGGTCTTGGCACGAGGCCTTGACATAGAAATTAAAGTTCATCATCATACATTCCATCAATATGAAAGTGGTTTTTGATATTTCATGTGATTATTCGATTAGTAGAATATCCATGTGAATAAGTAAAAGGAAATTATTTCATTTTATTTTTTCCATGCTATGTTGATGTTCAAGATTAAAAGGCTTTTGTTTTAGTTATACATTGCCTTAAATGTTTAATATTATTTATGAATGTTTTCGCTGTATTGATTACCCTTACGGAGAATTTGAGTTCACCGTTTTCTATGTTTTATTTTTCCTAGGATTCCATGAACTATAATGTGATTGATATGTAGGGTTATGACAAGGGAATAATGGCATTCATAAAGGATTATTTATGTTGTTTTGTATGTTATGAATTGTAATGTAACATTCATATATGTAATCTATTTTCCAAGACTGCTAAACAGATCAGTCCTTTGGGACATGATTCATTGTAATCGTGCCAATGTATTAAAATAATGCACTGACTCTAGGTCAATGGGGTTGGGGCGTTACAGTATTTCAAATAAAAAACTATATCACAATACTACCAACATAGCTGATACATCTAAATTCTAAAAACAATGTAATGAACTTCAACCTCTTCTAAATTTTCATCCAAATTTAGTTAACCACCAAATTTTCTTTATGGTTATGCATTGACCACACAACCCATAATTTATTCCACCATTAACCATTTCCATTACCTCAGGCAACCAAACTAAATCAATTACACATTTTTATATTTTTTTATTTATTCATTCCATCACTACACATGAAACTTCTAAACAAAACACACACCAAAAAACATAAAACAATCATTTAAAAAAGGTGAAGATCTTAATAAAAAATAATATAGATGCTCTACATTAAAGACACATCCTTAAAAATTATCCATGTTTAGTACCCATTCATGGTATATCATTAATAAATCAAACCAACACAAAAATCACAACCCCATCCGTTAACCCATTCCTGCACAACCAACTCGATGTGCAACTACAGAACACCTCTCATCCATTCAACAAACAATATCTAGGCCAGAGAATCAATTACATAGCTAGTTTGATGTATCATCTACATGTTCATTCATAACACCAATAAGGTGAACCTACTACCCAAAACCATGCTCATAGACACACAACAACACAAACTATCGAAGTCCCACATATCAAGACACAACAACTTCACTTTTCATTTTCCCCACACATCATATCCACCACCTTTCAATAGAACTCATCACAAACGATGACATAACACATATTAATATTTATAAATGGAGACACTTATTTAGTTCCAATTTATTATTTAAGGGACTTATCAATGAAGTTATTTTATTGGGAATTTATTCAATAGATGGATTTAGGTGATTATCAAAATTTTCTTATATAAGTGTTGAATATGAAGAAAAAAACATGCAACCTATTTAGTGCATAAAAAATTGCCCAACAAGAAAACTTTTCATTAGGTCATTAGGCTAGTACTATTCACAATATCACAATGATAATATCAAAATTGTAATGGTTGAAAAATTAGACCCCTTACCCATTTCAATTTCATTTTACATATTATTATCTTGGATTAGAATAAAATAATAGGTGATAAAATGTAAATACCTCCCAAATGATGTAGAATTGAAGGAAAAAACATGAAAAAATACCTCAAATACGTTTTTCAACATGTCTGTGCACCATAATGAGATGATGAATGATCACATGTAATGACCTCACAACTAGAAATACGTTTAAAACTACCCCACAGCAAAATATTTCTAAACGCTACCCAAAAAACCATCAATATCCAACTTGTATCATCATAATGAATCTTGAGGGAATAATAAAGGGTTACATATGATAAAAATGTGAAAACTCACTATGGATTGACCACAAATCTCCAATGAACAACCATCGATATAGATAGGTCCATGAGGGTGGTGTATAATTCGATGTAATCCTTGAGGATCCTAGGTTATTTCTGAAATGGGTGGTAAAAAATAAAGCACAATCAAAAAAATTATGGTTCAATCGAGATATAATTTTTAAACAGCATGTGATCGGGGTATTACAAGATGTGTAATAACATTAACATTTTTTAATAGACCAATATTTATTTTCACTAGAAAATCAGTCTCTTAAAAATTTTATGGTATTTTTCTAACCCCAAAATATTACATGATGTGAAACTCTTCTTCATTACATGTAAAATGCTTACACACATTAAAACATTATAAAAATGGTGTGAAGCTGACTTTCAAAAAATTTAATCTTGTTACACGATGTGTAAGCCCCTTATTGTATCCTTTTGAATCCAAACATCTCCAAACTCCTACCGAGAATCCTCCAAAACTCCAACAACTAATAACTCAAAAATTTATAGTTAGGGAAGGCACATACCATTATATGTCTCATATACTTGATAATAGTCAACACTTGATTCACCCCACCATTAAAATGTTAGAAAACCATAATGAATTATTTATATTCCAAACACTATTATATGAAAATTATATTATATGTTATAGTGATCCATTGATCAAAATCTATTTGATAAAAAACCCAAATAAAAGAAGGTGGGAATGTCCTCATTAATGACTCAACAGAATGTTGTTCTCTTCTTTGTTTGTTTTAATGTATAACTTGATTCATAAAATGATAATGATGTTTGATAATAACAAATAGATTCTTTTATTCTAGTTCCCCTAACATTTAGATTATCAATAATAAAATAATTTCATTTTTTAACACACTCTGCATTAGTGCAGATTATTTGGGTTCCATCTACTATCTAAAAACAAAATCTATAGAGAAAGAAAAAATAATCATAATGGGGAACTATATAATCATGATAACCAAATATATTATGTCTAAATAATTTCATATTATATTTAAGAATTGAATCCTTAATTTTAACATTGTTCATTCATAATAAAATTTTATTTAAATCCTTCAATATGGTTCAAAAAGTGTTTTTGAATTTCCAATGAAACTCCCCTAGGATTTCCAGACCAGGTGTGTAATAAGGCCTATTATTATATAGTAGGTGACAATAGAATCTATGTCAATGTTTCCTTTTTAGATATATTACCCACATGTACCTATATTATAAGGAAACATCCCCATGTAGTATATTTATAGTGATCTATTTTTTTGGATAACACTCTCCTTATCCTTTATCAAAGTTTCAGGCCATTTTCTTATACTTTGTCTCATACTAGTTATTTTCCTTAGACTTGTACTTAGAGATCTCTCATAGGTTTTCTTGTCCTTATTTCCAATATTATATTTTCTAATCCACTCATTAGAACTACATATACATAGTATTTTCAAAAACAAATATTACATCATGTTTTATATTTATTAAATTACACATATACATGACCGAGGACCAAAATATATTAGTTCCAATGGAATATTGGAAAGATAAAAAATAGTCCATAAGTGAGCTACATTACCTCCTACAATATTCTTAAAATCTAGATCCTTTCATGAATATATCATACATAATATAAAACTCATAACCTATAGAAAGAAAACATATGGAAGGGTGAGCTTAGATTTTTTGTAATGGTAAAAAGGGAAGATATAAAAGAATATTGTGAATATAGGTTTATGAGAAAACAAGAAGACCATTTGAAAACCATACGTCTCATATCAATGATCATAGTCTTGTATAATGGAAAAATGTTTTTAATTCATACGACATGAATCATAATTGAATCAAAGAACATGATCAATGAGCACATATCATTGGAATAAGGCATGGAATATTTTGAATACATATAGGAATAGAAAATAATTTCTATATTAGACATTTTTCAATGCCGATGATATCATATTGAAATGGGTTCACTCTCCAAACCATCATAGTTTTCAATGTTCAATCCCAAGACCATCATAGTAGAACAAGTCCATTACTGAACTATTTTCACTCCATGTTCCATCCCTATATTACAAACCTAGTTCACTGCCCATTCTGATCCTATATATCTGAAGAGAAATAAGTATTTACCCAATGATATAGAGGGAGATAAAAGTCCTACATGTCACATAATGAAAACCATATTTTTCTATGCAAAAACATAATAAATATTCATCATATCATAACCCATGAAATGGAATAGGTTTGCTAAACATTTTATCTTATTATACCCTATTAAAAAGAAATGAGTTTCATAATAATTTCATCATGGAATAAATAGTGAAGAGAAGAGGCTTTCATAAGCATTTCCTCGTGGTATAAACCACGATAGGGAAAATGGTTCCATATACCTCATGCCATCAAAAAAATAAACCATTTAGATAAATAATATGAATAGTTTCTAAAAATCTTATCCCCAATAAAAAATAGGTAACATAAATGGATATCATCTTACATGGAATATAATTTTAAAAGATCATATAATGAATTATTGGGTATTATATACATCCATCTATGAAAAAATAATTACAATGAAATCATTTTTGAGAATTTTTCTTAAATTACCTTGAAATATTATAAATGAATTATTGATTAAATTAATGGTCATGATATCAGAAAATTATTTTTAATCTATACAAGTAAAGGAAAAAATTCTATTCACATATTTGTAAAATCCAAATGAAGATTTTTTGGAAAATTAAATAAATATTTCTTTAAAAAATATTTTCTAAAAATGTAAAACATGGGTTAAATTTTTGTTTAAATATTATAATAGGGCAATAATATTTTTTAGAATGCATGAATTTGGAGGAAAATATATTTTTCAATAAAGAGATTAATAATTTAAAATTTTCATAAGAAGAATTTTCAATTAATATTATTTAACAAAGAGCAGAAAAATTGTACTATTACATGATTATATCATGAATAACTATATGATATGAAAATTAATGATAATTCATGATAGGTGGATCCTGATATTTCATCTATAGAGATTTAATCATAAGAAATCCTGATATATTATGAGATTTTAACATAAATTCATTACAACTTTGCTAACATTAAACCATAAGACACATAAAGAAATAACATATAATGAAATAGAAAAAATAACGAGGATGAATAGATTCATGATATTAAATTTGAATGTGACTATATATATATATCTATTGAAATATTATATGGTCATTATTTAACATATATCTCAAGGATGGTAAATATAGACAAAAATACCTTGCCACTTAGGAAATGATTTAACCCAACACCACATAGAATGGATATTATAAATGAGATGATTAAATAAAATTAAATCACATATAATTAATAATAAAAGACATTCATTACTATTATACACAACACTTAAAATAAATATGTGGTGAACATGTCATTTTCTTCATGGAATAAAATAGTTAAACGAAAATCCCTTACTATTTTAGTAATCTTATTAATCGTAATAACCAAATAATAATAAAAAAAAAGGAAACATTCAATATTATTAATGTAATGCTATATATGTAGTAACATGCCTATGTGGTAGTATATACACCACAGAAGATAAATTAGTGGTAAATTTTTAATATGTCTTCCAAAATTAAAAGAGAGACTTGATATCCCTTACATTAAATATTGACTGCCATCATTCTAATTAAAAAATAATTTTAAATTAAAATATAATGATTATAAATAAATTATATGACCATATTAATATATACCATTCCATATATTTTTTATTAATTCCCTTTAATTGCAGTTTTTTCAACAATTACATGTTCTTGTCACTTTTATGGGAAATAAAAAATTAGTTTCTCGTGTATGTTTTAACATAATATTTTTTTATCATATTACATAGTTTATGGTTTCATCATATATAATTTATTTATAAATTATATAAATATCATATACATTCAATATATATTTATTTATATTAATCCTTTATATATAGATATTGTAAATGAAATACAATGTTCATGAATAATATAGGTAGTAAGTACACATGATCATTGCTTCCATTTTCATTTTTGATTGAAGGAAAATAAATAAAAAATATATATTATTATTAAAAATTAAATTTCATGTAATATATGATACATATTTCTATTTAACCAATCTTCCATAACTTCCATGTAAGCCATTGAGGAATCTCATCATTTCGCGAGGCTGTCGTCCACCATAGACACGAGCGACATTATCGTATTCCAGAAAACTAGATAGTATAGATGTATTTATTATATAATAATTACATAAACTTAATAAATAATAAATATAATATATAAAAAATAAATACATCCTTTTTTAGCTTTTATATGTGGTGATTTAAAAAAAAATATGTAATCAGTTTTTGAGGCGGTAGTCCTCCGTACACATGAACGATGATTTCGATCCTAGTTTGTAGAAGTTGATATAGTTGTTTACAATGAAATTAAAATTAAAAAATATATGTATGTGGGTTATAATAAGTTCATTATGTCAGTGTTTTATAGTAATAACTTAAGTTGATGGAGGGAGAAGTAACATAGAAATTCTCATTGATGAACATTTCGTCTTCTTCGGGTATTATCCTCCTATTGTCACCAAAAGCATTATTAGTTTGGATTTTTATCCAAGAAAAAGACTCATAGGATGTGAGTTTTGAATTTGGAATGTTAATTGGGATGGTATTGCATGAATGGAAAATATTTTAAGATGTGAATAAGATATGGGAGTTGGATATCATTTATAAGTCTGGGAGAGGAGACACTTTGTATTTTTGAAAAGAGTTTAGTGATCGTGATTTTTTCATATGTATAAAAGTTAAAAAAATTATATATCTTATATGTTTTTTTGTATAAATATGTTGATAAATTATATTTTAAAAAAATTTACAATTCATTGTTAATGTTATCTTTTCAGTTTAACCCCGAGTAAGCTCATTTTTACCATAAATGTAGAAATTAATTTTTACTACGTTCAGTATTAATTTTGGCCAATAATTAATTTGGTTTTGAAATTAATTATAAAATGTAATAATTAATAATATATAATCCATTTATACAAATTCCTCTCATATAAGTGTAAAAAGTAAAATTTTAATTAATCATGCATACCTAATGAAAATTCTTGTTTCTGAATTGAAAATTATCAAAAGATTAGAATGATTTTGTATAAAAATTCAATATGAAATCTATACAAGTGGCCTAAATTTTATTAGTGGTTGTATATTTGAAAAAATTTAATATAATACATATAATTTATAATTTATCTTCATAAACAATTTAACTAAATATGTAGTTTTCAATTAAAAGTCGTTATAAATCACTAATAATCAAATAATTAAACTTGTATGAAAAATCATGAAATATTATCCTATACTAATTTTAATATTTTCAATTAAAAAATATATTTTATATTTAAAATTAATTTAATAAATTTTTCCTGAAATAAATTTATAAAAGAATAAAAAAATATATTAAAATAATTTTTTTAGAAAATGGGTTTTTCGAATCATATGTGATTGTACATAAAATTATGTTTTTTGTTATCAGTGGGTTTTATTTATATTCAATTATTATAATTAATAGTAATAAAATCATTAGTAATATTTATATCAATATGTTAACCAGTTATATTATATGGTTCTTGTTTATCTTACTAAATTAATAATATAACATGGTTTTATTAACACTCAGTGTTTGGTGTATAAAAGCGAAACCATTATTGTGTGTAGCAAATGCCAAAATTAGTGTTCCCTATAATTTTTGACTTACTTAATTTTTTATGTATAATAATCCAAAAATGAAATTTAATTTATTCTAATAAAAATATTTCCTAAAAACCTGATCTGTTACACCAAGGATACATAACCCATTGACTGTTGGTACATAATGAGGGTCAATGAGATACCCAATCATGCATTATTGGGTAAATGATATGATAAAATAATTATGGAGTGGGAAGATTAATATATTCTATAATGTCTTTTAAGAAGGTGTGGTAAGGTTTTTTTTTGTAGAGATGGTTATCACATGATGGCATAATGTTCATGGATTCTGGGTTCCCTGGTTAGTATATGACATCAAACATTCTTCTGTGACATATTTATTTTCCAAATGCATACTTTTATATGACGTTTTATTGTTAGGGAACTAGGTGAGAACCTACTGAGTTTTATTGACCACACCGTTCAATATTATTCTAGTTCATAAGCATAACTTATGTCTATTTCAAAGGCATAAGATATGGTTATGTATTATCTTATACTGGAGAAACATGAGTATATATGTATAAAAGTGATGTATTGTCTCATATGAATCATTATAAATCGTGTTGTGTATTTTGTATTTTTATATGTGATTGGCCCAGGGAGTGATCTAGAGTTTAATATTGAATGATTTATGAAAATTATATTTTCAATAGAATTAGTTTTTATTGATTATATATAATCTCATTATTATTATATTTTTTTCTATTCTCCTTATTTTATGACATCGATTTGAGGTCAAAATAACCTTTTTATTAAGACATAATCGATAGTCAAAAACCTCTCTATCAAGGGGTGATGAATCCGAGGTCATATAATTTCATCAACCTATAAACTAGTGAGTCTCCTAGGGATGAAATATTATATATATACTTTTAGATATTTTGGATAAATCGTTAAATAATAGAACCCATATCTTTCACATCAAATGGAAAAAATTTCCACTTATCCAAGGATTCCTTGTTTTATAATAATTCATAAATATCTCAAAAAATGTTATCCACACATCATACCCATCTGGAAAAATAATTTTTAATACTCATCTTAATAACCGGAAAAAATATAAACATAATAAGGGTGAGTTAAAATTTTTAGTAGTGGTAAACATAAGAAATAAGAATTTAATATCATAAGTGAGTATATGATAGAAATGTTGGTATTAAAACATAAAAATGATACAATAATATAAATAAAAAATCATACCCGATACAAAATATATAATAAATCATGAATCATAACATATGGTATGTAGAATAAATGTTTAAATATAATATAATTGTAAAATCATAAGTATGTTTCAACAATAAGAAACATTAAATCACAATCAAATTTTAATGATCACTTCTAATACAACAAAACATAGTAGATTGATTCTATTAATGGATTTTTCTTACATCTTATTATAATATATTATATATCTATGGAGTGGCAACTTGATCCTCAATTTTATTTATATTTTTTACAATTAAAATATTTTCAATCAATGTTAGTGAATGATCAATAAAAATATGGGTTGTAATTTTCTCTATTGTTTTTATATTATTAGTATTTAAGTGAAAATGAAGAATTTATTGAAGATACCTTAGGAATTTACCTTAATATTAGACATATTTAAGTGACCACAAGATCAAAAATAAATTAAAAAAATGGACACATGAAATAAACTATGTGGCCACATGATCTAAAATGAAGTGACTATATGAACAAAAAAAATAAGAGACCACATGAAGAAGAAAAAACTATTTATATGAAGAAAGATAATTTGAACAAAAGTTAAAATTTTGGAATGTTTTTAAACTATCCTATGACTTATTTTCACTTAATTACACTATCATGTTTTGGTTCAAAACATGATGTGTATAATATATACATGTATATTTTTATTTATACAATATTTTTTCAGATGTTTATATTTATTTAATTATTCCTATATATACTTATTAATTTTTTGAGTACCAAGGGATTTTATTTGGTTGAATTATATGAATGACAAAATAATCATCATATAAATTGATGTTTTATTTTTTTTATTAAAAATGTGGAGTTTATTAATTATTATGGTAGGAATTTGAATTGATTATCTCATATAATTTATCATAGTTATACCATGTATTTTAATGGAGATTATTTTTATTTTTGGCATTATATTAATTATTATGATGTGTTATCACTATAAAACCTTTTATTTTGTTACGGATTAACGATGTTACCCATGTGGGATTTTCAGAATGTGAATTAAATTTTGAAATAATATGAATATTTGGGAAGGATGATATTTAATAAGATTTATGATTTGGAATCTTCTATCTAGAGAAGAAATATATATGTAAAGAGTTTTATTGATCCAAATCAATACACATGATTTTAATGATATTTATGAATTTTATAAGTTTTAAATACATCTGTGACTAACTAATACACTCAACTAAAGTAAAATTGATTGATTATTCATTACATCATAGAAAATTAATAAATCAACATTTATATAATAAATTATTTATCAATTTTTTTTGTTTTCATTGTTTCACTTATATTATTTGTATGTCATTAAACTAGGTTATTTTAATCATTAAAATAGATGATATTGGGTTATGAATCCTTAACATAAGATAGTAATCCAATAGTTCCATAATATCATAATGTCTTGGGATTATGTTTTTCCTTATTCTAGTTTGGAGGGAATGATTGGTTTCTACCACCAATTCAAAAGGTAGATTATAGATTTCTCATATATATATAAAAATGTGTGACTAGGTTAATCCAATATGTCTAAATTAGTATATATTATTGGTTTGTTCTTCTAGGGATTAAAAAGGCAATTTTATAGGGGGTTTGATATTAATTCAAAAGTTATATCATATTATAGTGGGTGTCATCTCTCTTAGTTTGTGGGAGTGGTAATGATTGGGTTGATATTTTTGAAAATCTAAACCACTATAAAAAACATCTTATTCATTTTAAATTTTTTTCATTTTTATTAATGTATATTTGATAGGTGATAAAAATTATATTAAAAGGAAAATTCACCCCCTTCTTGACCATTCATCCATTCTCATGAGGACCTAAAAATTAGTATTTACTGGAGTCATTAGCATTACTATAATTTTTACTAATATTTTATAAATAACTCCTAACATAAGAAGTTAAGGGGAAATCTGCATTTTTACATTGAAAGAATATATGAAAATAATGGCAGGACACCTCAAAGAAGTCCACCCATTAAGGGAAATAATTATGTATATTTTTAGTCACATTTAGAGGATTTTCCAAGACTCTAAATAGTTAATAGAGGGAAAATCCGAGTGAGATGATACATTCTTCCTGAATTTAGTCCTGGATCATTAATCAGTAATGATGCAGTAATATATGTTTCAAATTAAAAGGTGATGAATATTCGATATTATGTTATTAATATAAATTAACATAGTAATATTTTTTTCATTGGAATAATCACGTGAATTTGGAAAATAATATAAGTTACTAATATTGGTTATGAAAGGATTATATGAACTAAATTGGGAATATTAAAATATGAGTAATGGGAATTCAATAAGAGGGAAAAATTAAAAAAAATAAGTATTTTAATAAACATTCATGTATTATAAATAAGACATGTTCTTTAATGAGAAATATAAATAATTATAATATAATTAAATGTGTTTTTATAGAATTACTTAATAAATGGCTTTCTAAAAAGGTATAAATAGATGAATTTAAAAATAAAAATAAATATAATTTAGATGAGCTTAATTGATCTTTACTAAAATATGAATTAGTATTGAAAAATATTTTTCCTGATAATAATTCAAAAAGGTAAGTAATTTTTTTAAAAAAATTGAATGTTGCAACGAAATATTGTAATTATATGTTTTACATAAGTAAAAGAGAGTAAATA
The DNA here is from genome assembly GCA_963277665.1 of Viscum album. Taxonomy (NCBI): domain Eukaryota; kingdom Viridiplantae; phylum Streptophyta; class Magnoliopsida; order Santalales; family Viscaceae; genus Viscum; species Viscum album. The sequence continues at coordinate 1,066,223,576 of OY728151.1, read as the reverse complement.
TTATATGGTTTTTAAGGGGAAGAAATTAAATTATATAAAATAACAAATAAACATTATTATATTAAAATAAAGGATAAAAAGTGTAATTATTTTTGATGATGTTATCTATTATTAGTGAAGGAAAAAAAGAACATTAAGACAAAATTCTAAAAATAAATGAATTCCCAAGGAAAAGAAGATAAATATAAAATAGAAATAAAATAAATTAAGGGTTTTTAGATCTATACTTGTCACTTATATTCATATAGTGAATCTCGTACTAAAATTTAGACAATATTTGTTTTATTGATGTCCTCTCCAATGTATGTAAGTGAATCTAATTACCGTAACTATTCTGAATCATATTTTTCCTAATATGATATGAATTAAGATATCGAAAAACTCAATCATAAGGTAAATAAAATTATTATATTTTTCAAAAATATTATGATATAATATATTTTTATTCTTAATAAAAATGTAAACATGAAAATTATTACTTCATTTTGAAGTCATAAATTATTTTCCAATCTAAAACTTGTCCAAATAAAACACTACAAAAATAATTATTTTTAGTCCACATTTGAATATGATTTATTAATTTAGTATGATTCTCTTTTAGATGAAAATTATATAATTTGAAATGAATATTGACTGTCAAAAATATATGTTTCGAGATATGATCATTGAATGGAATGTCCTGACAAGATGGTAATAATGTAGAAATTTATATATCAAAGACTATTCTTGGTTGAGATAACTAAATTCCCAAAAATTAAAATTACTCCATTGTTAATGTATTATATGGAAAATATTCACATCATACAAGTTTTAGATATAACATGAAGGACTGTTATCAAAATGAATATTCTTTGAGATTACGAGAAAATTGTTGCCGCACCGAGTCTTTTGATGAAAAAAATTATCATCTAGATTTCATTTAAACTCTTTCTTTAAATAAATTTGGGTATTTAGTATTTATTTTTATAACCCAATTATCCAAATAACATTATGCATACCAAAGAACTCTTATGTATAATTCTGTATAAAACATTTCATTAAATCATTAAAAGTAATGTGTGGTACTTGCATAGTGGATGTTCATGAAATTCAACTGTTGATTTTTATAATCCTATGTCCTTCAAAAAATGTGATAGTGGTAGTATTAATTTTATTGATAATTCAAAGTAATAATAAAATAATTTTTTATTAGTTTTAATTTCAAATTGAATTATAATGTTATATTTTTTAAATATTGGATTAAAAAATTATATGTATCTCATTGATTTCAAATGATAATATTAATATGAAATTTAAAAATAAAAAATGAATTTTATTAAAATAAGTGTATGATTTTTCAATGTAAAGGAATTAAAAATATTTATTCAATTAATTTTATAATGTTGGTAAAAAATAATATCCAATGATTAAAAATGTTCAATCTGACAATGTTTTAATTATGATATTATTGGGCAATAAAAATTTCTAATTGTTAAACAAGATTTTCACTATTTAAAACGTGATGGATATTTTTGAATTGAATCTGCACAATACATATATTTGTGATTCATGGTTAAATGTTATGAAACATCAAGATTCATTCAAAACCATCAAATAAGTAAAATTTTCTAGAATAATATAATATTTATATTTGGATTAATATTTAAAATGAAATTTGATTTCCTTGGGGGTAGAAGTTATGCATTTTTTATTGTCGATTATTATAGTATATTTACATGGAATTAGTTTCTTGGACCCAAATATGAGTCTTTAAAAATTTGTTAAATATTTAAAAAAATTTCCAAAATGAAAATTTTTATCTAATATTATCAATTAGTTGTTATATATGAGATGAGTTTTCAGATATCTAATTTGGTAAATTTTATATATATAATTGGAATAAAATAATTTTTCAACCCCAGTAAATCCAAAATTAAAATTTTGGAGTTGGCATGAAAAATTTAAATTTTCAAGAAATGTTTGGAACTATTCTAAATGAGTAATATTTACAATTATATTTTTTGGATTGAATATATTAACATAAATTGTCATATTTCTAATTGAATATTTATTAGGTCATTTTTAAATAATAAAAAATATTTATCTAAAAATTAATCATCCTAGATTATTCTATTTCAATGTATTTAGTTATAATGTTCACAAACTTATGAACAATAATTCTCTTTCCTAACCTGATTTAGAATGAGTTATGTTATTTTTAATGGTTATTCTAGTTTAATTGACAACTTGTTTATTTCAAAGTAACATTTTTTTAAAAAATAATTCAATATGAAATCTAATGAAGATCATTTAACAGAAATGAAATCAACTTTTTAACTCATTGAATAAGAGTTTAGATATTTAAAATTTAGTAAACTGAATTATTAATGGTTGGCTGAATCTGGTGAGATTGATAATACATATAATGAACAAAAAATATATGTCTATAATGAGAACTTACTTAACAAAATAATTAGTGATATAAAATCTAGTGTTAAAACTATAAATTCGATGAAATTGATTTATGATTATCATGATTTTATGTCTAATTATTTGCCAAAAAATATTGATGTGGATTTATATGATTCATGTTTTATTATAGGGTATTATAATGGATTAAAATAGTTTCATAGGAATAAAGTTTTGACATTAGTTGAAACACCTATGATTTAAAATATTATTTGAACAATTTTTATCATTAATAAAATCTAGATGATTATATTAAAAGAATTTTAGATCATTGTAGGTTATTTGGTCAACGTTATTATCAGGATGTGGGAATTGATATTGAATAATTTTTTATTCTATTTTCATTATTATAAACAAAAAATATTCTTCTAGAACATGCATCTTAATATAGTATTGAAAATTTTCAAATGGGTGTCAAAACAGCATGTTTGAGTGGAAAAATAATTTAAAATGATTATATAAGGAATCCTATTATTTTTGGGACTAAACATAAACATAACCTTGTTTTGAAACACTAAAAATAGTTACATTGTCTAAAAAAATTTCCCCATTCTTTTCCTGTGAGTTTTTATTTATTTCATTGAAGTAATTATTTTGAAAAGGGGAATACTAATTCATCTTTATTCATTAATATAGATCCAACACAGAGTTATATTTTCCATATATATGTAAATTATATAATATTTTTTATGTAATATAGTTTTAATTAATTTTTAGAAATATTGCCTTTAAAATATTACATGTGCATTACGGCTGAGTTTAAGTTCTTTTTGGGAATGAAAATAGTTCAATGAGAAGATTCCATATGATATAATAATAACTAAAATGTGGAATAATTATTCATGCAGGTGGGTCATGGTAATTTTAAAAGAAAATTATTTTAATGATTATTTTTTGTAATCAAGATAGTGATGTTTCTTGAAAATATGATGAAAATAATATAGTTAGAGTTATTATTGGTATCATACAATATTTAATAGCATATAGAACTTATTTTATTTTTTCAATATGTATATGTTTTATATTCCAAATTATTCTTAATTTTGTTCATTTAAAGGTATTTAAAATAGTTATTAAGTATGTTAAATGATCTATACATCTTAGAATATTTTTCCTTCACATAATTCATTTGAACCATCTAGTATTTCAGAATCCAATATTTTTGTTGAAAAAATAGATAGAATAAATTAAATTTTCATGTGTAAATATATTTGAAAATGTTTAGTTTTGCGTAATTCAACAATTTATAATTCAAACTACTTATTTACTTCCAAAATAATTGTATATATCTGATGCATAGCTTTTCTCATAGTATTTATAGGATAAAAAACAATTTAGTTTTTGGTTTTATTTATGAAATGTTTCATATTTACTATTTAAATAATTCTAATAAATATATCTCCATAAATTCATTACATCTCATAAGGACTGAAAAAATGTGATGGTAGATTTCACATTTTTAATGACCATTTTGAAAATTTGAATAGTAATTAGGAATATGTTTATTAGAAAAATGTTTACTTAATAAGTTTACAAATATGAAATACCTAGATCACTATGATAGAATCAAAATTTAACTTCATATGATGTAATTTTAATGATATAATTTATATTTAGGATGAGTTTGGATATTATTTTTCACCGACATATTAAATTTTATTGAATTATTTATTTTATATATTTTTATGATTTGATTTTTCAACTCAGTAATATTCTCTTATATATTTGTATATTGATTAATTTTTATAAATTTAATAATTTATGAATTGAAAATTTTTAATGTTCTCATGGGTCTATTGTTATTAAAGATTTCACTAAAAATGAATTTAAACTATTATATATGTATATCTTTTAATGTTTTAATATACTATTTTAATTATGTTTTTGATATTATTTTAAGTGTAAGTTTTATTCAATATAATAAATAATATGAAGCATTATTCATGGTTAACATTAGAAGGGTTATATTCTTTCAAGGAAATCATTTAGGGAGAGATTTCCCTTTATAATTTTTAATTAGAAACATCAGTTTTGTTGATAATAATTACTATTTGTCTTCGAAAAGACAAAACATAAATATTTGGTACATTTATAAATCATCAATTTAATGTTTTTAATCAACATCAATAAGGGGGAGAAATATTGGATTTTATATATTTTTTAATTATCATATAGGGGGATAATGTTAGGTGGCTCCATGATCATATTATATTATTAATATTTTGATGATTTCAATATTATGGGTTTTGTTGGAGAAAAATCATCCATAATACAAGTGGTTATTTTATATTTTGTTATTTTATTATTATTATACTAGTGAAAAAATAAAAAAAGGTTTATAATTCATATTTTCAAGTGACATTTTTATGGGACCTTGTGAAGTGTCCCCGTGAAGTTAATATGTTAAGTGACATTATGATTTTACTCCATGAACAATAATAATATAACTGCATAAAAAATTATATCACTAAATAAATAAATAATAAAGTTACTACATTAAAAAAATGATGTTATCACATGAAAAAATTATGAGATAGAATAATGAAAAATATTGTGACCATATGAAAAAAAATAAACAACCATATGATAAAATTTAGAAAATAGTTTAACCTATCATATGTCCCATGATTACTTAATTATTTTTCATATTTTGGTACAACAAAAGACTTGTTATATTTTTATATTTATATTTGGAATTACAACATCATTATATAACATGATTATTTTGATTTATTTATTACATAAAATGTTACTAATTATTTAAATACAGGAATAATTTTATTTGGAAACATTCTATGACAAATTAACATCTCACCACATGTGTGTAAGTATCACTCTAGTTTCTACTGATGACATTAGTTTCATATTTAAAATGTTTGGAATTGAATTGTGTATTCTGAATAATTTAGTGGATTTTTCCAGAGAAATTAATGTATGTTATTATAATTTTTTATTGTAATAATTATTCTATATTTTTATCACAGAAAAATATGTTTTAAATAATATATATTAACTATGTGACCCACGTGGTTATGTTATTCACAATAATTTAATAAAGAAATTATATTATTCATTAGGAATGAATAAATTAAATGGGATTCATGATCCAAATCTACTATTCATAAAATAACAATATACAGGTATTTTAAGTGATCAATATCAATTTACCTTATTTTGGGGATATTCTATATTTTTATAAGTTCTATATAATATTTCAATTAACTAGGGCCCTCAAATGATGTATAATTAATTATTCCTTTTTCTAGAGATACCATTATTTCATCAAAAATCAGATGCAAAATTTTTTATATCATTATATGGCTTTAATTTTTTTTAATTCATTTATTAGTGCATAAATGTATAGGGTTTGTCTAAACATTATATGGAAGGATTGTGTGTTTTTCCACCAAAAATATTACGAATCAGGATCTTCTATAACAACAAATTGTTAGGGATTCAGTGGTTATTTAGACTACATAAAAAGAAGTATAGTTATATATCCCCCATAAAAAGGTAGCTTCATGATTGTATTTGTAGATGTTGAAACAATTGGGTTATTAATTTAGTCTACTAGCTATGAAAAAGTATATTGTTTTAGGTTGTGCCTCATGAAATTAAAAAGGAATTTGTAAAATGGTTGTTAACTCCCTTCAGATTTTAGATAGTGAATTATAGTGTGTTCTATCTCTCTCATTTTGTTAGAGGTGTAAAGTGTACATTAGTATTATTTATATTGGAAGTACGATAAAATTCAATGTTCTCATTTTTTTTTATTTTCCCTCGATGTTAACTAATCATTGGTATGTTATAAAAATTACTTTTAAAGGTCAATTAACCCATATCTTTAATATTTTTTCATTCTAATTAAGAAAACATTCATAATTTCATCAAATCATAATAAACCCAAATACTAAATTTGTATCATATAAATTTACCAAAATCATGATCATGATCCCACAAAATTAAAAAGTTGGAAGGTTTTAATAGATCATATCCCTTCTAATGAAAAAAATAATAGGAGGTTCGGTAGTAGAAAATTATGACATATGGTATATACATGCAACAAAATACCATGGGAACAACAATCAGGGATAATGTTTATCTTCATTAGTTTTTGGAAACTATTTACAAAAGGGTGCCCATGGAAATAGGTTAAAATGGTCAAAACATTTGTTCCACTAGAGATAGGCTGGAAATGGAACTAATAGGTTTGGAATTCATGTCCGCTTTTTCGGAATTTGGAAACCTTAACATTATTATAACACATCCCATTAAAATATATATGGGGAATAAATATATATTTGTCTCTGTGTGTGTTGTTTTTTAAAAATATTTTTATTTTTTTTGGAAATTAAAAATATCATAACATCCCTACCTACCATAAAGTCAAGATCGAGACTTGATCCTAGCTATAGGATATATGTATTAACATATAGAAATTTTTATGTATCAATAATGGCTATATGACTTTTCTCATTCCATACAAATAAAAAAATTATTTCAACCTTCCAATGGAAGATGTCCTTTATATGGAAAAAGTTGAGTTCCATTATTACTGTATCCACATATATCCATGACAATTATTGGCAATGGCCATATCCCATCATCAATTTAAACGAATTTCTACAATTAAGACTAACCATGGTTATATACACATTGATATAGATTAAATTTCATGTAGTGGATATTGACATTGTTGATAAATATCTATATAAGAAGATGGGTAACATAACACATTAGTATGGTATCATATAAGATGAATTCATGTCTTGTATCATTTTATATATAATATTATGTATCAGAAAAGAAAAATAACATAATATCGTTTAGATTGTGATATATAAAACAGAACTCCATATGTGATAGATCATTTTATTGTTCTAGAGGAAAATGGATGATATATTTTAAAAATGAATTTCCATAATGATTTTGTATCACGGTTAAAAAAGAAAACTATAAATTCACTAAATTTTTTTAGGTGAATGAAAATAGGATATTGAAAATATTTATTTTAAATTAATTCATTATATTGAAATAATGAATATAAATGGTGTTAGTGAAAATAAATGTGGTTGGGGTGATTTGTATAAATAAATACAATTATTTATTCATTTAAAATATCAGTCATTATTTTAAAAAAATTAAGAAAAATGAGAATAAAAATTAAATTTTAAAACATGGAAAAAATTAAGAGGTTGTTTTGTTAATAAATAATATAATAAAATCCTTAAAATGAATTGATACAAATAACATGATAAAATTTTATTCTTTCACAAATTTATATATAATGAAAAAATTTCCCCTTGTGACATTTTTGGGATGATATTATGTTAAAAAAATTTAGTGAAAATTTAATATATTGGAAGTTGTCCTTAAAAAATTATAATATAAAAAATAATATTCATGAAACATTACAAAGAATGTGGATAGGGATACGTATTCACCACCATAAATAAGAGATAACTTTCACAACATTTAGAAGAATCCTTTTGGATGGATTTTAAAATAAAATCAAATGAATGATTACCAAAACATTTATATCATATAAATGACCAATAGAGAAAAAATATATTTTTTTTGAAAGGAAATATCATATCATTTCCATAGATTGAGATTTATTCAAGAATATTCTTGAATTCAATGAAAAATTTGAAGGGAATTTTTTTTAAAATGAAGTAAGATACTAAAATTGAATATATAGGGTAGGAAATGAGACAATAAATTCATCAAAAACAATATACCCAAAAATGTAAGCGTTTATGAGATTAAATTTGAGTCATCATAGGGGAACAATGTAAATCAAGGATAATACTTGATATGTTTAGAATCATTGAAATGATGACCTTTACAAATAATATAACATGTGAAGTGATAATATATCAATGAAGGTAATAGGTGAATGAATTTTAAAACCTTATAAAAACAAAGAAATTAAATATCAAATAATCATAGTTGGAATTCACTTAATCATTGAATAACATAAAATAATTACAAAACAATATAACTAAAATAATATAAATTATGTTAATAAATCATTATGTATTATTGTTTTGAATTATAATTTCCACAAAATAATGAAGAAATTTAATATTAAATCACATACATAAAACGTTATTTATGATAAAATAAGTTAATAGATTCTTATTATAATATTTCAATGATGATTATGGTCGTAATTTGTAATATTTATTTTGGAATGATTATTAAGACAAAAAAATCCTTAATATTTATTCACACTTGTTAATAAATACATCAATATAATTTATAAGAAAATAAGGTTAATTAAAAAAATATTTGAAAATGATTCTTATATTCATTACTATATACATTAATCTTTTATAGACATTTATTAAGGAATTATTTCATACTTTTAGTTAATATTTATTATCATCTATTAGTATCTTCAACTAGTCCTTATCTATTTTCTATAACGGATTCTGTTATCACTTCATGTTCATGAGTTATCATTATAAATACTGATATATTTCTAATTTATGTACCATTATTTATGAACAATAGTTATGAATCACAATATATTTTCCAAAATAGATTGAAATTATGAATGATGTCTCGGTTTTCTTGTTTAAGGTTGTTAAAATCAATATGATCATTTATTGTTAATATCATTATTATATTTATTTATTTATCATTAAAAATAATATTTATTTCATTAATATCATATTTATTTCTAGAATATCATATTTATTCATTAAATATGCTTTAATGACCAGTAATGTATAGTGATGATGAAAAATGTAACACATCAAATATAGAGGTGGTCAGTCAATCGTAATAAGAGAACCATTTTCATTTTTGAATAAATGGAATTAATGTAGATAATTTTTATTCCATGAATATAATAACATTTCAATAAGTAATGATAAATATATAATTACATTTTAATCAGTATAATATATATGAAAGAGGTAGATGAAGAAATGTTACTAAATTAGAAATTAGAATTTGATAATTTGATTTAACCTTATTCCAAAGGTTTGATTAATTTCTATTTAGATTTTGACTTAGAAGTATTGTTTTTATGGGGAAATAACATATTATCATATATAGTAGATTTGGAAGTTGGTCAGGTAAATATTACATAAACCATGAATCTGATGGTCTTTGGAGAAGTAGGCTGGTGAAGGGGTCCTTTTATAAGTAAGAGAGGTGGAATCTTTATAAATATTAATTTATAAATATAAAAAATAAATACACACTATTGGAAAGTATATTAAATATTAGTAATTGGTGGGATAACATAATTTATGGAAATAAATGTCATAATAAACCCATATAGTGATATGGTTTTGTGATATTTTAGGTTTCCCCCTTGATTAAATTCTTTTACCAAATTTTGACATTAACTTTGGTGACATTATTTTTTTCTTCTAAAATATTTTTTCATTGATTTTAATGTGATATTATTTCATAATAATAATTATAATTATTAAAAAAATAAATATGTTTTAATTAAATACAATTCATAATGGTATCAGAAATTAACTTCAATATATGTTTACATAGCACGATAATCTGATTTAAAAATGGTATTTTTATGTAGAAAATTGAATTTATTAAAAGATAGTGTTTATTTACAAGATATTTATTTGATTTTAATAAAAAATATTGTGTTATTTATCTTAAAAAGCAATCCCTAAATTATTATAGAACTAACTTTAAGGGGGAAAATTTTATTTTTATTATAATAGCAAATAACTTAGCTTCCAAAAGGGAAACCATTTCTTTTTAAATTTGATATATTAATTTAAAATAAATTATATTTCACATAAAATCTATATTTGGATTTGAAATATGTTTAATAAATAATTATGTCAGAATTATATTTTGATTTTGTCATATAATGTATGGTATTTTCTAAATTTTCATTTTTACTATTTAAAAACAAATTATCCATTTTAGAAAAAACCTATATATTATCTCATTGATAATTTCAATGTCCAGATTCAATGAATAAGATTATTTTTCACAAAATTATTTCTTTTTGTGAGAAATATAATTTTTTAAATAAGATATGTATTTATTGAAAAATGTTAATTTTAATGAGATAATCAGTTTGAGTAACTTTATAAATAGAACATATGATAAAATTATAATATTATTTATATTAAATAAATAAAAAATTATGATATGTATTTCATAAAAATTAATATTATTTAAATTTAATAATTTATGATACAAATATTTATTTTAATAGAAAAATTATTCTTTAAAAAAAATAGCAGCATTCTTTGTTTATGTGAAATATTAATTTCATCAAATTTTAGTGTTATATTTAATTATATTTTTATATACAATAATTATATTTTCATTCAAGGAATATATTTTTTAAATTAATATAATACATTTGTTTCGCATTATACTATATTTTCGAATATGTCAAATGTTAAATCAAAGTGAGAAATCATTAAAAAAGGTTATGGTCATTAAATTTTCCCTTATTGAGGTATATATCCTTTTGAGGATATGTAGATATTTTTAATTATTAAAAAAAAATCATGGGTAATTAGATGTTATATATAAATATCCATTTAATTTTACTATAAAAGTAATAAAATATTTCATATTTTTGTTGATTTATTCATTTTATCAATAGAGAATACATCATTAGAGTTTTAATGAGTTTGGATTATTTTTTATAATTATTAGAAATACTGAAATAAATATGACATTGAAAAAATACAATTGTTGTGGTTATTGATTGGTTTTATACTGAAAAATTCATTCTAATGTGGAGATAAAGGAGGAGAAAATCACAATAATAGGTCATCAATTGAGTAGCGATAGAAGAGGTCACAAAATGGGGTGCCAATAAGCGGAGCAATGATGGTTTCTCAACTAATTTCCATTAATAATTTGTTTCCAGATGAGAATAAAATTAAATACGTGATAGTATGTTTCATGATGATGTTTAAAAAGGTGATATTCTCAATGGGGTTTCAATGTTTTAGTGGAACGACACCATCCAAGTCATCTTCTAGGGTTTTATTACCCAATTATAGAAATTAATTCTTGGGGAATCAATTAAAAAATTATATGGAAGTAATGGTGGAATATAGATAATGGATTATTGTCACTGTGTGAATATCAAAAAATCCCCAAACATATAATCTAATACAATTTCTCTTTAAAAGTGTAGTGATACTTCTTAAATAGTTATCAAAATAAACCAAAATGGTATATTTATCATGAAATTATTCGTTGAATCACACCATGAAGTAAACTAAAAGTCAATAAAATAAAGTATCTAATTGGAATTATAGTTTAACAATGGTTATCTACTCTAAAATTTAGGAGTTTGGTAGTTTATATTACGACTCTATGTGATATGTTAAAATATTTATTTTTATGGGAGGTGTTCAATATTTCATGTAACATCCCAAGTAAGTAATGAATAATAGATATTTTTATCTATGTCTATTTATGAATTAGATAGTGTTTTAGAGGCTTAAAATGATAATAAATCCAATCTTAAGCATGGAATACACTAATATTTTTAAAAGATTTTTTTACTGCCTTTTGATGGCAAACCATTTTTAAATCAAACTTTTGACAATTTTATAAGATCTATTTTTCAAAATAAACATATTATTTATTATCGGGACATTGAAATTTACATTGGATAAATTTTGGGTATTTTTCTGACAATGTTCCTTTTTTAATGAATAGTGAAAAATACTGCATTTTACATCAAAACTGCTTTTTCATCTAATTTAATTATATGGTTAGATTATCTTTTTAGTTGGTTTTAAAGAGTGATTTGAATATATTTTTACCATTTAATCCAATGGTGGTCATTAGTATTAATTCCACTTTGGAATTGAGCATTAACTAATTCCAAACTTTTCATAGATATTCTTTCAAAAAAACCCGCTATTTGTTTTCACAACGGGAATTATTTTTAAATTAATTAATGAAATTTCTGTGTTTGGAATCTGGTAAAATGGATTAAATATTTTGAATCATAAGTTCCAAATTATGTAATCAAGAATCTTTTGTTTTTGGACATTATGAATAGTAACAACAGTAATTATCTTTAATTATCTTGATTAATTAGTAATCTGGTAGTTAAGTATAATAAAATAAAATCATAATATTAAAAAATGACCCCAACATGTGTCATAATACTACTTTTTGTGTCATTTACGACCATGGTATGCCCTGTGCCAAACTTGCGGACCCCATGGAATCCCTTTTGTGTGATATTGACTTTTTATCTTTTTATTTTTAAAGAATGTTAAATTTAACAAAGAATGTATCACCTGAGTAAAACATTTTTAATTTTGTCTACATAAATGATCTAGTAGACTATAAATAGTCATTTGAATTCAACAAATATTTCCTACATCATATTATTTTTTTGTAATTTTTAGAAATTAAATAATTTAAATTATTTATGACATCATGATGATGCAACGATTACCTCATTAATGAACGATTTAAACAAAATAAAAAAATAATGTAAAATCTAAGACCTACACATGTCAAAAAAATATTATATGAGTATATTTCGAACCCTTGTCACCTTTTCCTCAAAATAAATCAATTTGGGACCTTTAAAATCCGAAAATCATTTGAATATAAAGTAACATTTTATACCTTTCCAAGAGCGCCCCTCCTCTCCTCTTATAAAAGGCCCCCACCTCAACCTCCTTACCGACACATCTCAAGATTTTTTCTCGGCCAAACCCTACCCATTTTGTCTTTACCCATCCATTTATTACTCCTAAAAGCCTCACATTGGGCATAACTCTTCCCAAGGAATCCGTTGATCTCAAATCAAAAAGAGTTACCCGTTTTTTAAGGAAAAGTATTCACTTGTGTTCTTTTTTTTATTTTGCTTCTCCAACCCCCTAAACTCTTTTTATTCATTTCTTTTGTAACAACTCCAGTATCTTCAATTTACTAGGATGTTTTTATAATAATTATTCGAGCTAAACTTACACACACCTACAACTAATTGTTAAAGAACATACTGTTTCTGTGGATGGTGAATTTATGCCTCACGAAACGATGATTGTTCAACACTCAAGAAACACCTTCAAATATATCCATTTGGATGTCACTATATTTATATATGATATAAATTTTGTTTATTTTTTACTTAATCTTCTGTATTTTTCATTTATGGCATACCTCTATGGTTTCCAATATGGGTAAACGCGATATCTTCATTTTAGGAAGTGCGTACTACCACCCCGTCAAAGTGATTTGATTCGTGAATACCATATGTGGTACGTATAAAGGATAGATTTAATGATATTATATATGATACCATACTGGAGTTATAATACTATTATTTATCATTATGTTTTAATTCCATTAATGTATGAGATTGAAATGAAAGCAGCGTTCATGCGTACGTACGGCTTACCGTCTCTATGAACGGTGCATTTCATTTCTTATCCCCAAATTTAATGTACTATTATAAGTACATGTATATAATGGATATATATGTTTTATGTGACATCTAAATGTTGAATATATTTCTGGAATTAAAATATACATATCACTAATTTAGTTTTAATTCCATTTATATGACATAGAAATGGAAGTAGCATTCATGTGTACGTACGGCTTACCGTCTCCATGAACGGTGCATTTCATATCTTACCTCTAAATGATTATGTAATATTATAAATGCATGTATATATTGGATATATATGATATATATGGCATCTACATCATGAATATAATTCTTGATATAACGGATATTTTTCCACATGAACTACTTGTAATTATAATGAGTTTATTCTTGACTCAAGTACCAATGATCGTTAAAACGACCGTTATTAACTTAAATAGTTACATAATGTTCATGAAATGGTAATAAGTTATATAAAACGAATAATGAACTTGAAAAAGTTTCTTAAGAAAGTATAAATTAACTCACGTTTATTATTCATGAGATTAAATAATGATCGAGTCAAGTCAGATACGAGGTAAGGGAACTTCTTAACCCAATTTCCATTATTAGGGTTAATCTCCTACATTCAAATTATGTCATGATATTATTATGTCCTATATTTTATTTTTACATTCTTTATGTGTACTTATAGTGAATATAGATAATAGATCCATTTTATTTAAAATTGATCTGTGTAAAGGGACTTCGTCTCAATCTCCTTTCATTGAGGTATATTTTGTTTTATACACAACTTTATTTTTTACGGTGTATAAACCCCTTTGACTTTTGCGCTTATTCAAAAGGAATCTTTTTTTATATGAAGAGTTTACTAAAAGTCAAAAGAGAATATTTTTTTGTCGTACGTATGTGGCGACAATGACTTCTCCGCCGCGGTGACCATTATTTGAGTTTCGGCTTCCTCTACAAGCAATAACCTTTTTGAATGAAAATAAATACCATGTTTTACTTTTCATTTATTTTGGTATTGAAAATGGTTTTCATAATGTTTTTATATCAATGTGTTGTATTGATATCTTGTGATTGAAAAGTGGAAATGTTATGTTTCCTTTATTCATGTTTTATGTTATACAATTATGTTATGGTTCTTGGGAATTGTTATGAAGACAGGTGGTTCTGTGATAAACTAAGGGCGGGTGAACCCAATATATCTCTCCAATGCATTGGGTAACGCGAAGGGGTTAAACGTTATGGTTTCTCTGAAGTTATTTAGAGAATATACTATGATGGGTATTCCAAATGTAACCAAGAGGGTTACTCCCTATGTAAGAATGTTATGAATGCCTCAAGTTACCTTTATGTCTTATGGTTTCTATGATTTATTCATGATTTTATGAGGTATACTAAAGTGCTTCTGTTTTATGGTTAAAGTATGATTTCATTATTATGTATTTATGTACTCATGTTTACTTTCCATACGTTTTATAACCCTTACTGAGATTTTTATACTCATCCCATGTTTTTGAAATTTTTTTCACAGGTCAAGGGAATGATACATGATATGATGATAGTGTCAAGGAAGTTTCAAGAAAGAATCCATGTTTTATTTTAAATATGTTTATGTTGAAGGGAAAAATGAATACTATCTTTTATGTAACCACATTGTTTAAATGTGGAATTCAATGCATGTTTTATGATCTAATTCTCTAAAACTATAAACCTGAAAAGATCCTCAATGTGTAATCCTGTAATAACTCATGATTAAGTAAGGTTTAAGGCTGGGGACTTGTAGTTGGTATAAGAGGTCGGTTTACATAAATTTAGGAGTTAGAATTATGTTAAATGATTATCCAAAAATATTTTTTATGGTCAAATTTAAATGATATAGAATTTGAAGATTACCATGTTTCTTCTCCTAAGATATTTTTGTTTTATGAATGGTTTTTCATAGAGGAAACAGAACAAATTTTCTGAGAAGGAATATAGAGGGAAATGTCCTTTCAAATCAGTATCCTGAGATGGTTAGAATCAGAACTAAACAGTGTGTTGCAGTGATGGCTCAGTTGACTCCGGTGAAAAATGTTGGTTGTTTTTATTGATGATATTTTGGTGTTTTCTAGAAGTAAAGAGGAGCATGAATGAAATTATAGAGTTATTTTACAAACCTTAAAAGAAAAGAAATTCTATGGGAAATTCAGCAAGTGTGAGTTTTGGTTGCAACAAATTTCTTTCATTGTTCATAATGTTTCTAAATATGGAATAATTGTTGATCCTGTAAAAACAATAGTTTTGAAGAATGGCCAGGACCCACAAATGTAACCGAGATCCATATTTTTCTTGCTTTGGAAGGCTATTACCGAAGGTTTGTTGAAACGTTATCACAGTTATCTAGTCTAATGACTAAGATAACTCGGAAGGTTGTTAAGTTTATCTGTACAAATGAATGTAATGATTGTTTTCAGGAGTTGAAAAGAAGAATGGTGAATGCTACCGTTTTGGCACTTCCTTCCAGGAATGGTGAGTTTTTATCTACAGTGATGCTTCATTGAAAGGACATGGTTGCATCCTAATTCATAATGATCAGGTAATTGCTTATGCCTCACGACAGCTGAAAACTCATGAGGAAAATTACCCTACACATGATTTGGAATTAGCTGTTGTTGTTTTCACATTAAAAATTTGGAGGCATCATTTGTATGGGTTAAAGTGTGAAATATATACCAATCACAAAAGTCTAAAGTATATTTTCACTCAGAAAGAATTAAACATGAGATAGAGGAGATGGCTCGAATTAATCAAGGATTATGATTGTACAATTCATTACCATCCGGGAAAAGTAAATAAAGTGGATGATTCTTTTAGTCGAAAAAGTAATGCTTCATTAAAAATGTTGCGTTTGGAACGTGATCCTTAGGTTAATGAATTGATGAAATTTGGCATAGAAGTTGTTAGTGCGGGATGAATTTATGTTTTGTTTCAGGTATCATTGAAATCTTCTCTATCAGAGAGAATTAAGAAATTGCAGAAGTAAGACAGTGAGTTGCAGAAAAAGGTAGATCTGGTTCAGAAGGGTAAGTTGCCTGAATTCAACTTTGATAATGATTGTGTTGTGAGATTTGGGAAGATATTGTGTGTGCATTGTGATTAACAATTGAAGAGATAGTTGTTATCTAAAGCTCATAGTTCTCTGTTTTCAGTTCATCTAGGAATTACTAAGATGTATAGAGATATTTGGGAGTATTACTGGTGGGACAGAATGAAAAGGGATATTGCTGATTTTACTATGAAGTGTTTGACTTGCCAACAGGTAAAAGCAGAGTGGCAGTTACTGAAAGGTATGCTTCAGACTTTACCAGTGCGAGAGTGAAAATGGGAAAATATATCCATGGACATAGTTGTCAGATTACCGAAGACATCTCGAGGTAATAATGCAATCTGGGTTATTGTTGATTGTTTGACTAAATCTCCTCATTTCCTTGCTATGTGAGATACTTTTCCCTAGATCAACTTTCTCGATTGTATCTTAAGAAGATAGTCAGGTTACATGGAGTTCCCCTCTCTATTGTATCTGATTGTGATCTTTGGTTTACTTCTAACATTTGAAAAGGCATTCAAAAGTAATTGGGTACTAAATTAAATTTTATTACAGCTTTTCATCCTCAATCAGATGGGTAGTCAGAAAAAAAATTCAGACTTTAGAAGATAGGCTACGTGCTTTTTCGATGGATTATCAGGAAATTTGGGACCAACATCTTTCTTTGGTTGAGTTTTCTTATAATAACAGTTTTCATTCTAGTATACAGTTGGCACCATTTGAGGCATTATATGGGAAGCAGTGTCAAACTCCAGCTTTTTGGGATGAAGTGGGTGAAAGGAAGTTGATGGGACCATAATTGGTAGAAGAGTTGGCAAAAAAAGTTCAGTTGATACAAAAACACATGATAACAGCTCAGAGTAGGCAGAAGAGTTATGCAGACAACAGAAGTAAGGATCTCTCTTTTGAGGTAGGTGATCATGTTTTTCTCAAAGTATCACCATGGATTAGTGTGATGCTATTTGGTAAGAAAGGAAAGCTGAGTCCAAGATTCATTGGACCATATGAAATTTTGGAGAGAGTTGGATCCGTTGCATACCGAGTGGCTTTACATCTGAGTTTATCTTAGATACACAATGTTTTTCATATCTCGATGTTGAGAAATTATATGCCAGATCCATCTCATGTTTTGATACCAGAGGAAGTTCATTTGGAAAAGAATCTCTCTTATGAAGAACAACTAGTCCAGATTATTGACCGAAGAGAAAACGTGTTTCGAAGTACGGTAATTCACCAGGTAAAGGTTTTTTGGAAAAACCATATGGTTGAAAAGGCAACGTTGGAATCTTAAAATTCAATAAGGGATAAATACCCCCACTTATTCGATAAGTAAATAAATTGCGGGGATGCAATTTTCTAAAGGGGGGAAGGATGTAACATCCCAAGTAAGTAAAGAATAATAGATATTTTTATCTATGTCTATTTAGGAATTAGATAGTGTTTCAGAGGCTTAAAATGAGAATAAATCCAATCTTAGTCAAGGAATACACTAATATTTTTAAAAGATTGTTTTAGTGCCTTTTGATGGAAAACCATTTTTAAATAAAACTTTTGACAATTTTCTAAGCTCTATTTTACAAAATAGACATATTATTTATGAATTGGACATTGAAATTTACATTGGATAAATTTTTGGTATTTTTCTGACAATGTTCATTTTTTTTATGAATAGTGAAAAATACTGCATTTTATATCAAAACTTCTTTTTTCATCTAATTTAATTATATTGTTATATTATCTTTTTAATTGGTCTTAAAGTGTGATTTTAATATACCTTTACCATTTAATCCAATTGTGGTAATTAGGATTAATTTTACTTTGGAATTGGACATAAACTAATGCCAAACTTTTCATAGATATTGTTTCAAAAAAACCCACTATTTGTTTTGACAACGGGAATTATTTTTAAATTAATTATTGAAATTTCTGTGTTTTGAATTTGGTAAAATGGATTATGTATTTGGAATCAGAAGGTCGAAATTATGTAATCAAGACTCTCTTGTTTTTACAAATTATGAATAGTAACGACAGTAATTATCTTTAATTATCTTCATTAATTAGTAATCGGGTAGTTAAGGATAATAAAATAATATCATAATAAAAGAAAATGACCCCAAAATGTGTCTTAATACAACTTGTTGTTTCATGACCAACCATGGGATGTCGTGTGCCAAACCTAGGGACCCCATGGAATCCCTTTTGTGTGATATTGACTTTTTATCTTTTTATTTTTAAAGAAAGTTAAATATAACAAAGAATGTATCACCTGAGTAAAACATTTTTAATTTTGTCTACATAAATTATCTATTAGACTATAAAAATTAATTGGAAAGCCAGAAATATTTCGTACATCATAGTATTATTTTTTTAAATTTTTAGACATTAAATAAATAAAATTATTTATGACATCATGATGATGGAGTGATTACCTAATTAATGAAAGATTTAAATAAAATGAAAAGATAATGCAAAATATAAGACCTACACATGTCAAAAAATCTATTGTATGAGTATATTTAAAACTGTTATCACCTCTTTAGGTGAAAAAATGCTGAAAAATCATTGATATAAGTTTCACACATAGATATAAATAATATTTTTTATTTTAGAAATATTTGGTAAGAGGATTTTATTAATGTAGTTGTGTTTTTTACATTAATAAAAACAATATGTCGATATTTATTCATCTCTCTAAACCATCTCTTTATCCATGACGTGATGACTTATTATTTTATTTATAAAAAAACTACATTTTAGGGTCACAAAAAATGCTTTCAATATCTAAACATTTGTAACGACTTCCCTTTATGATTAAAATTTCATCATTAAATTTATATTGATCATTAAGTGTATTATACGACCAATAGTTATTTATTGTTTGAAACTTATAAATTATACAAATTTATTATCATAAGAAATTAATAACACCACATTACCTATCAATTATTTTCTATTTATCACATATGAAAATCATCTAATGAATATTTGGGTAGTTTTTCTAACCTTAACTATAAAAAATGTAGTGATATTTATAAAAGAACCATTGAAATCCAATACAACTTGGTTAGGTTATATTGAAGTTCCAAATAAACTATTTCTACTATATAATAAACCACATCCTATATATTTGGATAGACTGCACCACCACTAATTTAATGGAATCCTAAATTCTCATAATATAGTAGATTGAATGACATAGAGAAACATCATATTCACTTTACATATCTACATTTCTAGATTCTATGACTATTGGAACAACTTGTGGTATCCAAATAATGACTCTTTATATAGATTATTGATAGTTCCATATTTATTTTATATAGTTTATACTCTTCTGGATTTTTTCTAGTTAGGAATGAATCCAGCATATATTCCTCAATAAATTTAGTTTAATAACAAAAACATCAATAATTGATAAATTCTCTTACTATAAATACTGTAAATATTATGGATGAACATATTAAATTTCGATAACAGAGGGTATTATATTATCAATAGAAATATACCCTCCCTGAGAAAAAAACCTGGATATCTGTATAAATAGTATATATAATGATTTAGAAATGTTACGCATTAAATTAAAATATTTTAGTTAATTTATAGTTTTTTATTAAATCTAAAAGTTCAATGTTTTAATGAAAAAATTATATTAATAGAGAGATAATCCACCAAAACATTAAGAATATATGGAACATTATCTATTCCTTTGTAAATGAACAATTAAAAAGATAAATCATTTTGAATTAAGAAAATAAATTGATCAAATTGAATGAAGTAAAAAAATGAATGATGAAGGATTAAATTATTACATCATATAATTTCTATACCATTGGTTTTTATGGAATGTAATCTAGAAGTAGTTTTAATAAAATATTCTATTTAAAGTATGGTAGGAAAAGGAAATGTGACACTTGATTAACCCAGTAAATATTTATGACATGTTTGTATTTCTAAATTAAGATAATAATATGAGTAGAAACACATTTCAAATGAGAACATGTTTAATGTCATTAACTAAATGGTCAAGAATAAATTTAATTGACTTCATTAAATCACTAGGTTTCACATGGATAAAGCCAATATTACACTAATTATCCTTGAAAAACTGGTGAGAGAATTTACATCTCCATTACCTACTATGATATGATGAATACTCTTTTAATTGAGAAAGAATTATAATGTGTCACTCCTATAGTTATGTAAATTTGATTAAACTCTAATGGAATTCATGTTGCTATAATTTTGAGGATGGAAATCACCTCACATGATGGTTTTTCCCAAATAAAGGATCTGGAAATTGATTTATAAATTTAATCCTTATGATAGACTCATAAACTGATTTTGGGGATTCTTGTAAAAAATATTATTCATTTATTGATTCATAGTAGGTCATAGAGGATGATAAAGTCTTGCTAAAGAACTTCCTTGGAGTTTGATTATAATAATTTATAAAGGCTTTCACACTATGAAAACACAATGGAAGTTCAATTAACAAGACCCATAGGTGAATCAGTCCCACCTTGAATCCTATATAACTAATTTTACTACTATTAGGTTGGGGTATTAATATATTATGAAATGATCAAAAAATAAATCTTGGAATATAGTAAATTTTGTAATAACTACACTATTAGAAAATAAAAATTCTCAGAAATTTTTACTTGTGAAAGAAGAATAATCATCACAGCTATATTATCATATGAATCCTTATGATGAATATCAAGCAATTAGAATAATGAATCATCCATGTAATCCTAAATGAACCATAAATAATAGATTAACTTTATTGAAAATCCCTAGACATGAACTCCATAATCGAGAGCTAAATTTTTATAGTATTTTATATTTTAAATAGTTTCTCAAATAATTAAATATATATATAATAAATCGTCAAAATCATGAATGATTCTCTACAATAAAAAGGTATTTTTAGTTCCATATCATTACATAAGTATCAATTTTGTTACAAAAAAGATAATTTTAGTTTTAAATTGGTCGTAATTTTATTTAATTTCCACTATAAATTGGATTAGGATATACATGACTTAATAATATCTCCTAAGCATTATTAAGAGCCATGAAAAAAACTTTTTCAAACACAATTTGAGAACAACATTATGAAGTAAGGTGTTTTAAAACAAATGAGAAAATATATTTTCCAAAATACTTTAATACTCTATGAAACCATTATCTCAAAAAAAGAACACATTAAATTTAATATAAAATTGTTATGCCTAATATATACATTTTCCTTTATAAAACATAAGGAATATCTTCATTTTATTTATAATCACGAGTTTGGATAAATTTTCATTCTTGATATTTTCTAAGGGGATTTTTAAAAAAAATATTAAAACCACGTACAATAAATCAAAAAACCTTTTTTGTTTTATAAAAATAAGAAATTATTTTTTAAAATATACATTTTTTTATTTTGAAAATTTTCAAATTGTCTCCTTATAAAAAAATTCACATATATTCCTATAAAAAAATCAAAAACCAATAAATAAAATCCATGAAGAATCCATGAAAATTTATGGTTTCATATGAAATACCAATAACTTTGTGGAGAATATCCATTGAGGCTTGGATTAACTCCCATTTAATTATTATTTTTAAAATGTCTTGGTGCCATATTTAAAAAAATTATGTCCCTCTATTTTTTATTATAAAATGTATATGGATTCATAAAAAATAAAATATAATAAAATCATTTTGGTTTGTTCCTCAAATCATTATAAATGATATTACTCATGAAATACACATTATTTGAATAATATATACATTGGTCATTAACAATTACAATTATAAAAAATATTTTATAATAATTGAAATTTGAAAAAATAGTTGAAATTAAATGAAAAAATAAGTGCGTGAAAATATAATAATATAAACATAATCAAAATCCAAGAATATAACATTATTTTGAAAGAATACATACTTTGAAAATATAAATAAGGTGTATGTATTTAAATAATATGTTTTTTAAGGCAAATAATTTATATTTAATGATGTTTTTACCCCTAAAATACCATATTGAAATCAATTCCTTATGAAAAGTTGAATTTTAAATGTACCTATGAAAAAGGTAAATTTTTAAAAAAATAGGAGAATGATTTTAAATAAAAAATTTATTTATTTATTCCTAATATAATAAATGAAAATTTGAAACCCATTAATTTTTTAAAAATTAATAATTAAAATACATTTTTTACTATTATATTTTTAAGAAAACAAAAATAAAAAGTTTTTTTGAATTAAATGGACGAAAGAATAGAAATCCTGAAACAATATTTTTTTAAACATTAATTATTCTAATTATAAATATTTCTTAGAACCTTTAAATAATTAAATTTTTAAAATAATTCCATTAGAGGGTTTAGTTTATAAAATTTTGAATATTCATTTTACAATATTCCACCCTTCATTATAATTACTAAACATATATTCTTTATGAAATTCTATCTTAGTGATAGATTGAAAAACTAAAAATCTCATTATCTTAATTACTCCATCAACTACAGGATCAACGTTGTAAACACATATTTTTATTCTATGACAACTTCATTATAATGTGATACTTTTAAAAGTGTATCTCTAATATGGATAAAAATATAGTTTTCCTATTAATATATATATATATATATATATTCAATTTTAAAAATATGCAGTGTAATGAAAATGAAATCTATTTATTAAACTATTTTCTACACATCATAACTTATGAACTTGTGAGTAAATTCATTTTTTATACCCTTTCTTCTATGCTTGATCTAATATCGAGTTATTGAATTTTTTCTTATTTTCATCATATGGTTCTCAATATATATATATATATATTAATATTTTTTAATAGAGGAATATATAGAAAATAGACAATGATATATTGTGGGGTTTTTTAAATATTTTTCACCAGTCATGAACCATAATATTTAAATATTTAAAATATATACATATATATAATATTTTTAGGTTACCTATTATAATAGTTCAAGATGAAAAAGATAATGACCTTTGTTTTTTTCAGGGCTGAATGAGATTTGTCCATTAATGGGCAACATGAAATAATTTCTACATTTAACATTATATATTTACATATTTATATACTTATATAACAAGAATATCCTTATTAAAGTCATGAATGAGTAGGAAGCATAGAAATAAACATCTAATTATGGGTTTATGACCTTTGTTTGACCGCCATTCGATATTAGAAACCCATAATGATCCATGAGTTGTGTTGGAATATATATATATTCTCATTCAATAGTTATACAACAATATTTCTGGGGAGAAAATTTAGAAGAAGATGATGGTGGAGGCATGAATTTTGAATAACATTGTTTGGAATAAAATATTATGAAATTGATATGTTTATATCTTTAAAAGTGGATACACTATATCGTTATACCATAATCCCACAAAAAAATATATTTGGATTAGTTCGTACTTATAATATAATATCTTACATTAATCAATATCATAGTTTGTAAGATGTTTCCCTTCTTCCTCTACCTCCCACATGGACATTCACAAGAGAAGTTAGCCTCCATATGTCCACTACTCACACTAATAAGTGTGATCTCCATTTCTCATTCCTAACCCTGATCTTGAGTTTCCTAACTCATCCGTCATAGATGAAAAGGGGTTCAATCTTTTAAGTATTGATGATACTCAGTACTATCTTCTAGGTTGTTGGATAAGGCTTGTCCCAATTCATTTTACAAATAATAATAATATTTTTTTACTATGATGAATTTTTATTATATTAAAAGTATATTAGTTAATCATATTTTATTTAATATTTTGTAGTAATTTTAGAAACTATTATTATATTATACAATTACACTTTTAATTGTAATAATTTTAAGAAATTATATTTTAATTAAATATTAATGATTCAATTTTAATGAGTTGCACAATTATTTTTATTCTCATAATCTGTTGCACATAATTTATTATTGACTAAAATTACATATTATTGATATTTTAAATATTTTTACATTAATGTATCTAATTTTATATATAATTTTTCTATAATTTTCAATTTTTATGATGTATATTTATTACATGTTATTAAAATACATACATTTTCAAATAATACAATATGTATGTTTCCCGGTTTATATTACTATTAAAATTTATGGTTATTATTAAATATGGTCAATTGTAATTAACACAGATATATATATATATAACATTCATATTTCAAAAAATATATTATATATTTATTTCAAATTATTATATAATGATAAATACTATAATTCTCCTATTATTATTACTACATTATATTTAATGTAATATAATTATAACTATATTTAAATTTTAATACAATTAATATATTTTTTAGTATTATCTATTTTAATTATTTCTATTAATCATTATGTAATTTAAAATTACTAATATTAAATTTATTTTAAATTTATTTTTAATTAATTAACTACAAAAAATATCATTAAATAAATACTCAAATGGTATAAATAAAATATATTTAAATGAAAACATATGATATATTGTTTTATGAAAATTATATATTGAGTGGTAAAATAAATAATAATAATTTAATTAAAAATTGTTTTAAATTTATTTGAACCGTCTTATATTTTAAATATAATTAACTTATTATATTAAATATATTGGTTTCTGATTTAGATTTCATCTCTAAAAATAAATACTATATTTCTTCTTCAATTAACAATAATAATTTAATGACATATGTTATATAATCTTGTTATGATATTACTTATAAAATTTTAAATACATTTCTTTATTATAATTGTGTTTATAATGTAGTCTTTTTTACTGATTCCTACTACATATAATTTTATTATATATATATAATATTGGAATCTAGGATCATTACATTCAACCCCCATTAAAATAATTGTGTTATTGCGGTATAAATTTTTCTCTCTATTGAAAATATATTCTGGTTTTTAAATGTCATAATGATATGACTTCTAATGAGTTATGTATATTGGAATATTTTTTTCTTAATATAATTAATTTTTTTTCACATTCATTTGTTCCAAATATACTTACTCAATTATAAGGATTAAGGGGTTCTAGAAATAGAGCAGACATTAATTTTTTTGAAATATGATTATCAACATAATATTATTAGTAGAATGGTAAGGATTATTATTGATAAACCCTTTAATATGAAAAATAAACCATAAATGTCTTATCCATTCCCATATCATTAAAATACATTGAAATGACTTAACATCTAATTAAAATTGTTTAAGGCTTTATTAAACCTTACTTTTAGATCCCAACATCCATCTAAAAATTTGTTGTCTAAATATAATTAAAATCCTAATTATGAAATTCCATAAATGAAAATTTATAATTATAATTTATCAAAAAATGATATAACCAAAATACATAAAATTTCCAAATCATTTTATATTATAGAAAATGAATGGCCCGATATCTCCACTAATATGGAAGGTGCCAAAAACATTTTATAGGATCTCTTATTTATTTATTTTAACAGGAATTGATATTTGATGTAGTGACTCAAATAAATTATTATATATAATATTAAATCTTGTAGTCCTAAATGAGTCGCAACACTCCCAATATATTTTTATATATTGATCATTAGAGAATTATAAATTATTTTAAAAAATAAAGATATACTAATTTTAAGTGGTTACTAAAAAAACTTTGTAGTCTCTAATTCATCTTCCCTAAAACAAATCTAGACATCATAATTACTCATAATTGTTTTTAATCCATGAATAATTTTCTTTATGCATGGGATGAAAAAAATGTTCCTAATTATAGGTTTTTAATATTAATATTAAAACCTATTTTAAAAATTACATGAAATCACATTAAATAATATTTTAACATATGCTTTTTTAAATTTTAATTCATTTATTAATTAATAAATTAATCCATTTCATTTAAAAATCATTAGGGATATCAAAAAATAATCTTTTCACACACATGAGTTAGGTTAAATATTCCTTATTTAAAGATTCATTGGGGAAATATTTAGAATAATTTAACAACATTTTATATTAATAAAAACATTTTATATTATGTAAAATAAGGAATCATAAATTTCACGTATCAATTTTTAAATCTAAATTTTTTAAAATAAATCCCTATAAAATAATTCCATATATTTTAGGAAAAATCTTCCAATGATTAGAAAAATAGTTTTGGGAAATCCATGAAATATTGAATGTAATATATGGCATATTAATCACATGGCGGACAATATCCCATGTGTTTTGGGTCCAATACCATTTTTTAATTCTTATTTCAATATATTATGGCCATATTATAATAGAAAAAATTATATAGAATTGTTTTTAATTTTAAAAAGATATGTCATCCTTGAAAACATAGAAATAAATTAGTTGTTGTTTTATAGAAACATTACAAATATAATTTTTCATGATATAGATAAATGGGTTATAAAAATTCATTATTCAAAGAAAAAAATAATTAAAACTAATTCATTAAAACAAACATGAAACATCAATGTAAAATTTAATGCATCTGTATATAATAACTAAGGAATAACCAATATCTAGGAAAGATTAAAATATTTTTGAAGAATTCATAATTTGGTAAACTATAAAATGGTTTTCTTTTGAAATAAAATGTTTTAGAATGAAAATTATATATTTAAAATGGACATTGTATTCATAAAAAAATTCCTAAAATTAGATCCTTGAAGAGAAGTTTTATTTTTCAGGCACTGATCACTAAGTGTTGTTCGAAAAATATATTAACGATTTTGAATAGAAATATTCATTAAATAACGCCCCTTACATATAATGATAATTTTTAAATATTCTCATAAAATATTATTTAATAATAATTAAATCATTTTTTCTATATTTAAATATTCACAAAAACCTATAAAAATTTGTTTATAAATTAATTGGTGGAAAATTTAGAAATTCAAAAATAATAATAATTTTTAAATATATTTATTTTAAAAAAAATACTTGGAGGATTTGATTATTGAATATTATTTTAAAGCATTTCATTAAGAGGGAATTTAATTAGAGTTTTTTGGAAAATTTATATTTACCTCTTCTTTGAAATAGCTTACAAAACCACACTTTGAATAATTCCCTCCTAATGGTAACATCTAAAACTCAAGAACACCATCCCCCACTAAAAGCCTCATCATCCATAACTATGGAATGGAGATAATTTTTATCCTATGAGCAGTAAAAGAAATGGAACACCATTTAGAATATTTAATTCATGTTGATACGAGTTCACATTATCCAAGAATAAATATTTTTTAGCCATTATAATTAATTTAAATAATTGAAAACAAAACCAATTTTTTTCACCAATTAACAAAACCACATAGCTAAGGGAGTGGATAATAAATTATGTTACCTCAAATGTTTCTTCCAACATCCATCAGTTCACGTTTCATGATATTTTTTCCTTCATTATTCTTGTGGTTTCGATGATACAGACATACACACACATACACACATACACAAATACACACATAAACACATACACAGAAACACACATACACATATACACACATACACACATACACACATATTGACATACATATACACACAAATACAAACACACACACACACACACATTCACACATATATAGACAAACACAGATAGAGAGAGAGACGCATATATATACATAAAAATAATCATACATATATACATAACACATACATACCTACATATAAACACAAATACATATATACATACATGCATGCATACATATATATATATACATACAAACAAATATGAAAACATACATATGTATGTATAAACCATTGGAGAACATGAAACACTAGCATTCAAGGAAGTAGAAAATGATATAATTTGGCATTTTTTACATTTTTTACTAAAGTGAAGATATTTTGGTTTTTGATTTTTACAAACATACACACAAAAATATATCTATTTGTATTCAGTTATAGTTTCTTTTGGAAGTATAAGAAAATTAATTAGTTATATTTCTAGAATCATATTCATAGTCTTTCCATGCCCTACATGAAACCACTGCCTCTCATTACATTATATATTTACATATGTATATATATATATATAAGTTATAATTTATCATCACAATCATGGATGAGGAGGATGAAAATGATATTTGTTTTAGTTGTGGGAAAATGAACTTTGATCATCCAAGGTTCTATCATCATGTTCTGTATAGTTTCTTGGGTGATGATGTGATGTTATATATATATATATATTCTCATTCAATAGATACACCAAAAGATTGTTCAGTAGAGGAAGAATAATAAGGTATTACTGGAGATTGAAATTTTGAATGGAATCGTCTATTTTAAACTCATTTTACCTCTGTATGTCATTATCATTAGTTTTGAATGAATAATATAACTCTACCACAATCTCAAATCCATATTTTTCTTAGTATGATACTTTTCTATAATAATATATGTGGAAAAAATGAATTTTATCTCAGTTGGGTGCTTGTATTTACCCTATTCCTGTCATTCTAACACTAAAATGAGAGGATGAATACTATTTCTCCTACTTATGATGACCTATATTCTCTATCTCTCACCCATACATTCACATTATCAAAATATTCTTCCATCATATTAGTGATGAAACATATTTTTTTGGCTCGTCCTTAGTGCTGGCTACTTAGGTGCGGGCATGGGCTGGTGCCAATTTTTTACTAAATATCTAAATCATCAATCACATTATAATTTAATAATTTATAAATATATTATAGTAATTTTTTAACCATATGTAAATTACTAATCGATTATAATTTTATAAAATTATAATTCCACTAAATGGTTATAATTTTAATTATTTTTTATTACCCAATTATTATTCAATATAGTTGTATATAATCAATTTTATTGAGTTTCATTATTTTAACAGAAAATATCATAATTTATTTTTCATAATTATATATTTTTTTAGTTATATATTATTTCTATTTTAAATATTATTTCATTAATATATTCCTTTTCATATATCGTTTTATTAAAATTTATAATTATGATGATATATATTCATTTCTATATCTATTATTTGTTTCATAAAATGATTTTTTTTTCATAGAAATTGAAAATTGTGGAATTTGTGATAATTATTAAATACCATTACTACCAATTGGGGTTTATTAATAACATTTATATTTTTCAAATTATAATATTTATTTAGTTTAAATAAATTTAATATGATAAATATTATATTACTCTAAAAAAGATTTTACCAAAAAATTAATATAATCTACGTATAACTATAATAAATTTTAACCATAATTTATATAATTATAAAAGTATAATATTTTAATTACTATCACTTATCAAAAATTAATTATAAATTTCTAATTTTTTTATTATCCACATGTTCATAATTAATTAACTATATAACATGTCATTAAATTAATACTAATAAAATTAAAATTATATATTTATAAATGTAAGCATACCAAGTATAGTTTCTTTGAATATTTATCTTGAGTAAAAAAATTAATATAAATTAAAATCAAGAAAGTGTTTATTTTAAATGTTTTATCAATAAATTATTTTTAATATAATTCAATTGTCATTTTATATAAATTTATTTCATTTTAATGTTTTATAGGTCATAATAAGTACTATATTACTTCTCCGATTTATATTATTCATTAAGATCACTTGTTAAATAATATTATTAACATATAACTCAATTTCATTTTACTACATTAAATAATTTTAGACGTGGCTAAACATTATAATTTATAATAGTATCTCATTAAATATAAAACTATGTTTAGTAAACATTATATTTAAATACTGGGTCAATAAAATCATCACCAAAAGTGATATAAGAAGGCTTGTAGAGGACCTATAAAATCCTCATGAGATCGAGACATAATTTGCTTACATTGATCTACAGTGTGCTAAATCTAAGAGAACAAATTCTTACATGGTCATTTCTCTCAAAGAACATGATAGGGAAAATTCCACAAATGTATAATTGAGGTCTTTAATTGTGTAAAACAAAATAATCTATATCAATATCTATTATGATCTTATGGATAATGGATTCCAAATTAGATTGATTCTAGAACAAATCCTATGTTGTTATATATATATAGGTAATCTGATCAAGATCCCACTTATTTAATTATCCAATGATACAATAAGAGAGAAAATATACCTATAGAATAGATTTAAGTAAAGGCCCAATTTAGGGACCTCATTTACAATTTTTGAGTTCATTACTGTGCTTCAAGATATTAGTTGTAATCCATTGTTTTGGAAACCATCTAGCATTAAAAAAATTATTAGTGGGAAAATAAAATAATTTTATGGAAATAACGTCCCAATTTATTATTGAATAGAATGATACATCAACATAAAATACTATAGTGAGAAGGAAAAAAATGACATCAGGTGCATGAAAATTAAATGGATCTCATAATGAAATAATAGATTCCCCTAACAACAGTTTAAATAAATTTAATGTTTGTTTTTATTCATTATAAATATAAATGAGGTGAAAATTCCATATTTAGAAATTTTTTTAGTCAAAATAGTTTAAGTATGTGATTATCAAAAAAACATTCCACTTATGAAGGATAAAAAAAATTATTATAGAGATGCCTCATTCAAAAGATGGAATGATCTCAATATAACCCTTGAAATTTGATCTTGGATTTGACCTTCTTTATCAGAACTGAATCTTAAATGATATACAATCAATACATCTAGTGATTTTTCACTTTTGAAAATGAATCATTAAATGAAAACATATGTACCAGGTACCTTAATCTTTATTCATATTGTTTCAACTGATTCTGAAGAGATTTCAATTATGTCATATAAGTATACACCCTCAATAGATATTTAAACTCCAATTAAATGTTCTAAATAACTGGATGTAAGTCCAAACATGAATGAAATTCCCAAAAAGTAATATTAAATGTTAGTATGGAAGAATATAGCGATATCAAAACTAGATACATCGGAAGTTGTTTATTATCTAGGCTTATCAAATACACCTCAATCAAGAATAAGTTTTTCATTCAAACATTTACATTATGAAAGACTCATCTCTATCTATATTATCTTCATATTATTCTAATTTCATTTGTGGAACTACTTTGATTGAATTGTTTACATGGTGGTTTATCATACTCTATAATTTTTTTTATCAAATTCATTTTCCAAAAGGCGACTAATAGGAAAAAATTAAATGAAATCCAATCATCACACCCCACCTAAATGTAGTTTCCATTGGACATGACACTTCATGATTAATAGGTTTTCTCCATTAAATAATATTTTCAACCTTGGTACATATATATTGTAATACTTATAACAATGTTTGATGTGAAATGGATAGAGAAATTGCGGCCTAACCTAGTTGTTCTAGGGATTGTATTTATGAAAATAGTAAAACAACTTGATCTTTTCTATTTTTTCCACTTATAGGGATGGGCCAGAAATGAGCTATAATACACTGCCCGGATCAATTGTTTTGATCTAGCCATATAGATAATAGTTATCTAAATTAATGTTAACGGTCAATAAAAACAGTAATTAAATATATCATCATATATTATCCTATCGATAAATAATATTTTATAACTCTAAATTATTATGTATTGAATTATATGGAAATAGTTACAACAGAATTTATTTTTTCCAAATTAAATTCTTGTATATTTCATTATAGGAATCATATGGAAATTTTTTGACCAATATAACTTATATGGATTATGATGAGATAATTATCCAAAATACACATTAAATACAACCTTTATCATTTATAAATTAAAAAAATATAGTATATCAATGTGTTTTATAGAACCTCATAAAAAAATAGTTCCACATCTTTATTGACTCATATTTTAGTTTTTACTTGACATCGATGTTAGAATACAAAAAAATATGACTCTTCCAAAAGAGATAGTTAAAAAATATATGATCCATTGATGTGTAGAAAATTTGAATCTATATATCTATGGTGATCAGTCGCAGATTATTATATAAGAGATATATGTTGGCACATGTGGGGAAATTATTGTTGGATATATTTTCATAAATCAATTCATGAGTTTTAGATACTTTAAGACTTCTAAGATCCACAAATACAAAAAAAATACAATGAATATTAATATGTTTAAAGAAAATTCACATTTCAATCATCAACTTCTAAAGTTTCGGTATGTCACAAAATACTCCTAGTCATTTTATAAATGGTGTAAAATGATACATATTCTTACAGTCAATCAAGAATTAGTAATTTTAAATTCATGCACCAAATAATTTTAAAAGTGGATTGAAGTCGTTCCCTTAAAAGAGGATGGTACATTGGATATGGTCAATTTTTAAATTCTGAAATCATGATATAATTTAGAGTTCCCCATCCATATTCTCATAGGAATAATGATGATCTTCTATGAATCCAAGATGATGATTTATTATAATATGTAAAACATTATGTGAAATGATTCATGTAGATACCATGAATAAAAAATGGACAATTAGATTGTATTAGTAAGATATTATTTAAAATATTATAGAAAAAGGTAGATATGTATATAAATCATGGCCCATGATATTTAAAATTATCTGTTGGAATACCACACAATAAAATGTACAAATTACAAAGAATGTCTATGTATATTTGAGTCTGAGAATGAGGTAGTATTTACTTTTAATGCCTATTTTAAATCAGTATTAATAGTATTTGATAAATAATTAATTAAAAAAGAAGGATCAAAGATTCAGTCAGAAGAGATATAGAAACATCAACAGACTATTTTATAGGATTTAAATAATCATTATTTTAATGAAACTCTTTATCATGAACATATAATGAGAAGTTTTTATTATCTTGTTTATTCTGAAGGAATCAGTGTTGCTATAAATTATTTTTTTAATGCTTGGGAATAAACCTGAAATATAATAATCGAGGATGAAAGGACCTAACATATCACACAATTTCCACTCTAATTGAGTCTTCAAAATTATTATTCTATATATAGGGTTTATTATTTGTCCCACCAAATTTATGTACCTCATGAGTTAGTTTTCATTACATCACATTGGGATCATACAACCCATGTTATAAAATCCTAAGCCAAATCATATAAATTCATTAAAATATAAATTTAAAATTCATGACATAAGGTTATTTATTCATTATCATAAACTCTTTAGTACATAGTGTATACTAAATAAATTTAAAATACATAGTGTTTTACCATATACTTGAAAATAAAACATTGAAGTCCCTATATTAAAAAACCTGATAAATGTATGAGATTTACATCCCACTAGTATAATTAAAGAAATCATTGTTGATCATTTCATGATGCCAACGTTTAGCTTACTTATGAAAATATCTTATCTTATAAGGTCTGTATGTGGATTTATTCCCATTACTATAGGATATATAAAATAACCTATACCTCATATCCAAGGCTTAACCATATATGAAATTTTATTCAATACCTCATTAAATTCTAGTGATGGGGCCCCACAAACTCAATGAATTTTTTTGTATTTTTTCCTCTAACAGAAGTATATCATTGTTTCTCCCCAGTTTATTTTGGGTGTGTTCCATAACTATGTAGAGGCACCCATATATGATCTATGTGTTGAATTATTACCATTACCAATAGATACATTGATAAGTAATCAGTCTTAGTCTCATCTAAAATTTCACCCATCCTTCCATTTTCCATTCATAACATCCTTGCATATGGGCTCCCCTATTCAAATTGGGTATCCCTCCTTTAAAATTGTGTGCCAATGACATTGGAATAATTTATCAAAACTATGTCTATATTGATTCATATTCTTATAGTATATGAATTAATGACTATATCACTAATATTTGACCCAAACCAAAAAACATCACTCACTTCAATCCCCCAACTAGTGATTTGTGTCAATCCAATTTGAATATATTGGAAAAAAGATGTTCTTACCAGTTATGAATAGTTTAATTCCATATACTATAATTTTTTTCTTAATTTATTGAAATCAAACCAAAAACCTCAATGGAAACTGGTAATATTTATATCTGATTCTAAGGGACCCCCATTCATTGGTTATGTTGAATGTAAAAAATATACAACCGACTAATACCAATCCAAGGCAATATATCTATCATATGTAAAATTTTTATAAATCGTATATACCATTTAAATATTAGAGTTGAAACTTAAATTAATTTTATTTATTTGATCACATATTTTTCTGTTCAATTCTATTTTAAAAAGACCATCATATGAACATTGGTGGTAATTATGCTGACATATTTTTATCCTCCAAAAATTCCCAAATTAAAATAACTCTTCTCATGAGTTACATAACTCAACATTATTTGTAAATAAATAATAGAATTTTTTAGGAACTCTGTCCTCCACATTACTAGGAAAGATACTCCAACCCTTTTTTTATATTCACATTGGTGGTAGGAAATTATATACGTATGATAACTTTCACTAGGTAAATGAAGAAATTTAACAGTTTTTATTTATATTTCATTAGTATAGAATACATGAAACATTCATTTAATTTATATATCAAAAAACTAAAATCCATTATTTATTCAATGAAATGTGACCTTAAACATTGTCTACCCATTTCCTCAATAGTTTTTTTATACTTGCACTAAGTCTAACATTAATGCTAGGTTAATCGTTCCCTTTCTTTTTATTGTACATACTTTATTTTTGTAAAATATTTATATCTTTACACACAATACAAATTTTGGTATATGTTGTACATCCTTCAACTATTCATGTGTGATGAAGGTCATACTAGTGTTGCCTGAAATTGATAAATAATAATGTTATAAAGGATTCTTGGTCGAAACCCTATATAGGGTGATATGAGAAAAATCTGCATCTCTTCTCAATAAACATCCATTTCATGTTTTAGATGAAAATTAAATCATTGAACAGAATAAATCACAAGAATATTAATAGGAATAATATTATTACTTAGTAAATGTCAATATTTGGTCATGAGGTTCATTGATCTAAAATACTATTAGTCTGTTCTAATATTCTTAATTTACATACTAGTACACATATGTTTTAAAATTTAAGATATAAATAAAATATTTCTTCACTAAAAAACATTAAATATAATTTTCTCATTTATACCCAAATCCCCTTAATAATTTCATATATTTTTTGTAATCTACACCATAATTTTAATATTTATTAACTATGCATTATAATTATAGGTCTTACACTATATATTCAGCAATTATATACTAAACTATTAGGAGATTACTAGGAGAAATAATAAACTACATTTATCCTCTATATTATAGATTAAATATAGTCAATTGTGATGGTGAAATCACACATGACCAGTCAATAACTACCCATGAGAATATGACATAGAATAGAATAGAATGATTATGTCTTTCTCATCCTCAAGTCTTTTATATTAAATTTTGATTCACTAAGGCCAGATTAATCTTATAATAAAGTGGATAACACTATATTGATATTACTATTTATAAAATGTCATGATAATTTGTTGATCATATTCATATTATAAAAATTTCGGGTCATTATGAATAAAATGAATAATCACTTTAAGAGAAACTAATCTTTTCCATTTTTTGGGTAAAATTATGAGAAATATACATAACATAGGGTCTATACTATTTTTTCTGAACAAAATAACAATATTTACACATACTTCATTATAAATAACTTCTAATCAAGAGTAGAAGTTGAGATATTAAATATTTTTAATTTCCAACATATTGATAGTGTTTGATAAATTTCACAGTTTTTACTTCTGTGTTTGGATTGAGTCATTAATCTTATAAAGTAATTTATAGTTATACTAATTAGGTTTTTAAGAATGTTTTATATCTATATAGTTTTCAACTCAACCAAATATAGATCATACCAAAGGCATTTATCTAAGGATGTTCATTTATTATCAAAATGATTGTTATCTACCTCCACTATATTGTAATGGGATCTAATTTTGTGTGCCATATCTCTATACTCAATAGGGAAAGCTAGAGATTCTTACCTTGATAGGTTCAATTGTATCAACCATGCCTACTCACACACTATAACTGCCACAATCACATAATTATGGATGACATGTTAGGGAAATTCGTCTTATAATTGAGTGATAACCCTAGGATGAAGGATGTAAATAATATTTTTTAAACCTCTACATGGGTTTTATAAAAAGTGTTCAAATATCCTTCCATAAAAATTATATCAATGAATATTTATATGTAATGGAATCATAATTTTATTAAATTATACATGACTTAATGAAAAAATGTTCATTAATATTTCAGTAAGGAAACTATTGACACTATATCATTTGGGAATGATGTTTCTAGAGATGTCATTTTCTAATAGACTTACAATGATTTGGATTCTAGATAGGTGATTTTAATAACTCCTTATAAGACATTATATAATGGTTAAATTTAATTTGAAATAAAAATTCTATACTAGTTATCATTTACTAATGTTAATGGAGAAATATAGTATTTTATATGTAATAAATGTGGAGTTAGCTTCTCCCATTTTCATTGTTTCATTATTTTGTGTGATGGGGATATCTTCTATAGTTGGTGAAATTTCACTAATTGGAATAATTGAATCATTTACCCTCATGATATCTTTTTACTTATTTGGTTTTCATTGTATATCATCTTGGGAAGAGGTTTTTTAGTGCATTCAAGCAAAATTCATAAAATGTTCGATATGCAATTTCATATACAACCTCATGAAAAGATAAAAATTAATCTCTTACAAACATGAGAGCCACTAATTTCAATTCAAGGATCTATATAAGAATATTTTCCACATATATAGATAAATAAAATTATAATTTAATAGAACATACAATGTACATATATAAGGGATGAAACATTTTTTTAAGGGTAGGGATCGAAGAATCATTTATTTTTAAAGCATAGCAATGTCATCTTTTAAATTTGTAGAGGGAGACCCATAACATAGCCCGAAGGCCCATTTGGAATTTAGCCCAATACATGGCCTGTAGGCCCATGTTATTGGCTCACGGACCATTCTGTGAATAGTAATACTACAGTACCTATCGGTTAAATTAAAACACATTACCCACCACTACTATAGTACCCTATCACCGCTATAGAGACATGCCACCGCTACAGTGCCCATTGATTCTACTGTACACTACAGTCTACTACAGGGCCTATGCCAAATGGGTATTGAATACCCCATTTCCATTTATGATTATAGGGTTTTTAACACAAAGCCACGCCCAAACTTCATATAAAGGATAAAAAATTAATAGACACGACTTACATCCTTCCAACTCTTTATTTAAATCTTGTATTTTAATTATTAATTATATCATGATTTTGGTTTTTATCAACTTGATTAGTTTGATGTATTTCTACATCTTTGGATGAGTTGTAAATAATTTTGATCAAGCCATGGAAAATTTATCATAATCATTATATAATTTCATCATTTAAAAAAAATACAAGAAGAATATGTTACCTTTGAATTGAATATATACTATAAAAACACACTATTGCAATCCTACCAAATGTTTTTGGGAACAATACAATATATTCTTAAATATCTTTCCCGAATTAAGAGATCATACATGCTCAAATGGCGTTTTTTTAGTTTTTAGTGATGTTTCCTCAATAACATGGGTTTCTTCTTGTGGTACTGTATCATTAATGACTGAGATGAAAATGGTTCACCTGGTTTTTTAGAAATTTTAATTTTTTTTTTCTAACGTGTCTATATAGCATTAGGAGGCATTGCAGTACCCCCATCCTCTCTATTACAGAGCATTAATTCATTATAATATCATGGAAAACATTTTTTAATAAGTGGGAAAGAAGTCAGAATTAAAATTTAGAAAAAAAAATATTTGATGAGTGATTAACATTATTAACCAATGTGGATAATTCTCAAAATGGGTAGTGTGGTGCAAAGGGATTTAACCATGGTTTAGATATATTTCATCAATGATTGGTTCATTATACAGGTTGTGACAATGAAACACTTCTTGATTGTCTTTGATTAGAATTTATGAATGCCTATAAATGAATATTTATAATATAATTATAAATGAATATAAAATAAATATCTAAATAGGAATACATGAATTGCGTTCTAAGCCCCATTTCTCCCATAAGAGTATATGTGTCTAGTCTCCGAAATTATAGTTAATGATTTTTTATGAGGTGGGGTATCATGCTATGTTTTCAATGTAAAATAAGTGGGGATCAGATAAGTATCTAATAGATCACACCATTCAACATCCAATATCATCAGATTTTTTGATGATAGTACTTTTCTATGAATCATCTAGAATCATCCAAACTACCAAATAGAGTAATAATATCTATATACAATGTAGACATTATTAGTATCAATGAAATTTTACTTATATACATAGGGATAAAATTCTAGTTTTTATTTTTAAATTTAAATCATTTATTAAAAATTTTAGAAAAGGTTTTCATCATGCACCAATATCACTGTGGAAATCATCCATTTACACAATGGTTTTGTGATTTTTCATTGCGTCAATAATGATGTTGTCAAGAATCACATAGATAAATATTTCTGTTGGATTTT
The DNA here is from genome assembly GCA_963277665.1 of Viscum album. Classification (NCBI taxonomy): domain Eukaryota; kingdom Viridiplantae; phylum Streptophyta; class Magnoliopsida; order Santalales; family Viscaceae; genus Viscum; species Viscum album. The sequence continues at coordinate 1,066,184,057 of OY728151.1, read as the reverse complement.
AATTAGTGGAATGGAAAAATATCTCAAATTACACAGTGTATATATTGACATAATATGGATCATTTTCGATTTTAATAACAATAGCTGCCTTTAACTTGTCAATTTTAGGGATAAAAACACACATCTATTTATATAATAACTTGTAGATTCTAAAAAATGAATACCACATCCTAGTTATATTAGAATAAATAGGATTCATTTTATATATATATAACCTGATGATTCATTCAGACGTTCCTCCCCAATCATCAAATATTTAGATATAACATTAATCATCAATTTTATTCAAGGTATCTCATCTTCAGACAAAACACTAGATCACCTTAATTTCCTTGTTTATCATGTAATATGATCATTTTTATCAAATCCTAAATATTTATCTACCAATAACAACATAGGGAATTCTATAAATTTTTATATGATTATTGGATTTCATAAATTTATTTATAGGAAACCTTAGTTTCTCATCTCTACAAGTCCACAACTCATGAATAACTATCCAACGAAAAATTATTTTCTAAAATTTTATTAGTGTAAGAGGAGATCCTGAATCTGGTATAATAGGTCTACAACATATTTCCCACATATCTAGAGTTTATTCAAATTTTTACATCAATTTCATACTGAATAATCCTTTAAAATAATTAATGATCCAATATGATAATCTTCTCCATCCATTAATCTATGAATTGTGTAATTAAAATCACATGGAAAGTCCTAAATTCATTATAAATATGAAATGGTTCATAAAATTTATTGATAATTTCCCAGTTAATCATGTTTATAACAATAAAATATCATAAATACATCTTTTAAAAAAACTCATTATAATCCCCATTTCAATTATCCCCAATTTCTCTGAAGGGATCACAAAATATATAATGAATTTAAATACTAAAGATATTCCGATGGTCATTTTTATATTTTTATTTTTAATTCAGATAACCCAAACCTAGAGATACATTGAATTGATCACTTAAACCTGCACCTAGTAATGTTTAAAAAATCCCAGAACATAGAATTCATGATTCAATTAACTACCAATCCCCACAACACCTAATAGTACCCATGTATATAAAAAGTCTTTTATGATATTTGTTAATTAAACATCGATATTTTTTATAAAAAACTAAAACCATGTGGAAAATTACCTAAACATTTATTAATAATTCCACCATAAAATGTTGTCCTTACACGATTGTCTGAATAAGAGGTAGAAAACCTATATCATATAATCCAAATATCAAGGATTACAACAAGGTGTTCCACGTGATATAATTTTGGTAATATCCACCAAACCCATCTCGAATGTTTTCCATGCTCAAATTTTTTTTAGTAAATTTCATGTGATCCCTTTTTCATCATGATGGGACACCATATTAGGTGTAGTGAGATTTCCCCATTTACATGATTTTTGGAAAGATCATTACCTATGAAAAAACTATTATATTGATTCATCAGAATGGTCCCATTCTTATGAATTTTTGGTTTATCCCAAAAAACACCTAATCCAAAGTAAGTGTCCACTAGACTTGTATACTGGACTCCTTCGATTGGTGGAATACATCATCTATCCTCCCAAGAATCGATGTTCTAGAGATATTTTCTACAGAAAAAAATAAATCCCAACATCTTAGTCTAATAGGTGGAATGGGTTTTTGGGGGTCTCTTATAGGATACAATATTTTCAATGAAATATATATTATTTTTATGTTATTTTTTGTGACGTCAAGATACCATCATATATCCAATTTTTTGAATTGTGTTGAAATTCACTTCATATATTCCTGATACAATTATTTGAAATACATTTAGGATTTAATTAGACATAAATATAGAGATACAATGTTTTGTTCCCTCCTTGTAACTGAATAATTACTACTTGATATTAAATAAATGTGTAGCTATGAATCTGAGGCTTTGACTGGTAATGAATGTTATATATGGTGATGTTTATATAAGACATGACATATTAAAAACTATTGGAAGACAATTTAATGTGTTAGTCTTTAAATGATACTTTTCCTTATATAAACTAGATTAATAAAAAACATTGAATCTAATAAAATTATTATTGGGATTCAAATTTCTATCATAGATCACTAATTCATGTATTTATAGAAATATAATGTCCGATAAATGGTAAATATATTGATCCTACAACAATTTCTTTGAGTGGGCCAATATATATGGCTTACATTAAATAAAAAATACTAGTTTAGTATACATAATTAATTATTTAAAATGGGACAATGATACATCAATATAGATTGTTTTTTATGTTTGATCTACTTCTTATTAATATTTGGGAAACATTTTAGCTAAATTTTTACAATATCTAGTATATTAGATATGAGACTATGTAAGAATCACATTAGAAAAAGAATGAACATTTTTTTGTTAAAACATTACAAATAATTATTTTTCCCATATCAATTATCTTGATGTATTCACCCATGTCTACAAAAATTGTTACACAAAACCATAACAATTAATAGCACCACATTCCAATACATATATTTTTTTTTGTGTGTACATATGTACAATTTGGAGAAAAGAGAGAGATATAATCTATAGGTTTCACCAATGTGTAGTTTCATCAACCATTGGGGTACCAAATTTACTATTGTAGAGGATTTTAACCATCGTTGATCCATATTTGTAACCTCATAATGGGAAAATCACACACATGTGTTTAAATTAAATCAAAACCCTATGATGCCACCAGTGCCAGTGTCTATATCCTCAAACCAAGGAATGAACCCTCCTTTATACACATTATATATCCAAATTCATCCAATTATAATTAGGGTATTTCACGATAATAATGATTATTCAGTGAAAACATCATTAGAACTAACATAATTTTAATAAATATTAAATAAATCTAACAAGGCATGTCATCTCACTCCTCGGTTCATTCCCTACCACAAAACCCACATGTTCCCATAAGAATCTATTTACATTCTCTCTATTACTTGTGTGTGTGAATGGTATCCCATATTGGCCCCTCTTTTAATTTTTTGAGATACTAAGTTCTCATTCCTCGATTTCATATAAAATGACCCTTGGGCCTCCAAACATAAGACATGAATTCAAACTAAGAACAAGAGTACATGGAATAACATTATACAATGTAAATATTTTAAAAATAACAACTCAAATATTTTATTGATCAAAATCCATGGAATATAAAATAAAATTGGGGAATTTTGGTCATTATATGATTTCACAAATATAATCCTCATGAAATACCACCTTACTCAAACCTATATCTAAGCTAGGGATATGAACCAGTTTTGAGATGATCCCCAAAGTACGAATTGTAAGATATGGAATTACCATGATTACCATAATTAGATCCACACTCAAACATAATTATTTCACTAGGGTACCACATTCTTGTAGGATTCTAATTGTAGATATGTTTCTAACCATAAAGATAGATCTACTATGGGACTATGGATTCTCCATTTAAATGTGTATATTCTCTTCATTAAAAGGACATCATTTATGTGTCACGCACCTTAGTAACATTTTTAGGATTCAATTCAACCAATCACCATCAAATATTCCAAGACCTCTTTGGTATAATTTTTCTTAATTCCATGTCTCAAAAACAAAAAATCATTCAATCATAAAACATAGAAACATAAAATATATGAATGGGTCATTTTGTATATTCATATAGATCATGTAGTTATATATTCCTATGATAATTATTGTACTGAATCATATAAATGTCATCCTTCATTATTTACCCCTCACCATGAATCCTCTAAATATGGTCAATCTTGTATTCCATAGATTTTTATGATTCCCCATTATGAAGAAATTAGTTGAATTTCCATCAAATTAGTGTGCCTGTCTTTGCTATAGTAAATCAATCCCTTGTCCACCAAGTATAATGTTAGCCTTTTTATGTTTAATTAATGTTCCATTGGTGTGAAAATAAAACTATTATATTATAACCCCTTCTATTCCACCTCCTATCACGTCATTCTAGTTTAACCAAAAATGGATATACATGGAGAAGTTTTTTTTTATTCTTAGAAATAAAATTTATTATAGCATTTTTGAGCCTATCAATGGGGTTATTGTTTCATGGGTGTTTGGGATGTTCCTTGAGAATTTATTTGACTTTTAAATCGTTTAGTTTCCTTTTTTTCAGGTTAGTTTATTTATATTGGACTTAAATATGTATGAGACCATAGTTGTGTGTCGTACCGGTTTATTTTACGATAATGGATATTGTACCACTAGATTATGGGAAAACTAGGTTCTGTGGGTAGGGAAACATATCACAGGCTTAAATTATTTTATTAAGATTGTCCCTAAGTTATCTCAATATACCCCATGTTTTTATCTGATATTTTTATTTATTTCAATATGATTTATTTTTCGTTTTTTGGAATATTTCTCATTCAATTTAGCTTTATGTACATATTTTTGTGATTATAGTTTCCAAAATAAAATAATTTATCTTTGGTTTCTACTTAAGGAAAAGATAATAATGATATCTTACAAATTTTATTTTATTCTTGAATAGTGTGTATAGATTATAAATGTAATTACATAGATTCAAATTTTCATCAATAACAGAATTAGCTAACACCATACATAAAAACGTTAATGTGTATGAGTACTTGTTTTTATATGATGTATATAAAGGGAAGGGACTATATTATTTCTGTGGATTTAATTGGAGTTTTTATTCAAGTATTAATAATCATAGTCAAGTTTTTCCATTAAACTCTTGTCATGAAGTGACATTTCTGGAGTAATTTTATAGATTTTTGTATCTGTGGGTTATGTATCTTATCAACCTCACTACTATTTCATTGTTTTGTGTTCTCATTTTTTTTGTGAAACATCTTGTATAACCTAAATTTATTTTTTCCAAAGTTCATTATTAGATTATTGATATTTATTTTATCCTTATGAACCATTTGGTTTTATTTTTCAAGATTGGAAACAATTTATTTTACAAGAGTGTACAATATATGGATACATTATGTGAGATTTTTTACAAGAGTTTATTATGTTTTATAAGATTTTATGGGTAAAACAATTCTAATTGAGAATTTTGGGTACACTGTTCATGTGTTCCTAACCGATGTAAATCATGAATTCACTTTAGGATTTATATCTAGTCAAATTCAGTGTTTAGATATGAATCGTTTATCTGTTCAGTTACAATATCAATGTTTACCGACAATGAAAATATACCAATCTTTGTACATAATATCAAAATGTTTTTCATTGTAATATTTTGATACACTATGAACCCCACATGTATTAAAATATCTGAAATGAAAATCAATGAATTAGTGATTATCAAAAAGTTGAACAATACACTCATACAAGGGTTTTTTTGTAAATATTAAATGGAGAAAAATGGTAATGTCACTTATATGACAATGTAAGGTATTGGGTGGAGAAATTATAAGTGGTGTCACCCAATGTGGGTGCCTGGTTCTTGGGATTAATAGGATATCTAGGTTAAATTTGTACTGGTGTGTGGGAAATAGGTAGTCATGAACTGAGGGTTGACTGGGGGACTAGGAAGATTTGCAATTCTGGTAAGATAGAGGATGAGTTGTTATAATTCCAAAAGTTAGAGATAATAAAACAATATATTACAGTGTAAAGAGGTGTCACACAAAAGATGGTACTTATGGTTTCTAATATTGGATTATTCTCATTGGGGTTGGTATATATCATTTTCAATGAAGGACATCGATACACCCAATAGAATATCCAAAACAAGATTCCAACTACATCTTCCATGAAAAATTATTAAATAATTTAACTATGAATGTAATTATAGAGAAAAAAAAGAAAAAAACTCACACAAAACAATTCAGGAGAAAACATGAAACCACCCTCATGCTGACTCAAATGTGAAACTCATAGGATATGTATTTTTCAGAATACAAAGGAATTTTTTTAAATAATATTAATTATAATGATTAAAAATAATAATAAATATAATTTACATTTGATCAGGGAGGGAAACAATTAGAAGTAGAATCTACCAACACATACCATTCTCTCAAGGCCACTCGACCATCATACATCTCCATGATCCCTTAATAAAATCACCACTATGTCACATCCACGAGGCCTTAATAAGAATAATAACAACAATAATAATAACATGTATAATTACGAATAAAAATATAATAACCTATATGAATGTTATGTGTTTTTATATATAACTTCATATTAGTCGATACATATATCCACTTATATATAATGAGATATAACAATAAAAAATTTACAAAATAATAATAATAATATAATCATATTAAAAAGAAAAACAAATAATAATGTTCTAATATAATATTATTAATAATTAAAATATTACTATATCATTATTTATAATAATTATAATTATATTAAAATAATAATAATAATGTTGATAATAATAATAATAACAACAGTAATAAAATACAGGGTAATGGGTGAGAACCATTACCATGAAAATATTAAAAAATAAGTAGTGGTTGTAAAGGGAATTGATAGAGGTGGTAAAATAACATATAATTTTACAATAGTGTTATGTAAATCAAAACAATTATCAAAATTAATGAAAAACCATCTAGAATACCAATTCATAACCACCGAATATGATAGTGCATCAACAACTATATTTTCCCCTTATAAATAAGAGAAACTATAATGAATCCCTTAAAATGATTTTATACGTTGGACCCTCATTGTGTAATGCTTCATTAGATCCAATCATCTGTGAGATTCAGATGTTTTGACAATAGTGGATGACATACTTTCAAACTAAAGATAATTACACAGTTATTGATTTTCATATTTGGTAATATGTATTATATAAATTAAATCCACATCATATGCAATATTGATACCAATGAACTATATAAAAGTAACATTAATAATGTCTTCGCAGTTTCATATTATACATCACACCATTCTAGTTCTAATGCTCCCATAGATTCTCTTTAAATGTTGAATTTAGTCTTTATAAGACATGGAGTGGTTATAAGAAATCGATTGCGTGTATATTGTAAAGATTCTATATTTTTCAATTTGGATGATTAAGTATGGCCTTTTGTGAGTATGAAACATGATCCTGAGTTTTTTGGAATTGTTTAGGGATTTTTCAGAGCCCAGAACGTATTTTTTGGATTGTTTTAGACAAACATATATTTAATACAAATCATGTGCGGCATAGCGCATAGTTTGACTAAACCATGTGAGGATAGAAATGGGGGATACAACCACACGGTTTGAGGAAACCATGCGAGGGGAGATTCACTACAATGTGACCATGTCATTAAATTTTTTTAGAACCTTATAGAGACTTGTTGAACTGTTTATGCACAGTTTAAAAACTATTTGGGAAAACCATATACGTTCTACATGGCCTACAGGAAAATGTGCATAGTTTACACATGGTCTGAAAAATTGTGCATGTAAACTATGGTGCCACATTATTTTTTGAATTTATTAATTTTATTTTAATTAAAAATTCCATTTATATCAAATTGTAGGTTTTGGCCACTCATATAGTAACTCAACATTTAGTCAGCTCTCTTCATCACTTTTGCCTGGATTTGAGGATTCATCTCTATCTGACCTTCGATTCAAGCATTTATGTCTCATTAAATCTATATTAGTATGATCAGATTTCATTTTTATCATTTCTCAATTCTTATGGAAATTAACTAGGTTATTTGATTTAAATATCATATGCACTAATTTCTAATTATTCAACTGTTCTTCAGACTTACCATAAATCAAAATGAATTAGTACTTGATACATTGTGAGCACTCCACTACCGAGACAAGGTTGGTGGTCTATACTTTTATTTCTGCTTTTGGATAGATTTAGAGATATTGAATATTAAGTGGCGAGCCAAACCTTTTGCCGCGGCCACAGTTTTGAATAGGTTACATGAAATAGATGTAATCATACATCTTTGGGGTTGATGATAATATTGATTGTGTTCTGTTGGTAGCATTTTCCTAAAACAATTTCACCCATTTGATGTGCCTTATGGATATTATGTGATTATCCCATTTTAAACAACCCAAGGGGTGTTTATAGGCATTCCATGTAACAGAAATCCTATTATAAATGAAATTATGATAAATGGGTGGGTATAATCATTGGTTGTTTTTGAATGGAATAATTGGATTTAGTAGATATTTTTATTAGTGGGTGTGTATACCCAACAGATGTGTTAAATTGATAATAGTGTTAAATGGGTGGGTATAACCTTTTGACAAGATTTTATGGCAATGGAATGCATGCCTAGGTATATTGATGAAATGGAATTTAATGTATTTGATGATATGTGTGGGTATACTCATTGAATTGAATTAAATTAAATAGATTATATATGATACGATAAGTTCATATGGATATTGAATTATTAAATTGTATCAATAGATTAATGTTTGTATAAATGCCGCAAATTATTTTCATAGATTTGGAATATGTTAGTGGAAACCTTAGATAGATTATGCTCTAAGGGTCTTGATTTTTTGTTATTTCTCATGCCTTTATACCATTTGAATCAGGATTTCATGGACTCACATCAGACATGTTGGTACACATGTTCCTAGGACATCAATGAGGGAATATACCATGTTTCCATCGAGATGCTCCTCAAACACAATAAGAATGCATTGGTCTTAGACACATAGCATCAAACCATTCATGGACTATGCATCATTTTATAACATGGTCATAGGATATATGACATGATTTATTCTATGAAAAGTCTTTGGGTTTTTATGTGGATTTTTTAAATGAAAATGTAGTGCATGAAGGATATGGATTGATATATAGTGTGGACATCTCACATGTTAACATTTTATTATAACTTCCTTCTTAAGATCTAACACTTGTTTAAGGTGTCCTTTAGAGAATGTTTGGTATTAATTGTTTGTTATAGATAGATTCCTAGGGAACCCACACTTACAATGCATCGTACTTATAGTTTTTTAGCTTACTGATTTGTGATGATTAGAACTGTGTAGAATTATGGGTGGTTAGCTATTGGGTTTTATGTTTCACACCATATTTTGGCCTCCTTAGAGAGTAAAACTGATTTATTGGTCGAATGTGATAATATTGGACACCACCCTAACACTGGTTATTGATAATTTCTATAGATAATGGGAGAATGGGACCATTCTTTGGCTTGTGATGTTATGGGAACTTTTTGGTCTTTTGATACATCATAAGATTGTGTTGTATTTTATTTTCCATGAACACATTCGAGCTATTTCCTAGATACATATATCTTATGAACAATTTAGTATGTGACATTTGTGGATTTTTTAAATATTTATATTAACATATTTTCTCACTTTCAGGTTGTTTACTTATTTAACTACTTATTTTATTTATTGTATTTTACTTAACATCAAATATACATTGGTAATGAGGGAATAGTCTCCCTAGTTACTCACTTAGTCCATCTCTTCTATTATAATTACTCTAGTGTTTTGGGATATGTTGTCAAGACAATGTCATCAATTGAGCTTGGGGATCTTTTGAGTGGAATCCAGGTCTAGAATGTTACAATGTGGTATCAAAAGTAGGTTCATTTCTAATTTTAATCACTATTTGGCGGCAATTGACATGGATATTTATAGATTACAATTTGGTGATTATATTTTCTTTATAGTAGCTACCCCATGTACTGGGAAAATCCAAATTTCACAAATGACATTGTTATTTTCTGCATTTTTACCGTGACAGTTAATTTAATTCCTCCATTGATTAACACACTTAACTTATTCCATTTCTATTGATATGATTGTGGTTCTACTTATGTTGCAACCCAATTATATGAGGTTATTCCATCTCATGCATCATATCAGAACCTTATTAGAAATCACATTCCATTTATTATGATATACTATTTAAGAATTATTACTTGATGTATGTTTTTGTTATACGTTTTGTGATAGATGTATCTATTATTTTGATATAATATTTTGTAGTGGATGGAGTGGTGATTCAACCTTTCAATTTATAAAGTGTATAAACACTTATGTGCTGGGTAATGACACACATTTTTTACTCTTTTGTTTAATGTGAACTGAATGAGATATGATATGAAATATTTGCGAATCAATTTTTTTTCATGAGGTTTTTGGGCCCCATGTGAATTGGAACACGGTGGGACTTAGTTTAAATCATTTAAAAAATTAACATTAAATGAAAATTAAATTGTATGAAAATAGATACTTGACCTAGAATTGGATTATGAGTAAGCAAGAGGAAGGGTATCTAGTGGTTTTGGTGGTTTTTATTATAAAAGTCTTGGAATTAGGAGTAGGATTTTGGTTAGGAAATGGTTTTAATAGGGTTTTGACATGTCCTAATATTTTGAGCTTCTAATATGATATCATTATAATCTATGTAATGTGTTTGTAATTTCAGATAAATTTCCCCTTCACAGCATCTATTTGTACACCTTGAGGGAGGCGATTTCCACACTTCATTGATGATAGTCCATGGGATACTAGGTGATCCTTCATTAGTACCAACTACTACACCAAAGGATTCTCTTGACACAGGTTTTGAGGGATTGTTCTACAAGGGGTTCTTTCACTATTATTAGACTTTTCAGGGGGCACCGCAACCTACCCTGACTACGGATGAGAAAACATGTGTCTTCCAACAGCAAAATCCTCTCATGTTTTTTTGGTAATGGAGGTCCACATGTTTCTTAGACGAGGGTTTAGATCATGCTACATTTCTAAAAGAATCTACATATGCCTCCTGAGTGGAGGGTCTTGATTTCCACTTAAATGCTACCTAGATAAAAAATGTGATAGTGGGGTGATCAGAACTGGGATATAAGGCTGACAGATATGAGTTGGACTAATATTCAGAACCAATTATTTGATTACTTTTATTATACGACCCAATGTGAAGATCATGCTAGTGAGTTCATACATCTAGTGGAGGGTGTGATGATGGTTATTGAGTAAATTCCTTGATTTATTGACTGGTATAATTTAGTGCCTATGTACCTTGATGATTATAAATATTGGGAGGGATACCTCAAGTAAGGTCAATGAAAGGTAATAAGATCTAAGGTAAAAGTGTTTAGATTGACCTATATCATGATGATAGTTAATCAAGGACTCATTATATTGTCAGACCTGAGGGAATATTGGGGCATAGAGAAGGGCAATGCGTCTTCATATTATTGTGGTTCAATTTCATTAGATTTGAAGTGAAACCATGTAGCTTCCTGTTAGGTGAGTGCCAATATGGTTGTGAGTACTGTTAGATCTATTTTTTCAATCATTGTGGTCGGGGATACCACATCAACAATCCCAATGACCTTGTCCAATTCGATATTACTTCTTGCAGTATTATGGGGAACATGAATAGGTTTTGTAGGACCATCCCTCAATATTCATGTGTAAGGGGTTCAACTCTGAAAATTGGTTTCGGTTTCTAATGTCTACATCAGGAAGGAATCTATAGAAATGATGGCTGAAAGTTCTGAGGCACTGGTGGTCATGGACGAGTCAAAAAGACCAATGTTACACTTATATATCTGAGTGGTCCTACTATGGGTTGTGAGGTTTTATCACATGGTCTTGGTGGAGGTTAATTCTACTCCATATATCTTACACTGAGGAGTAGGGTTCCATACCATATACAGTGAGGGGTATGATCTTATTAGAACCTACTATTGCATCTTCACTTTTTGAAATTGGATCATATCATAGTTTTATATATACACCAGTATTGAAAAGCCATTAGATTATTGTGTTTTCATTTGAGGGGATTTTGATTCCATATATACCATTGGGAATTAGAATGGATGATGTATGACAGTGTAGGGTGTTCCCCTTGTGGTTGGTCTGTTCCACTACATCTGGTATCTTTATGTCCTTGAGATGACATGGTTTGATGTCAATCTCAAGATGGAAAAGCTAGTAGATTACTGAGCTTAGGTTGACTAAGATCATTATAGGGTTACTTTCACATATCCAAACGGTGAAGTGTTTATAAATAGTATTGAATTGGATTTATAGAAAAGAATGTATGGACCAGAATATTGTGGGATGGGTGGGATGATAAACTAGATTTCTATTTTGTTTTTTAATTAGTTGGGGGTGAGTCAAGAAGACATTCCTCTAGTCCTTGAGTGATGTAGGGAGGCCTTTCTCGATGATTTATTTAGTTTACCTCCTGAGATATAGGTTGTGTTCTCCCTCAATCTACTTCAAGGAGCATCACTGGTATCCATTCATCTTTACAAGATATCTATGATAGAGTTATATGAGATCAAGATGTAGCTAGTGGACTTGGAGGAAAAGGGGATATTTCAGCCCATAACTTCTCAATGGACTTCACTGATACTTTTGAGAAAAAGGCAGATTGATTTCGTAGTCTATGTGTGCATTAACAAAAATAGAACATGATGACAATTAAAAAATGATATCCCATGACATATATTGATGAATTGTTTAATCGGATTCAAAGTGACTGAGTGTTCTTGAAAATATATTTGATGTCATGGTATCACCAGGTATATGTTTGACCTATAGGCAGACCTTATAATGCCTTTCGTAGATGTTATGGTATATATGAGTATCTTCTTATGCCTTTCGTTCTCATGAATGTGCAAGAAATTTTAATAGATATAATGAACCAAGAATTCCATCCATTCCTAGATTATTTTATGGTAGTTTTCAATTACAATATCATGGTTTATTCTCAAAATTGAAATGATCATGAAAACCATCTTGAGATAGTTTTGAATACATTGAGGGAACATCTGTTATTTGCTAAAATAACAATGTGATGCATTTTTATGGATGAGATTCCCTTCCTAGGTCACATAATTCTATACAAAATACTATAAGCGGATATTGAGGGGTCAGAGGAGTAGTTTGTTGGGGACAACGTATGAATTATTTTTGACATATAGAGTTTCATGGGACTTCATGGTTACATTAATAATTTTATAAAGGACATCCCATTCATAAATGTTACATTGAAAGGTATGAATAATGAGGGTGTGAAGTTTTTATGTAATGATTCTTATGAGATATATTTTGACCAGTTGATTGGAAGGCTGAAATGAACGCAAGTACTAATACTACCAGAATAGGGAAAGATACACTTTGTATATTGGCACACATCATGTGTTGGTATGGGGTAGTGTTGATGTAGGGGGATAGATTTGTAGAGTATGAGTCTGAGTATTTGAGTCAATGTCAGAGAAATAACTCAACGTATGACTATGAGATAGCTGCAGTTGTTCACACATTGGGTAGTTAGAGACACTATTAACTAGGAGAGCATTTTACAGTGTACACAAACAGTAGAGGCCTCAATTATATTTCACACTACATGATCATAATATGAGTTAGTATATATGGGTAGAGTAAGAGGACACAAAAACAGGTAGTACAGTAGGATTGTATCGAGTGGAAGATTATGGAATTATTCAACGAAGTGCATATGGAGGTGCATGGAAGACATGGATAGATATATCTATCAAACTTATTTGTGAAATATACACAACTAGAGAGAGTACGAATGAGGAATATATCAGATTACGAGGACCTAGTACTTTGGCATTGTGTGATAGGTGAGGACCAAAAATCTTGTTGGACAGTAGGTGACGATGAGATGTTGCATATACATAGATATGTTTGGGTCCCAGTGGACATATGTGAGGAGGAGATGTCGTAGATTCATGCTTTAACATGGAATGTTCACCCTAGGTTCACCACGATCTACTGAGGCTTATGATGTTTGAAATTGTGGTTATGTATGAAAAGAGAGGTAGCTGGTTTTTTGTGAGATGTTCCACCAGTCCACCACTAAAGGAAGAACATTAGAAACATACAAAACATTAAAACAATATGGATTCTAGAGTGGAAATGTGATTACTTATTGATGGATTTCATTATTGGTTTACCAAGGGTTCCATTAGGTAAATATTTCTAATTGGGTTGTTTTTTATAGGCTCAAAACGTTTTCTCATTTCATGCCAATCAAGGTGACCTTCAGTGTTGATTATATAGGAATGTTGTACATATGTGAGATAGTAAAACTCAACTGGTTCTCAAAAACTATTAGTTTAGATAGGGAAAATCACTCGATGTCTTTTTTTGGATAAAGTTATCAGTAGGCGCTAGGTACACATGTTCTTCTAAGCACAACATACCACCCTCTGACTTCTTTTCATTCAGAGAATATGATACAGATGCTAGAGGACATGTTGCGAGCATGCATACTAGATTATTGGGGACACAAGGGGGATGCATATAACCATATTTGAGTTCGAATAAAATAATAGTCACCAAGAGACTATACATATAGAAAATTATGAGGCTTTGTGTGGTAGGAAATTCTAATTTCCCTTGTGCTAGCTAGAGGTATGTGGGGAAGCATTCTTGGGACCGCATCTCTTGTAATATAATTTTATAAAGGTACAACTTATTCAGAAGTGGGTAGCACAAACACAGTCTTATCAAAAATATTACACCAATCACCAAAGATGGCCTACATAGTTTAAGGATAGGGATCAATACTTTTTACTTGTTTCACCCTGGATGGGACACATTGGTATTAAGAGACATAATAATATTTAAATGTGATATGTTTGTGATTTGAGATCTTTTTATGAGTAGAGTAAGTATCCTATCTAGTGAACTTACATTAGAGGTATCGATCCACGAATTATGTATTATTTTTATCCTTGATATTCCAATATCATTTAGATGGTTCTCATGCTTTTCAGCCTGGGGAGGTTGGAATGCTGTTTGTTTCATTGAATAAGGTTATTATGATTTGTTTCATTGATAGAAGCCCAGAGGAACATGGAGGAATGTTAGTTCCTCTTGTATATGCGTTGGGGAAGCACGACCATTTATAGTATGACAATAATAACAGGGAGGCCTATATACATGATCATTGGAAAGAGTTTTTCTTAGAGGAATCTTTTCCACTCTTTAGAAATATATTCAGGATGTATTGCTGTAAATGGGGATGATTGTAAGAACCTAGGTTTTGGTAAAAGTTATAGATGCCTTCATTTCCAAATTTAATTCATAATAATGGCCTTATCTGAGATCCCAAATTGATCATAAGTTTTTGGGAGTTTAAGGGGCTTGATTGAATCCTGGAACCCAGTTTGGGGGGTGTTAGCATGGCACATGGTTAGTATAAACTATACGGTGAAGGCCTCAGTGTATGTCTAAACTGTGGAAGGCTAGAATGAGGGGTGATACACATCACATAGTTTGAGAAAACCATTACAGGGGAGTTTCATGGCCATAAAACATTGTCGGTCATTTTTTCAGAAAATGATAGATGATTCTCACATGGATTATTCATGGTTTACAAGCCCTATTAGTGCCCTATGGACCATAAGAAACCATAAACAACTTCTATATGCATTAAAAAATTGTCCAGATAAACTGATTTACCCCTATAATTTTAGAATTTTAGAAATTTTAATTAAATTAAAATGCATTTTTATAATAAAATTTAGGTTTCAACCCCTCATATGGCATCTCAACTTTTTAAGAGCTCTCTCCCTCTCTTGGATTTTATTTAATGATTCTTCACCATTCGACCTATGATTCAAGCATAGTTTCCCTCATCTGATCTGCATCGGTAATATCTACATTCAATTTTAGCCTGTCTAGATTCTTCTAGGAAATTATTGTACTATTTTATATTTCGCTCATATTCCATAATTTTATATTCTTCATCCTTTCAATATATTTATGAAAAAGAGAGATGAATTATACCTTGATTTAGGACGACCACTCCAATACCAAGACAAGGTAGGTGATCTATAATTTTTTTTTTGGTGCTTTCTAGAGCTACTATCTTTTAGGATGCCTGGTGGACAATTTGACGCAACCATTAATTTTTACAAGTTAAATGGAATAGATTTAATTTGACCTATTATTAATTCCCATAAGATCTGTTGTGATGAATTGGTAACCATTTGCTGAACCAAGGTCACACGTGGGGTCCACCTTATAAAAATTCATTAATAATCCATTTTTAAGAAACATATGGTGTGTGTTTGGGGTTTCCATGTTATTGGAATCTAATTATAAAGAAAATATGGATAAATGGGGGGGTACTCCTTGGTTATTTTTGAATTGATTAATTGATTTTAATGTCAATTTTAATTAATGGGTTGTCATACCCATGTGATGTGCTAATTTTTCTAATGATGTTAAATGGGTGGGTATACCAATGTGAATTGATTTAATGGGAATATAATGCATGAGTGGGAATACTCATAAAATGGAATTTAATTTATTAGATGAGATAAGTGGGTATACTTATAGAATGGAATCAAATGAAATGGATTATATATGTTGGTAAACTCGTATAGAAATTTAATTGTTAAATGTTATGAATGGTTAAATGTTTGTATAGATATCTTGGATAACTCTCCATGGGTATGGATTTTAGTAAGCGATGAATTGGATAGAGTATGATCCATGGGTTTTGATTCCATTGGATGACTTGATCCATGCTACCCATTGGATCCAGCTTGCATGGACTCTGAAATGCTTGGAGTAGTTGTGATCACTGAGAGGGGAGGGGTGAATCAGTGATAAACTTTTCTTTTTGAGAATTGTTCCCTTTGAATGATCAATTCAACCTTTGTGGCCGGATAAGGCCTAGATATACTCATTTGGTGATGTAGTGATAACGAAAGCATAGAGCATAGAGATTTACAAGGTTCGGAACTAATACATACTCCTTCCCATGTTGGATGCACCCGCCAACACAGATTCTTCACTATGCCAAAAGATGTTTACTTGGTAATTGGTTATACCCCCCAATTACAAGTTGGTTAAACCCCCCTACTTCACAGCATCTTCTTCCTCACAGCTTCACTTCTCTTCTTTAAATGTGTTGTTCAATTCTTCAAGTAGCTTAAACAAGATTCAGGAGAACTTATTGTTCATGCTCACCAATTCTTTTATTCAACATGCATGTATGTACATACATGAAATCCTTCCTTCTCCACTTGTGAACACACTAAAGCTTGGACTTATTCACTTGTTAAGAAGATACAAAATCCATTTAAATTTCACTCATATATGTGCAAGCATCAGCATTCTTCTTTTCACACACCCGCACAACCCAAATGATTGGGTGTTTCCTTTACATCAGCACTGCTTCAAATTAGGGCACACAATGATGCGGCCAACTCCTGCATTCAACTGCGAAGGGTGCGGTAGCTTCTATCACGCAGGTGGCGTGACAACTCCCTCCTACCATGCAGTTGGCACGATGGCTTCCTCCAGCAGTGCGAGTTCGCGGGCACAGAGGGCTCACGGGGTGCGGCCAACTTGCTATCGCGTAAGTGTTGCAGGCAGCGGGCGCGCAAGGCCCAGCTTCTTCCCTATCATATAGGGGAGCAGACAGGGGGGCCTCCTCCTTACATCTTTTGTGCAGGGGTAGCTCAAAAGTCACTCTCTCTCGGAGCCTCGGGTGGCTCCGGGCTATTTTTTCACGCAGGTTGTGCATGGATACTTCTTGATTTGCATTTGTATAGAGCTTCGTGGGTCTTTTCTCAGGTGATCAGTAGCCTCTTCTCGGTTTGGGATTCTACTTTTATAGGAAAAGAGTTCGATCGAAGCTGAGGGGATCAAATCTTTGAAGGCACAAGATCTACAGTGTTTTGAGATCTTCAAATGCGGATCAAGATACGACCAAGAATCACCGAATCTTTCATTCAACGCGGACACCTTAATTCTCGGTGATTACATCTCATGTATACATTTTAGAATGGATACAAGCCTTCTCCTTGTATGTCTAATGGGTAGT
Source organism: Viscum album (assembly GCA_963277665.1). NCBI lineage: Eukaryota > Viridiplantae > Streptophyta > Magnoliopsida > Santalales > Viscaceae > Viscum > Viscum album. The sequence goes on along the minus strand of OY728151.1, from coordinate 1,066,166,215 downwards.
GCACCCTCAGAAACATCGTTTGCCTCAGGTTCCCTCGAACTTCTTCATCTCGTTGCATGAATGAAACTTTTAATGCATGCATGTGTTCGTAAAGGGGAGACGAACACAGCGGAGGCCTTCACTTTGTTAAAGGCGGCTGGGAGCTCCTTCTCCCTTGCTTGGGTGACTCTGGTTCATGGGAGGCATCACGGGGTGACCCTCTACTGGCGAGAGGTTGAAGACAACCTCAGTTTGTCACTTTGGTCATTGGATTAGTGTTTAATGATCTCGGATGTTCAGGATTATAACGTGGCGTGGCGAGATGGATCATGCGGCTGAGATCAGATGCGAGATCATATGGATGGCCAAGATAAGATCTGCATCTCAAAAATTCCGTCCCACATCGAAACGCGCCGAGTTTTTAACGCGGTTTAACAAACAACTCCCACCGCCTTGAGGCTAGATAACTCATCTCCCCCCTCCAGTGAAGCTTCACACCGGTTCTCATACGAGCGTGCTCTAGCATCCCACTATGATCTTCCGAGCATGCTCTAGCACACACTTTTCTCCTCCACAGGCGCGCCCTTGGCACCCACGCTGTGCGGGCTTGACCTCCGCATGGCTTAGGCTTGCACACGGCCCGGATGCTATTGGGCTGGCCTATGCGGTTTCCCAATGGGCGTGGTGACCTAGTCCCACATGTGCCTTGGGTTGAGGCCTTAAGGCTAGCCCAATAGTAGGCATATTTTTGCATAATCTCTACCTTGTACACTTGGTTAAATAAGCAACTAGGAACAAGTTTTTTCATGCCATTCTCCTATTCTACATTAAAAACATATTCTCCATCCATCCTCATCTTCAAACATTATTCCTTCCTTTTTGAAATATCAACTCCAAGATCTTCAATGCTTTCTTTCAATGTACTTCGTTGATCCAATCAGAGATGAGGTTGGATCATCTTCATATCCTCATCTACTAAGAGATAGTGCATGGTCTTCTTCAAACCACTTCATCCACATAGAAGATTTGGATCGTTCATCTTCACTTCATCCACTTAGTAAGATGGATGGATCTCCTTTTACTCTCCTCATGCATTGTGAAGACAATACATGGACTTCTAATGATGATGGGACATTGTATCTTCTTGAGAAAAGTTCTTTGAACTTAAGATCAGCTCTAAAATCGTCTGATTTAATGATTCATCAATCATCATTCTTCAAGATTCATCAATTTTCAAGCTCAATTTCATCAGTTGGAACACATTGGCAGGTTATTGACAACAAATGCAATCACTTGGGCACAATAATCTCCCCCTTTGTATTTGGTTGTCAATACTCCTAAGCACACTTTGAGAATGTCACAATGTGTGTGCTGATGATTTATCCCCCTTATTGGCCAATAAATGAAATAGGATGAATGGAAGTCATACCCAAAATGCATAACCACTTGTCTCTGCACAACTTCAACTACCAATTCCCCCTTAAAGGATGCACTCATCTCCTTAAATTCCTTGCATTTATTTATATCAATATAAAAATTTAGGGAATAAGTAGGGGGCTTTGTCGTCCTCAAGTGATAGGAGAATCCTGAACATGAAGTTTCAGCCTTAGATCAACAAATATTTATGTAGGCATAGCTTTGGTGAAAATATCTGCCACCTAATCTTGATTAGAAATGTAGTCGAGCTTGATATCTCCACTGGCGACCCTTTATTTGATGAAATGATTTTTTATATCAATGTTATTGGATATGAAGTGTTGTATAAGATTCGTAGACAATCCAATTGCACTTTTATTATCACATAAGATCCTCAATGGTTTTTCAGCTTTAATTCTAAAATCTGCTAGCTTCACCTGCATCCAAATCATTTGTGTACATGCATGTGTAGCTGCCACATACTCTGCTTTGGCTGTGCTCAATGTTACAGAATTTTGTTTCTTGTTGTACTAACTAACACATCCTTCTCCCAGAAATATGGTTCCACCAGATGTGGATATTCTATTAGTACAATCACCAGCCCAATCAGCATCTGTGAATCCCAAAAACATTATTTTTGTACTATGTTTGTATAAGAGTCCATAGTTGAGGGTTACTTTCACATATCTCAAAAATATTTTAGCTGCTGATAAGTGTGATTCTTTTGGGTCACTTTGAAATCTGGCACACAAAGTCACTACATATGTTATATCTTTCCTTGAATCCATGAGATAATGGAGACTTCCAATAATTCTCCAGAACTCTTTCTAATCAACATTGTTGCCTTCATCATCCTTGCATAGCTTGGTTCCAATAGAAATGGGTGTTGAGACTTCCTTTACACTGTTCATTCCGAACCTTTTCACTAAGTCCCTTGCATACTTTCCTTGTGAAAGAAATATGGAGTTTTTTCTTTGTTCCACATGAAATCCTAGAAAATATGTCATTTGACCGAGCATGGACATTTAAAAGGTTCTTTTCATCTGCTCAGCAAATTCTTCACATAGTCTTTCCTTGTCACCAGCAAAAATGATATCATCCACATAGATAATGACTATGAGGGTACTAGTGGCCATTTCTCTAACATAGAGATTATGGTCAACTGTTCCTTGGACAAACATCATGTTCTTGAGACAACCATCCATTTGGAGTACCAGGCTCTAGGGGCCTTCTTCAATCCATACAAATATTTTCTCAATCAGAATACCATACTACCATCTTTTTCCAGCATGAATCCCTTTGGTTGTTCTATATACACCTGTTCTTCAAGATCTCCATTATGGAATGCCGATTTCACATCAATCTGATAGACCTTATTCTGCTTGTGTACTACAACTACTATGAAAATTATGATAGTTTCCAGTCTTGCAACTAGTTCAAAGGTTTCTTCAAAGTTTATTCCTTCCATTTGTGAATACCCTTTGAATATGAGTCAGGCCTTATTTCTTAAAACATACCCCTTTTCAATGAGTTTGTTTCTGAAAACCCAATTTGTCCCAATAAAATTTTTATTTTTGGGCCATGGAACAAGATACCAAGTGGAGTTCTTTTCTATTCGATTGAGTTCCTCATGCATAGCTCGTATCCATTCCTCATGTTCAACTGCTTCAGCCACTGTGTGAGGTTCAACTTGAGACACCAGTGCAGTCTGATCTTCCAGTCACAATCTTTTTCTAGTTCATACTAAGGACTGTGGGTCACCAAGGGAATTTTATGTGTCGACATGTTTCTTCAATTTGTTTTATCTCCTTATTCCATTTTCATTACCTTCATCTTCATCACTGGTGTGTTCAGAGTTGATCTCATCGGTAGTTGGTGTTGGATATGTTAATTTTTAATTCTTTTATCCCAAGGTTTTTTCATTCCTCGAGTCATCATTATCCTCAGTGTATGGTTTGGTGTTGTTTTAAATTATTCTTACATCACTATAGTCAATAATTTTGTTCAACCTCTTATTCCAGCATATGTATCCTTTTCTATCAGGTAAGTAATCCATGAATATTCCTTCTTTTGCTGTTTACTCAAACTTTCCCAGATTAATGTTTTAAATCTTGATGATGCAAGGACTGCCAATGACTGTGAAGTATTTAACAGTTGGTTTTCTCTTAAACAACATTTTATAGGCTGTCGTTTCTATTTCTAGTCTCAGTAGACATCTATTTTGTATGTGTCTGGCTGTGCATACTGCTTCTCTCCAGAAAAACATAGATATATTATGCTCAGCTATCATAGTCCTCCCCATTTCGACTATGCTTCGATTCTTTCTTTCAGAAACTCCATTCTGTTGTGGAGTATATGGTGTACTATATTGATGCTTGATTCCATGCTTGACCAGATAGCTTTCAAAGGCACCACCTGTGTATTCTTTTCCATTTTCTGTTCTTACATTCTTTATGAAGATTCCTAGCTCTTTCTCTGCCTGCCTTCTGAAATTTTTGAACGTTGTGATTTCCTCTGACTTATTTTTCATGAACATGACGTTGGTCATCCAAGTGTAATCATCGATAAAGGTTATAAAATAGTGATCTCCTCTTGTAATCTTCTTTATCAACGGTCCACATATGTCTATATGGATGAGTCCAAGAGGCCTATTAGACATGATATCTACTCCTTTGTGTGAACTATGGGTCAGTTTTCCCTTCTGACATGTGTCACAAATTTCCTCTCTTTCTCTCTTTAATTTGGGTAGATCTCATACAATATTGTACTTCAGAATACTTCTCATAATCCTTTGACCAAGATTGCCAAGTCTTCTCTGCCAGAGGTTGTTTTCATCCTTAGAACTAGGATAACAAGAATTGATGGTCTCACTAATTTGAAATAGGTTTCCAGATGTTCTTCTTCCTTGAGTGATGGTTTGTCCATCATTGAGCTCTAGATGGTGCATGAATTGTTCTTGAGCAACACCTCATGTCCATCATCACATAATTGACATACGCTCAGCAGGTTCTGCTTTAATCCTTCCTCAAATAACACATCATTGGATTTTAGATTAGTTTTTTCAATCATTTCCTTTCCAAATCCCTTGATTTTCAGAGAACAATCATTTCCAAACACCAAAGTTCCTCCCTCATGACTTTTTATGTTGCTTAGAATTATTGTATCACTAGTCATGTGTGATTATCATCCACTATAAAAAATCCATGAATTTGTTTTACTGCTAGCTTTTAGAGCGACTTCAGCAAAGCATGTGATTTCTTCTTTGGGTTCTTGAATGCCTTTTCCTTTCATGTCTTGACTCTTTGTTAAGGAAGAATTGTTATACATCTATCAACTCTATGACCTTGTTGGTCACATCTTCCACAAGCTTCACCCAGATAGTTATATTTTCACTGAATTGGATGTTTTGATGCATTCTATAATACACTCTGGGTTTCAGGATATCTCCCCCTTGACTCATGCCTCATACTTGGAAAATACATGTTATACCAGCATCTATTGGCCTTTTGTCCAAACACACCACAAAACCAGCAGTAGCCTCTAAACCTTGACCTTCTCCTCTGATAGGGGTCATGTTGTAATTTTCTATCCAATATTTGTGTAGTTCTTCTTGACAATTTCCTTTCTTCCAATGAAGATTTTTTTTCACAAGTTTTTTCATTCCATGTTTGTCTAAATTTTATCTTTTAACCTGCATTGTTAGAAATAACAGATGTATCTTGAGATTTAGTTAGTGGTGAGTTGACCTGCCTCTGAGCACCAGTGTGTGATGATTCAGCCTTGACCTCAACAGCCTTGTTAATGTATTCTCTCATATTTGTCATGTCATTCTGTGCTTCAATCCACTTGGACTATGTCACTGATTTCTCTTCTTCTTTGAGGTGATGTTTCTTTTCAAGATCTTTTTCTATCTTGTCCAGCTCATCTATCTTTAGTTTTTGACTCTTGATTTCATCCATTTACATTTTCTCCTTCTTCTTACATTCTTCTAACTCCTCATTCACCCATTTTGTTTGCTTTTGTAAAAATTTCTTCTCTTTCATGAGTTTATTGTTTTTCTCATGGAAATCCTCTAATTAATATTTCAATATGTGTTAAAGCTCAGTTCGTTCACTTTCATCATCTTCACTACTACAGGTGTCAAACCCTTTTTCCACATGAGCCATTAAATTTGTTTCTTCTTCTGATTGACTGGCTGAAGTTGAGTCTGATTCTTCCACTTTGCTCACATAGCATCTTCTTTCTCCTGGAACGAACCTTTTATTTCTTTCACCTGATCCGATTGCTTCTTTTGGGTTTCTACTCCATTTCTTATTTTGTGACTTTTCTTCTTCAATTTCTGGAGCACTAGATCTTTTCATGGGGTAGTTTATAGCAAAGTTTCTGATTTTATTGAAATTCAAACACCACGGTGGTAATTTCCCTTTTCACTTGAATTTATTTTTTCCAAACCTTTTTAATAAAATATAAATAATTTTGTTGAGATATTCGTCTTTTTCTTCATTTTCAGACTCACATGATTCTAAGACTTCGTCATCTCTTATCTTGAGTTGTCTAATGGCCTCTAAATCCATCTCATCATTGATCTTCTTCTTGAATACAGGGATCTCCCTCATGCAATGAGAATGTTGTCTAGTTCATCAAGAGAGAGATCATATATGTCTTATAATGCTGAGATTTTGGGGTCAAACCTGTCAGGATAGTTTCTCCTTAGTTTTTTACGATAGTTGATTCCTCCAAAATTTCTCCAAAACCCCGAATGTTACTGACAATTTCATTAACTCTTGTGAAATAATCATCAATATTTTATTCTTCTCCCATCTCGGATATCATCAAACTGGATTCTAAAAATTTGTAATTTGGTTTCATTGACTTTCATGTTGCCTTCATAACTGCTTTCCAATTTGTCCCAAATTTCTTTATTATTCTTGAGTCCCCTTACTTTAGTGTATAATTTTTCTTAGAGTGACATAATGATGGAATTTTGAGCATTACCATCAAATTACATATTTCTTTTCTTAGCATGTGTCATAGAAGCTTCATTAGCAATAGGAGGGAATTCAAATAAGGCTGCATCTCTATCTTCAAGGCCAAGAGATAGAAGGTAGGGTAACATATGATTCTTCTAGCTGTGTAAATTATTTCCATCTAATGTAGGAACACCCCCACTATTAACAGAATTCAGATTGTCCATCTTCTCAGAAGTAGATCCTAACAGAGGAAACCTCCCTCTGATACCACTTGAAATTCCTGGATCAGTAGTGATCACTGAGAGGGGTGGGGTGAATCAGTGAAAACCTTTTCTTTTTAAGAATTGTTCCCTCTGAATGATCAATTCAACCTCTATGGATGGTTAAGGCGTAGATCTACTCTTTTGGTGGTGCAGTGATAATCAAAGCACAAAACACGGAGATTTACAAGGTATGGTACAAATACCTTCTCTTTTCCATGTTGGTTACACCCCCAACATGGATTATTCACTATGCCAAAAAAATTTTACTAGGTAATTGGTTATATCCCCCAATTACAGGTTGGTTAAGCCCCCCAATTTCACATCATCTTCTTCCTTACAGCTTCACTTATCTTCTTCAAATGTGTTGTTGAATTCTTCATGTAGCTTCAATAGGCTTCATGAGAAATGTTTGGTCTTGCTCACCAATACTTCTATTCAACATGAATGCATGTACATACATAAAATCCTTCTCTCTCCACTTGTGCACACACTAAAGATTGTCATTATTCACTTGTTATGCACATACACAAACTGTTTAAATTTCACTCATATACGAGCAAGCCTCGGCCTTCTTCTGTTCACACACCCTCACAACCCAAATGGTTTGGTGTTGCCTTTACTTCAGCACCGCTTCAAAGGAGGGCATCCAATGATTCGACCAACTGCTGCCATCAACAGCGCAGGGTGCGGAAGCTTCTATCACATAGGTGGCGTGGAAACTCCTTCCTACCGCGCAGGTGGCGCAGTGGCTTCCTCCTGCCGTGTGAGTTCGCGGGAACAGAGGGCACGCAGGGTGCGGCCAACTTGCTATCGTGCAAGTGTTGTGGGTAGAGGGCACGCAAGCCCTGACTTCTTCCCTGTAGCACAGGGGAGCAAGTAGGGTGGCCTTGTCTTTACTTCTTTCACGTAGGGGTAGCGTAAATGTCACTCACTCTCAGAGCCTCAGGTGGCTCCGGGCTGTTCTGCCATGCAGGTTATGCACAGAGAGTTCTTGCTTCACATTTTCATGGAGCTTCGTGGGACATTTCTCAGGCGATCAACAACCTCTTCTCGGTTTGGGATTCTCGTTTTGTAGGCAAAGAGTTCGATCGAAGTGGCGAGGATCAAATCTTTGAAGGCCTGAGATCTACGGCATTTTGAGATCATAAAATGCAGATCATGATACAGCCGAGAATCACAGCATCTTTCATTCAACGCGGACTCCTTCTTTCTCGGTGAGTACATCTCATGTACACATTTTAAAATTCATTCAAGGCTTCTCCTTGTACGTCGAACGGGAAGTGTACCCTCAGCAACATCATTTGCCTCAGGTTCCCTCAATCTTCTTCATCTCGTTTCCTGAATGCGACTTTTAACACATGCATGTGTTCGTAATGGGGGGATGAACACAACGAAAGCATTTACTTCGTCAGAGGCGGTCGAGAGCTCCTTCGGCCTTACTCGGGTGACTTTGGTTCGAAGGAGGTGTCGCGGGGTGACCCTCAGCCGGTGGGAGGTTGAAGACAACCACAGTTTGTCACTTCGGACATTGTATAGGCATTTAATGATATCAGATGGTCAGGATTATAATGTGCGGTTTAACAAACAGCTCCCACCGCCTTGAGGCCAGATAACTCCTCTCCACCCTCCGGTGCTACCCCGCACTGGTTCTCCTGCAGGCGTGCTCTAGCGCCCACTATTCTCCTCTGGGCGCGCTCTAGCGCCCACTATGCCCCTCCATGGGCGCGCCCTTGGCGCCCACGCTATGCGGGCTTGACCTCCGCGTGGCTCAGGCTTTCACACGGCCCGAACGCTATTGGGATATCCTATGCAGTTTCCCCATGGGCGTGGTGACCTAGTCCCACATGTGCCTTGGGTTGAGGCCCTTAGGCTAGCCCAATAGAATGCATATTTTTTTTCATAAGCTCCACCTTGTATAAATGGTTAAATAATCAAGTAGGAACAAGTCTTCTTCATGCCATTCACCACTTCTACATTAACAACAAATTCTCCATTATTTTTCATCTTCAAACATAATTCCTTCCATTTTGAAATATCAACTCCAAGATCTTCAATGCTTTCTTTCAATGTACTTTGTTGATCCAATCCCAGTTGAGGATGGATCATCATCAAATCCTCATGCACTAAGAGATAATTCATGGTCTTCTTGAATCCACTTCATCCACCTAGAAGCATTGGATGGTTCATCGTCACTTCATCCCCTTAGTAAGTTGGATGGATCTCCTTTTACTCTCCTCATGCATTGTGATGACAATTCATGTACTTCTAAAAATGTTGTGACATTGTATCTTCTTGATACTAGTTATTTGAACTTAAGATCAGCTCTAAAATAATCTGATTTAATGACGCTTCAATCATCATTCTTCAAGCTTCATCAATATTCAAGCTCAACTTCATCAGTCGGAACACATTGACAGGTTATTGACAACAACTGCAATCACTTGGGCACAACAGACTCCTATAGTACATTCTTGTACACAAGCTCCTAGGACTCTAACCAGTGCCTTTACTAAATTTCCATCAAGATGCTCGTGGGACAAGAAGATGATGCATTGGTAGTTGACACCATGGATATGGCCTTCATGGTCTACAACTCATTATATGGTAGAACAATGTGATATATGAAAATCTTGATTATACAACAAGTCTTTTGGTATTTGATATGGTTTATTTATAGGGAAAGTCTATGTGGTCATGATATAGACATATATGCGGAATCAACAGGTTAATTGATTGAATTTTTTTATAGATTCCTTGTTAGGAAATAGCACTTATTATATGGATCATTGAGAGGATGTTTGGTATTAATTACTTGTAGTAGAAATTTGTATTGGGCACACACACATGCAATAATTCATACATTTAATTGATTAGATTACATCATCATGATACATAGAACTGTACAGACTTCTATTTTCTTACCTATGTAGAAATTTATCTCACACCCTATTCGGGCCTCCATGGGGGTCCCAAATAGATTATTTTTCTATAAGTTAAAATAAGGGAATGTTCCATTATAGTATTTTTTGATCATTTCATTAGAGTATAGGAGCATGTGACAAAGCTGAGGCTTGTATAGCTACTATAAATTTTTTGTCTTTTTCATTATGTACGCTTGTATATTATTGTATTCCCATGTCCCTATTCTGGATGTTTCCCCAATACATTTATAATCATACTCATTGAGTATGTGACATTTCTTTATTATATATATATATACTCATGTATTTTCTTGCATTACTTTTGAGTTGTCTTCTTATTTATCATCATCACATATTGAATGTATTTGTCTAATGATTTTTTTACTCCTATAATGAGGGCATAATCTTCCCAATGACTCACAACGTTCCTCGCTACAAGTCGACAACCAATGGTGTTTTGGGAGATGTGCTTGAGGCTGTGTAGCCAACAGGGAAAATTGTACTATCAATGGGAGTCTATGTCATGGATGTTACAATGATCCACTATGCATATGTAATCAAAATATAAATCATTAGGATTATAGATACAACATGTGTTTTACGAGTGGTCTAGTATTGAGTTTCTTTTTCAAATATCATGATTGGATCGTAACTACCATTTGAATAGTTTTCAAAATTGAGGTGAGTACGATTCTTTGGATAAGGTTTCCTTACTCAAACATATTTATATTCATTGAAATCTAGGTAACATGAATTTAAATCAAAATTGATAGTAGAAGAATATTTAAGGTCATCTTCAATAATATTTATGTCATTAATGATTCATATTAATATTTATTGGTCATACATATCCAGTGAGTGTAGTGAAAAACATCAAAAAACATATTTTTATATGGGATTATAGAACCCATAGTGAATGAAAAAAATTCATGTTGTATTATCAGTCTTACAGGAAGAGGGATAAAATAGAGGTAAGCTATATCCCTGAGGAATGGAGACTATCATCGATTGATACTTATTTTTATAGAGATTCTTGGTAAGAAATGTAACGATTCGAGAATTTGGAATCATTAAAATAAATACTATTTTGTATAACGCATTCCACAAACTAAATCCAACATAAGGATACCACAAAATATTAACATGAAATTACTAATAATTAAATAATGATTAACAATATGGTCAAATATTAATAGTTTTTAACTTTGGATGGGAAATAATTACATTTAGTTATTATTTAAAATGATATTTTCAATATTTTTTATTATATTTTATATTCAATTATAAAAATATATGATTTAAAAATTTATTAATTATACGTGACAACAAAAACTTATTTTTTAATTACTTTTATAAAAATAATCTTAGGATTAAATTTTTTAAATAATTCTTATTTAGGTGAGTAGTGAAAAATATTTTTTTTACAAAATAATGAATTTAATTAGATTATCAACATATTTTCAAGCGCTAAAAGATTATAAAATAATTTATTTAGGTAAATATATATTTAAATGTTATAATTATGAATTATAAAAAATTCCATTGAACTGTAAAATTATATTTTTAATATTTTATGACTTCGGAAACATGTTATTATATTTCAAAAAATTTACTCATTATTTTTATTTTTATTAAATGATATTTTTGTGAAATTATGTTTTAGATTTATCTTAAATAAAATAAAATTTTATATTATTTAAAATAAATGAGTTACAATAATGAAAACCAGTTAACCAAAAAAAAGTTATATACATATGTTTAAAGCTTAAAAATACTCGATCAGGAATCAATTTTTTATTATATGAGTGTTAATTTGAAATAAACTCATCAAATATTTTTAAAAATAATTAATATAAATTGATAAAAAATTTGATATTAATTTTAATTAATTTGGTGATTTTGGTCCAATTATATTTTTATCAACAAAATATTTAATATTAATAATATTTATTTGAGAGTAATAATTTTTTTAATGAAGAATATAATGTTACTAGAATTTTAAAAATTTATGTTTAGATTATGACTAATTAGAAATAAATTTTTAGGCTTAAAATTACTACCTACATATCATTACAGCCTTCCCTTTCCCTCCTCACCAAAATTTCATGACATTCTATTCTATCCTCTTACATAACATTCTTTCCCATTGAAAGTACCCTTTTTTCTACTTATAAAAGGCATTACATACACCACTAACTTACTAAAATATTCCCTAAAATTAATATGTGAATATATATTTTATTTTTCATAATAGAACAATATCCCCGGAAAATAATCCAAGGTAATATTTTATTAGATTAATCCATTCATTTAAAAAGATTTTTTCGAGGATATACAATGTTCCCGATGTGAGAAAAAAATGCACTTTGTCATTTTTTTCTATTATTCATCTTCCTGATCTTATATTAAATAGTTAATATTATTAATTTGGTTTCATATATTCATTAAAATGTCATTATTTTAATGTAACATAATTTATTCATTCATTCCATGTAATATTCTAGGAAAAAGAAACTCATCAATCATGTGTACGTATAAAATTATTTATCCAAGACATGCTACATTTTTTCACCATAGAATCATATTGATGTTATCAGGGATGTGTTTGGAGAAATATGATGTTTTTATGTCACTTATGATATTAAAAAATTATCAAAATTTATTTTTATATTCATTTTATCCACTTGATAAGAATGATATCCTTAATAATGTGTTTGTGTGGATTACCACCAAAATGAAAGACATGTCTTATTTCACTGAAAAATTAACATGGATAGTACATATGTTGTAAATATGAATATAATATTAATTTTATAACATTTCTGTAATCCCTATGTTATAAATATTCATATATAATTACCCCATACATTCAATGAAAAATGGGTACATTAATCATGCAAACATGAAAACTACCACCCCTAGAATGAAGAAAATCATCTCCCCCCAAAACCACTAGTAATTATTAATATAAAGGATTTAAAAGATTTTATGATATATTTTACATTTAAAGACATCTATAAATTTATATGTTATCATTTCTCAAAATAAATTTCTTTTTCATTCAATTATTATGTCATGTTTATATTTTTATTCATTTACCATGTACTTAGGAAAAGATTTTACATTTAAATACATAATTATTAAGGAGTTATATAAACAATTATTGAAATGAAATAATAATTTATTACAAAATTTTAAATGTTTTGGCAGTAATAATTTTATTATCCAAACTTGTCAATAATTCATAATCATTTTTCAGTGAAATTGTTTTTTGAAATTTTTTTCTCTAACTTCATCTTCATGAGTCATAATTAAAAATATTTAAGGGATTGTAATGGAAAATTAAGAATTATTATATTTTATATATACGATACCCATAAGAAATTTTGAAATTATCAATATTTACAAACAATAAAATTAAAAAATTAATGTTTAAGACAATTAAATGGGTTAACAAACAATATTAAAAATATTCTATAATGATCCACAACACTCATAGTAAATAATTATTAATGCATTATATAAAAAGGATAAAAATATGGATATGGGTTTGGAATAGATTATTAAGATAGTTATATTATCTTTACATGAATTTTGAGTATGATTAACTATGTGAGGAAATGAGGTAATCCATTTTTTCTCAAACTACCTTCATTGTGATATGTTTTTCATTATTCTCCAATTTTATTTTTATCGTTTCATATTCAAAAAAAATTCTATGAAATCCTAAAATAACTTTTATTCATGGTATATGATGATAATTTTCAAGATAATTAATTTTTTTTGATTAAAATGTAACTCATCTTTTAATTATTTCATTCACTGTCATAATTGTTTGTGGGTCCTGAAATATCATTCTAATTTTGATCTTTTATGTATCTTTTACTAACATTAAATTAAGAAATATCCAATTACCCTTTCCTTTGGGAATATTAATTCTATTAATTAATATCCTACCCTCTGATGAAATATTTATTCAAAATGAAAGGATGATGTTTTTTAGAATCAAAATTATATAGTCGCAAGGATAGTATCCTTTTGAATGATAATTCACTTAAAAAAATACCCCACATTGTTTAAAAAATAAGACTTCATCATGACTCTCCATAGAATAGAGATTATTGATAGGTATTCAGGGCTAAAAAGTGAGAGTTGGGACAATATATCCTTGAAATGAAAAGTAAATATATTTTGATAAATAATAAATATATTTAATTTAATAAAAAATCATCATCAATAGTTAATGAATGAGTGATAAAGCATGAACATTCCCTAATGTTCCAAAAAACATACAAAAAATAGTTATGTATAAATAATATACTGGGAAAGGAAAAATCCTCAAGGGATATCTCTGTGAGAATATCGAGATCTGGCATTGTAAGGTGATCCTTATCACCCACACACACATATTACAACACAAAAAAAAGCTATGAACCTGAACATGAAAACATAACTTTTGATTGAGTATGCCAGTTTAATAGTAGGACAATCTAGTTGTCAGATATACTCATAAGGCCACCACTAGCAGTGTAAAAAACCGTCCAATCTATGGATATAAATTACATATTTTCAAGTTACAATGAATAATTTGGTAAGTAATAAATAATAACATGTTGGGCTCAGGTTACATAACTACATATGGTCAACCATACCATCTTTAAACAAATAGGGATTTTCTTTTCACACCTACCATCATGTATATATGTGCATATGTAAGATAATTTCATTCATAAATATACATGCATTAATGTGGATCCAATGTTATAAAGGAGGGCTACCACATGAGTGGAACACATATTCGATATGATATTTCGTTCCTAGGGTTCAATACCAGTAATCCCAATCAACGAGGTCATACGAAATAAAGGATATAATAATGATAAATCCAAGGTGTAACTGAGGTATCCATGACAAAAAAATATCAAACTCACTTATAGTATTAACTAATGAAATATAGATATATGGGTATAAACATAATCGGAGATTTAAACCCAAGGCATTACACTATTATAATTTCTAACAGAGCCCCTCAATCATGTCCCAAGTAGATCCTCATATAAGAATAAATAGGATCTTAAGTGGAGAATCAATTGAGCCTCAATATCAAAGATTTCAGTTTAATCCAAGGAGTGTATCATTTGATTTCTAATATCTAGATATGATAAAAATTAATCCTTTGTAGTATATTGATAAAATCAAATATAATAATAAATTAACTAAATTATAGGTTAGATATCTCCCTTGGAAACCAATCAAATTAACTGGGTTATATTCCTCTATGTTCACTATGAATTCTCTTATGAATCCAATGCGAGATCATTTCTGACCACTCTTATCCAAATAAAAGTGTCCATATCTACAATATAAACAATATATATAGTAGATCACAACTAGCCATGTGAACATCCATTCAATTTTCCAATTAGATTACATTCATTCCATTTAACATTTTGTTTATTTAAATTTATTCTTCCACTAAGGAGTAGAAATCAAATATCAATTAAATTGTAGAGAGGATAGAAACCATTTCATATATAATAAATAATTTTTCCCCTGGTAAAACCATTCCATCTTACCACATACATTACATTTTATTAATTTGATTTACATTTATAATTAGAAGTGATTCAAATAGAATTCCTAAGAGTAGTAATTATATTAAATTTACATTTATAATAAAAATTAATGGATATCAGAATAAGTCATTCCATAATAAAAATAAAACCTATTTTAGATATCACATTAATTTAATTTAAAACAATTAACATAAAAAGTTGATTTATTATAAATGGGATTATTGGTGGTCACATAAATTTCATTAATTAGTATTAGTCTTACCATTCCCAAGGGATGACTTATCTCACCTCAATAGTGTTTTAAGCAGCACACCCAAAAGTGAAATAATAACATTTAAAGGGAAATATAAAATAATTTGAAAACAACCCACATTAATAGGTTTTCTAGGTTGAGGCTGTTATCCCCAACCCCATACTTATGTAAAACCATATCTAAATATCAAAAATGATTAGTATCCTTGAGAACAAGATCCAATTAAATTAAACAAAAAGAAAAAGCATAATAAATCAATACAAAAAAGAGTTTCATAAGAAAGTAAATACCTTGCCATTATAATTAGCATGAATAAGATAAATACCAATCTCCAGAGTTTTAAATTTCCAACTAGAGATAACCTCCAAAAACACAATATTCAAGAGGTAATCTACTATTTGATTGGCTTCACAGGGAATCCGCAACAGACACTATGGGAATATTGACCTATACCCATGGTTTAAAACTGTGGGTATAGCCTAAAAAACCGTGGGTATAAGATATACCCATAGTTTTGTGAACCGTGGGAAGGAGATGCGTCAGTATAGGTTCGGAGCCTATACCCACGGTTTTAAAAACCATCAGTATATTTTTTCCACACTGAAAAACCCTCATACAAATATCCACGCTATTAACAGCTTTACCCACGGATCCCACGGTTTTAAAACCGTGGCTATTAATTTTATACCAAACTGCGAACAGATGGGGTTGTCCCCGGAACATCAGAGACCTACACCTTAGAACCGACATGCCGCACCACTAACCTATAACACTTTGGTACATATATATCACTATTCTGTTAAATATATTAATTAATTTAATATCAGTGAAAAATTACTTCTACGTGATTTGATCCCTGACCACTTCCCGAATTCAGCCATGACTAACCAACACATCTATACCACTTTTCATTAAATGAAGCTAAATTTAGTTTAATATATTAATATATCTCAATGTATCATAAAAAAAGCTCCATGGGATTCGATCTTTTTATCTCAGGAAAGGAAGATACACTGCCTCACCAACTGACCTACAAATTTTATTTTTTTTAAATGTTTCTATATCTTTTTTATATTAATTTAAACCATGGGTATATGTTCTCCCGCCAAATATTTTTTGTTTCACGCTTATTTTTCCCTTCCAAAAGCTATACCCATAGTTTTAAATCGTGGATATATGTCCTCAAAAGAAACCCCTATTCCCACGGTATTCATAAAACCATTGGTATAGGCCTTGAAAGTAACACCTATACCAAATGTTTATGAAAACCGTGGGTATAGGTCCTCAAAAAAATCTAAACCGACGGTTTTCCACAAAACCGTGGGTAATGGTGACCAATACCCACAGTTTCCATAAACAGTTGGTATAGGTCCGTATACTATAACTATACCCAAAGTTTTCCAAAACCGTGGGCATAAGGCACACCTATTCCCAAGGTTTTAATCAAAACAATGGGTATATGACTAATTTCTATTAGGGTGACGAATCTAATTCCAACAATAAATAATTCTATCAATAGAGGGCAACATACCTTATAACCTTAATCACTGCCCATAATTCAACTTCATTAGTTGTTGGATTTCCATTGTAATGAAATAATCATCCTTCGACCAGACCCCGATAGGTGTGAAAGATACCTCTGCATGCAGCCTGTTTAGGTAAACAAAAGGTAGCTCCATCAACATTGACCTTTTACTACTATGGGATATGTGGTATTCAATGAATATATTTCACTATGAGATGCTTCATTGACCTTCCATTAAAACCAATAGACCTCAAAAGGAAAAGGTCAGAGGCTTCATTATTCATAGCCATAGTTTGAACATGAGATGCAAATTGAATGAGAGAAATAAGAATATTATAAAAAATGATCTGAGATTAGGGAGAATTAGGTAACACATAGATAGAGGCCAAGGAAGAAATATAAATAATGGTAGGAAAGATGGGGAGCCTCAAACAAACCAATATTCTCACAATACGGCAAAAAATACTTGAATCAAACCATGATTGAGGAGATTCTTCTTTTAAGGGGAGAATAGGAGGTTGTAATGCATAGTGGAGCAGCTTGAGAATTTGGTGATGATAATTCGGTAAATCCCATATATAGTTCCATGGGAAAATAATAAATTTTCAACTTTTAACGAGTCTAAGGGTTATTCTATATTCTTCTTCTAACAATGAACATACCATGAATCCCACACAGCATGAGAGACCTACCCTACAATGTTTTCCCATATAACTTGGTCTAATCATGTGCCATCTCAGAGGTTATATCGTTAAGTGGTACTAACCATGTTTCTAGTTATATTTTTTTGGAAACCCGTACATAACCCAACTTTGTTGAAATTTAATTTATTATAGAATTTATATATGAACATGCACCAAACCTCAGATAGTTTTTCGAACTATGTGACAACCCTTTAAGGGACGTCAAATTTCTCCTCAAGGGACTCATTGATTAATCAAACAGTGTGACCTTCCTATTTCTCTATGAAATCTAGTTTCTAGTGTTTCTTTCTCCTAAAAGACATATAATATACTAATATGACTATTACCCCGTAAACCTCATAATATATAATTTTATGTAAAGAATGTTCATATGTAAATTTTTACTCCCTGATATTTTATTAAATATTTTTTTGAAATAAATTAAATCTTTTTAATATGTTTCGTTAGTCACAACACTAAATTTGGCAGGTTTTATAAGAAACATTGAGTTTGACTTTCGTTAGACATAAAAATATTTTTATATTTAATTTTTTGAGTCACTATTTTTTCTTGTGTTACCAAAAATACCATGTTTAGATTTAATTATAAGCAACTCTGAGTAAAAAAAACTAGATATACTGTGAAAATATTGTTAGATAATATGATTGGAATCACATAAAAATTGTATTGGTGGGTATGAATGAAATTATTATATTTGGAACATATATGTTTTATAAATTTATATGTAATCATTTATTTTTAGGCTAATTATTTACAATTTAAAATAAAAACCTTTAGAAAATAATCGAAGTGATTTTATGAAATATTTTCCAAATAAATATGTTTTTCCACAATAAATTTACAAAATAGCTTTTTTGATTGTATTATAAAAAAATTATATCTTATATATTCAATAAAACGTTCCAAATTTATCATATGTGTTTTTTATCCAATATTTATGAATATATACAAGTTTATGATTAAAATATTATTTTTTGAAAAGCTATTTTTTACACATTACACAATTATTTTAGTGTTATTTTTTCACAATTATAAAATTTAATTTTAAAAAATAAACATATTTTTTAAATAATAATATAACATTTAGATAAGAGTAAAGTTTTTGGGGTTATTCAGAAATGATTCATTTTTTGATAAATATTGGAAATAATGAGTTTTAATTGAAAACTGCCCTTTTGATTAAAATATTTGTCATCATAAATTATATTTTTATTTTATTTTAATGAAATTTTATTTAAATTAGCTATTTATTGAAATAATTTTATCTATTATAATAAATTTCATATTGAATTTTTATATAATAACAAGGTAAAAGTTTGAATATTTTCTTATTGAAAGCTAGCATTCTCACAGCCTCTATCAGATAAAATTTAAAATAAATTTCGGAACTTATATATATGAAATTTGGAAAAATGGATTACATATTTTGATTTATATCAATTTCTGCTATAGTAAAATGTCAAATTAACTTCTTTTCCCAAATGATTAGTATAAATAGAAAATATTATTTTCCACAAATATTGTTAAAACTCATTTATCGGCGTGTTAAACTATGATGTTATGTTAATATCTGAAAAAAAAATTAAAAACCATTTTTATTGAAATATATATAATATCTATTATATTTATTCAATCATTACTCCTTTTTTATCCCTTTTTATTGTGTAATATGTAGAAACTCTTTTTTATTTCAAAAATATTACTTGTGTCGTTGTCAACTCGCTTATAAAAGGTCACCCCTCTCGTATATTATTCACACCATTAAACCAATTTCATTCAGAAAATAACTTCCCAAATCACATAAAAATTCCCTCACATCACCATAGAATAATTATTTAGGTTTAAATATAATCTAATATGGATTTTGGATCAAAAATAAATAGAATACCTGAAGTAGAGATAACATTCTTTAATAGACAGTTTTATTTTATTTCATTATCATTTTCTTTAAATTATTATTAAAAATAAATATATAATATAATAAGTATATGAATTATACTTATATGTTTTCATGTAATGCTAATTAATGAATTCCATCTCCTCTTCCATCACATGTCTTAAAAAATTATCATTAATCTGTACAGTAGACTTCCACATCTCATACCGATGGCACTGCTTTTTGCATTACCACCACTCATATAAGGGTATAATAACAGATATAGAGTTTATATAATATATTTATAAAATAATTATACACCTATAGACATATTATAATATATACCTTTTTAAGTACTATTTTTTGTGGATACGACAACACCACTCATTTTGCCGATATACTATAACCTTGAAAACTGATGTGATTCATTTTGACTAATGAATTAAATGGAAGAAAAAAAGGAAAATTTTAATAAATATATTAAATATACATGAAATAATTATTATATTCATGACTTATTTATAATTTTTAATATGTAATATATCAATTTCATTCTTACCTTTTCACACACTGAATAGAGGTTACATTGTTCATGTACGTGTGGACTACCACCGTGATGTAGCGATGTGACTCTCACTTTTCACCACCACTCAACATGGATTATATGTATTGGTATTTTAAAATGTATAATTTTTTTATTATATTAAAACAATTTTTTAAATATAAAATATTACTTAACTCTTTTTCATAATGATAGTTGTAAAATGGAAAAGTTACTAATTCATACGTATGACCTACCACCTGAAGGATCGTAACAATCTTACTTTATCATAAATATTTCTCATTATTGGACCAAAAATTATAAATTATGTATAAATATTATAATTATTTTATTATTATTAATCTGGATAAGGTGGAACTGTTATCAATTTATGAGTATTGAAAATAAGATTTCTAATCATATATGAAAAACAAAGCTGTTGTTACCCGAAATGTGGCCTTGACATGGAATTTTTAATAAATGGGTAAAAAGGTCCTAAATAAATAATATATTTTATGATAAATATGAATATTAATTTTTCATATATATATATATATTAATATTATATTTTTTATATTGTATTTTTTACCATGTATGACATACATCAAGACCTATTATAATAGATTTCCATACAGCATTTATTTTCTCTTAAATATTTTCCATATTCATGACTTGTTTCTTTAACGCTATTTATATTATAATCATGAATAAGATTAATTATTCTTATACAAAAAAAAATGGATTTATTATTCCATTTTGTTATATCTATTTAATGTTTTTTACAGTTCAAAATTTACCAAAGTGGTAAGGGATTTCTATCTCTTTTTTCCTTCTTTGAGAAATATTTTATGTTATGCACCTGTATTATATTTAAAGATGTATATACAAAGAATTTAATATGTAATTTCACGAATTTTTTTAAATTATATAATGATTATATTTCATTTTATGTTATTTCTTGTAGGGGTATTACAATAAAATGATACCAAAGAGGTAATGATTTTATAGTACAATCTCATAATTTATAAGGATTGTTTATCATTATGTTTCCAATTATAAAATATGTTGATCATATCTCAATAAAATAATTAATTTTAATCTAATATATTTATTCATGAATTCTAAAAGAACAGTGAAAGAGTATTTTCTTTTGCCTGCATGATATAAAAATTATTTCCCACGTTCATGACTGTGATATGACTTAAATATTACAAAAAATGTTATAAATTATCATTTAAATGAAAATATTTATCCTTAATATTTGTGAATTGTGGTTATTTAAATGGATGATTGCCAAGCTAAAAAGTATTTTGAAAATAATTTAGTAATTTTTCATCAAAGTGGAAATTCTATTTTCATATGGAGATGTTTTAAATTATTTTTTAAATAATAAATTATATGAATTATTTATTATTTTAAAATAAAACTATTTTCAAAAAGATATTTGAATTTTTTGTTTTAAATATTTATTTTCATTGAAATGTTTTCTAATTCAAGATTTGTTTGTTTTTATTTATCTTTGAAAACCATTATCTATCTAAGATGACAACTTTTGATGTAACATATGATATGATGGGGATATGATCCAAGGATACAATTCTAATCATATAACATAATGGATTATTAATAGTATGAAAATAACTTTATCAAACCCATTTCATTACAATGGGTTATAACTTGTTTTTGGAACCCACATCATTTCAATTGTATTTTTATGATGAAATGTTGAAATTATTATGAAATCTATCTATTTTCCATGGTTATGATATGTGGAAATATTGATGAAAAACTTTTAATTTCATGGTTTATGATATGTGGACGGCTTTATGATCTAGATATACACATATGTATCATTTCTGATATGTGATCGTTTTATCTTTATAACCATTTATGATAGTTATGTTATACCCAAGGAAAATAGTAATGGTATAACCAAAGATGAATATTACATTATATCCAAATATTGATAGGGATAATATCTTCATATAATGAATTTGGTAATGATATATATCTCATGAGAGAGAAAGAACTATAATTGGATGTGAACCCGATTCAGAAAGGGACTTAGTCCACTATGATGGTCTTAGGAGAGAACCATGAATATTATGATTGTTTGGGGTGTGAAAAATTTCACTATGGGAAAAGTGATGTCATTAGGGATTTTGGTGTATCCCACCCTATAGGTCTATCCATCAATAGAGTTCCATGATATGTCTGGTCAATGAAAATTGATAGTTATGGAATGGGTTTTCTATGATTATGTGTACGCCACAATTCATTGTATTATAAAAATTTAATGATATCAAAACTCATATTATTTGACTTACTTATGTTTCATATCATTTTTACATAAAACCCCTATATCAGGATTCAATATTTTGTTCTTTGATATGTGTGGTATAGTATTCATGGTTTATTCTCATGTTCTCGTGCCTTTATAATCATGTTTTGATTATGTGTTCTCTATTTTATTATTACTAAGAAATAGATAACATCATTTTTTATTTTCCTTTTCTATAGGTTATCAATAATGGTTTTAGGAAGATAATTTCAAGGGTGATTTCAAAATGTAATGATATTTTTATGAAACATTTATTGTCCTTTACGAGTTTAGAAGACAGTAGTCAATGTTTTCAAAGGCATAATAATCATATGGAACTTAGAAGTGTGTTTGATTAATATAATGAATATTAATATAAAAGATCTAATATCCAGGTATGATAATCCCTATTCAATATATATGGAGTCATAAAAAAGGATTAGTTAATCATTGGAAACTGGGAGGAGATAAAATTAGAGACATACATAGGGATATTTATAAGGATATTCCTAGTGTAGAATCAAAGTATAAGTCAAAGGATTAGTCAATGTATTGGAAAATGGCCAAGAATTTTGAAAATAGATAAATATCATGGTTTCCAAGAAATTACATATTTATTGGAAACTAAAACTATATGTGGTTTTGGAACAATGGTACCTAGGGGTAATAAATCTGAAAAGGGATACTTTTGATTGACTCAATCATCACATGGTTAATAAAAATTGGCCTTAATGCAAAGCTGACTAGAAACTCCCAGGGGGAAATTCTTTGAATATAAAAAAACTGATGATGAAAGAACATAATGAATTTAAATAGATGATGTTCATGTATGAACTAGGTCAAGACAAATGTTCTATAGATTTAAAAGAAGGCGTGTTATTATTTCGTCATCCTATAATTGAAATTTCATGATTATGTAGTTTTCCATTATGATTATTGTCACAAAAACTATATGTTTTTGTTTTAAAAAATATAGATAACAAGAAGGAATTTGGATAACATTGATTTTTTTGGAAATTTTGATAATTAGAATCCCATTGTGAATATTATTGGAGTTTGGGATATTTTGATTAATATTAATTAGTCATAATAGAACATGATTAACAACATGGTCATTAAAAAACTCTCTAAGTCAAAAATAACTAATATATATAGTTTTTTTGAGAGATCATGAAATGGACACAATATATGAAAGAAGAATAAGTTTCAGATATTTTGAGATTGCAGGAGGAATCACTCACGGGAATGCCTTAATTGGATGAGAATGTTGGTTGAATGTGGAAAAGATTGGAAAAATGGATGTAATTATAGGATATAATTAATAGTTATTTAAAATAAATGGATGATATTAATGGTCTTCCAAAGGCGTCATCAACTATTGAATATTTTAAATGTGTAATTCATGAGAATTATTAAAATTGATTCCCTAATTGGGAATCTCTTCAGGAGAATCCAAATGTTTCCAAGCGTAATAGGTTTCCAGTTGATGTTAAAGATACAAGGAATAAAATATGAAATGAAAGTGGTATAATGGAATATGAACATCAATCATATTCAATGCCTTAAGGATTATGTGGAATGATCAATGTATTAATTAAATATAAATAAATAATTATGTTATATGATTCATGAAACATATAAGGATTGTTAAGTATAACTATTTATTAAGAATAGACAATAATAAGTTCACTAATACTATTGACCTAGAAAACAAATTAATGGAAATGTATGATTTTATGGAAAACACAAGATTAAGGGAAAATAACACTTAATATGTCCCCAAGGTTGATAAATGTTATTTATTTTGGATAAAGATATAATTGATATAGATAATGTGAAATGGATAAAATTGGAGTCTTTTAACTAACAAATTACTTGTACAAATTTTTTTTATATTATCAGGGACATAGTATACAATATTTTTTTTGGATTTAAGGAATATATACAAAATCTATGTTTTATATAAGGTATAAAGAATCCTGTATCTTTTTCTGTATGGTTTTATGAAAATTATTTTTATTACTATGATTCAAGAGAATACATGTTAAAGGTATTGCAGTGTTTGGTATGTGGAAACCATGTTATAGTTTATGGTATATGGGGTATTATTGTTTCCTTGATTTTTAGAAATTCAGTAACAATATTTCTAATTTTTTTATTTTGGAAGGAGTATAAGTTCACCATTTATGTAATTCTATATGTTTATGTTCAAATGAGGTTTCAATTTTTAGAACATTAATTTACTATATGAATATTTATCAATATTGTAAATCTTATGATAACCATTTTTTAACTTGAGATAGAAGGAAGGACAAATCATTTTATTAGGGATAATATTTAGTAGTTTAGAAATGATGAAATCAAATCATAGAGAAAGATATAAAGTGAAGATTTATAATGTAACAACAAAAGGATGAAATTATTCCTATGAAATAAAAAGATATAAATTATGTAAATTTTCATATGGTCTCAATCAACATGGAATACATATTAAACAATTGTAGAAAAAGATTATGGATTAATATGTTGTCCTCTAATCATAATTTTTGAATATATCAATGATATATTTCATGATTATTTGGTCAATGTATTTTTGGTCATTACCTTTCTCCTCAAGATGATATTTATCACTCTATATTAGTATTTTGTTTCTGTTTTTTCTTTTATATCCATACTTTCATTTCAGAACTATGTTGCCTTTTTTGGAATCCTAGTATGTTATATTCCAAATAAAGTTCCATATCAAATTCCTTTGTCAATATGGGGTTTTATAAACAATTTTTATGATATCAGTTTCCATGAATGGATTTTAAAATTTTAAACATTATTAGACCAAGATGAATTCCAATGGTGAAGTTCATTGGGGGGGGGAGGGGGTTGAATGTAACCCCTCAAAAATTTGTGATATATTTTTTCCCAAAAAATCATAATATTGGATATTTTTATTTACGCATAGAAATGATGATTTCTTCAAATAAATGAAACACATTGTTTATATTGAATCACATATAACTTTATGTTTAGCATTATTTACATGAAACACTATTTTAGTCTTCATCTGCACATAATACCATGTTTCAGTCACATTACATGAAACACCAAGTCTAAATGAAATGTGTCGTACTATTTAATTATTAATATATATTAATATATTAATATCATATCCATTGGAAAGTGAGGTAGGGATAATAATAACAAATATATGAAATGATATTATTTTAATAAGTATTTATAATGAATTATTTTAACCAAGTAATTATAAATAAAAATATAAACATTTTGAAAATAAGGGACATCCATTACTAAAAAATGTTTTCT
The DNA here is from genome assembly GCA_963277665.1 of Viscum album. NCBI lineage: Eukaryota > Viridiplantae > Streptophyta > Magnoliopsida > Santalales > Viscaceae > Viscum > Viscum album. Next base: position 1,066,140,553 of record OY728151.1, on the reverse strand, counting down.
AATGAAACTAAAAGAATTTTACCTAAATAGATTAATCCAATCAATTTTTGAAAATATTATTATTAAATTTAATTATTATAAATTCAATAAAATTATTTAAATTAATCATACATGTTTTATAGACAATATATAAGAATAAATCGAAATTTAATATTAGAAATGTTTTCTTTTAAAAAAGTCCAGTCACACTTAGAGAACTTATTTTAAAATTATTTTCTAGAAATTATATAATATTTATTTCAAAGAAAAAAATTAGTTTGTTGAATTGTAATGTCAAAAATATATTACGGTAAAACTTTTTTTTATTTAGAATTCTCTTTTTGATGAATAACTAAAATACATGATATTAATTCAAATATTATTTTTCTATTGAACTATTTTAAGATAAATTAATTTTTAAATCGAGTTTACATTATAATTATATCCATTATATTTCTTTTAATCCAATTTAGTTCCTTATAACTATTTCCAATTTTTAATTTAACATAAATAATTGTATACATATGAAAATAGTTTTCAATGAAAAACCACTTTTTTATCACATCTGAATTATTAATTTTAAATTAATTTATTCCCATTATGTGATTGGAATTTTGAACAATTGATTCCATATTTGTAATTAGAATAAATTTTTTATATAATAATTTAATATATATATATTATCCAAAATTAATAGTTAAAAAAATAAAATTATTTTGTATGGTTAATGTAAAAACTGATTTATGATGGGTTACATCAAGTTTATAAGAGGTCAAATGGCCTTAAAACAAGTAAAGAACCATTTTATGGACTAATTTTGAGAACAACTCTTCTAGTATCTAAAATATATAATTATGGAGGTTTTTGTCTTCTGAAAAATTTCGGTACAAATTTTCATCCAATAACATTACAACTGGGTCACATACCTCACTTATTAAAGGCCACCATATCCTCTTTTGTTCACACCATCAAAAAAATTTTGATTTCCCTTTTACTTCCCAAATAACATACCAAATTCCATAACACAGTATTGAGAACCTTATTTTGTGCATTAATCTTACATATGAAAAATTTTAATGCAATCGTTAGGATTATACCAGAAGAAGTGGTTACATTTTTCAACGTGGGTTTTTATTTTATTTCTTCTTCCACCTCATTCATTTATTATTCAAACATGATGGTAAATTATCCAAAATATCTAAAAACATATTAACGTTTTTATTTAAATGTAATTATCAAAAATCACTACACCTTCTATCAAATGTTTTAAAAAATCATCATTTGTATGCACGATTGACAGCCACATCAGGAACCAAAGTTATTTTTTTTCCATTACCATCTATCACTATTTAGTATAATGATATATATAATGAATATATATGATATTTTAAAAATAATTGTACATATTTTTTCATTATTTCATATATAAAATTTTTATTTAATTCGATAGGGGATACTATAATGCCTCTCCTTTTACGGTGTACTAATTCCTCACGACGCGATGTAATTCATTTTGAGTAACGTTTTACATTGAATACAATAACGATAAGGTTAATAAATATATTTTTAATACATGATAAAATATTTATTTTTTTTGAAATATTAATAAGTTTTTTAAAATAACATATCATTATCTATCATACATTTTCATTCATTGCAATAAGATATCACTGTTCATGTATCTGTGGACTACCTCCATCATAAAGCGATGTGACTCTATCAATTCATTTCAAGACCACATAGATTATATTTATAAGTATAGTTAAATGAATTATAGGTTAATTATGTTATTATTATCATTTCTAGAATGTAATATATTAATTAACTCCTTTCCTTAATTATCATTGAAATACAGAAATGTTACTTCTGCGTACGTACGACCTACCGTCGACCATGAAAAAAACATACTTCATTTCTCAGAAATATCATTGAATATGTCTTCTAAATGTATAATTGACTTATATAAATTACAATTTATTCATTTTTATTATTTTGTATAATCTTTAACCACTATCAATGTAATATGACAAAAAATAATATATCAAAAGCAATTCAATAATTAAAGTCGGTATTACTTGAAAAGTTATTTTAACATCAACTTGTTATTAAATGGTTAATAGAAGGACATAAATAAATTATATATTAAATAATATATATGCGTGGTTCTATGAAATATATATATTAAATTTTTTATTATTATAAATTATTCTTGAACATGTATGAGGGAATATAAGGCTTGAAGTAAGGTATTTCCACCCCATATATATTTAATATGATAGAAATTCCATATCCACCCTGTGATTATTTAATGAGGTGAATATTATAACAATGAATGTATTTTATGTTTCATAAAATAAAAATAATTTGGATTTATTTATTCATTTTGGTATTTATCATTCATGTTTTTTATGGTTCTAATGTTACCAATGTATCAGTGGATTTTTTTCTCAATTTTAATTCATTAAGACATATGTTATGTTTTGAATCTATATTGATTTATGAGGGGTATATAAATTAATTTTACTATTTTATATAATAAATTTATTTATCATCATGATATTTTATGATTTATTTTATGTTATTCCTTTATGGGGATTATGATTCAATGTTACAAAATTTGCAAATATTTTATGTTACAATATTATCTTTTATTGGGATTATTTTTTATAATATTTATGAGGATAAAATTTTAATATCCATGTCTTATGAATCTAATTAATTTTAATATCTTCTAGTGATTCATGATACTTTAATGTAATATTTTTATTTTTCATTCTTTGGTACATAAAATTATTGAAAAAATGTTTTTAATAAAATCCTACAAAATTTATCTCTCAAGTAAATAAATCAGTTCCCTTCCAAAAACATGTTTTATAAATATATTTCCAAAACATTTATTAAATTTTTATAATTTTTTTAATTAAATTCATTTTTCTACATGTCATATTTTCTGTTTGAATGGAATATTCATGTAATTTTACAATCATTGTTCAGTCGGATTTTATATTACAAGTGAAAACACACTTTTATATATATAAGGTATAAATAGTATTTCGTGCTGTCATGATTTTAAAATAATTTCAATCATAAATTAATATATTTCCATTCTAATTTTATAATTTTTTTTCTTAATATCATGCTATTTTTTGGAATTAAATAAATAATTTTGAAGTAAAAAAGGGGACTTTAGAAATGTTTTAATTTTTATTCAAAGTGGAAGGGAACATTTCTTCAATAAATTTTTTAAATGTTTTATTATGATTACATTTTATCTTTTAATTTCTATTTTCAAAGCAAATGATTTTACTTTTTAATGAAATTTTAGTTTTAGAATGAAATTTTAAATGAAAATCGATCTACCTCCTCATGAAACGTTCGATGTGATTTATCTTTTGAAATAATTAGTTATCTAAAATTACATCATTTGATGTAAATAACATATTTCTAGGTATATATATGAATTATTATATTCTTATTTTTTAACAATAAGGAGAATTTTTATGATGAATTTTTTTGTGAAACCCATCTATCTTCAATAAGATATACAATGTTTATGAAACCATATTTATTTCATGGGATATTCTATGATGAAATATTGAAACGATTATGGAACCTATATTTTTTAAACTTTTTATGAAATGATGAAATTATTTTTGAAATTGTTTTTATTTCATGGTTTATGATATGGTGAATGATTGATGATCTTATGGAAGAGATATGTGTGATTTTCATTATTTAGTGGTGGTTATGTTATATCTATAGAAGGAGGTTTCATTATAACATAGGATGGTGGTTAAATGATAACCTATGATGGGTTGGACCTATATCTACCACAAATGCATATGGTAATGATTTATGACTCATGATATAGATTATAATATAATTTTGAGTGAACTCAAATTATTAAGGGACTTTTTGTTCTATGATTGTCTTGTGAGTATATATTGAATACTATTATAGATTTCAGTGTGAACCCATTCCACTATGAGGAATGGTCTTTCACTGGGAATGGTAATGTTTCATATCTTTGAGTTGTTGCCTCCCATGGTGTACCTAGACAAGTCTTTGCAATGATCTTGGACTAATAAGAAAAAATGTATTATTATATATAGGCCCAAATTTATTTTCTTATGAAAAATTTATGATAACATGAATCATGTTATTTTATTTCTATATGATTCACATCTTATAAAAATTTAACATCAATGTCATGAATCAGTATTTTGATCATTGATATGTAGGGTATGGTTTTCATATTTTATTTCAAGGTTTTCATACCCTTATAATCACATTATGTTTATGCATTTCCATTTCTTACTCATACAAATCATCGTACCTCGAAAAAAAATTTGTTTATTTTCCACAAGTTATGAAGAATGGGTTTATGTAGGATATATCAATTACGAGTTCTAAATGGGAATATTTTTCTTGGGAATATTGAATCCCTTTCAACAGATTACATGATTGTGTTCCAATTTTCATAAGTTGTTGAAATATTAAAGTCCTCACATGCTTTGATGTAATATAATGAATATTTATCAAATATTATGTAATATATATGTATGTTATGTTTGTTTTTATATATACATTGTGATTCTATGTTTAATATTCATCCAGTCCACAAAATGAAATATTTGAATTCACATCGAAAATTCATCCTTGTCTAGAACATGGGATATTATAATATCCACACCTTAAAATTTATCATCCATAATATATCTTATTGAATAAAAAAATCCCCCCTTGTACATGGTTTTTATGTATTTTTTTCATATAGTCGTGTCATGTTTTTAAACACCCAACACACCACTAACAAAAACATAAATCATGTGGTAATTAATCGTCACAAAATTAAGAGAAAACTAAAAATAGCCATCAATGATTTAAGAGGGAACTGACATGACCCCATAATCAAAAAATACAATATCACATCATCATATACCTCTATCTATCATCATATGGAATTCCCCCATCATAATATCAAATTTAAACCCTTAATTCAAAGTCATGATACTCTCGCCATTATAATTTCATGTTAAAAATGATTCTATCATTCTATTGTTTCTCCCAAAAAAATTATCAAATTATTCATATGAAAACTAACCTTTTTCCTAAACTATACCAATAATTTCAAACTCATATTGATCATACTCAACCTATCTCACTGGACTTTCCATAAATTTTCCTAGTTGACCTTTTATGCCATATCTATTTAACCCCGATGGAGTTCTAATGATTTTTCCTAACCATCCAAATCCATCTAAAAAAGATAACACAATTCTAGAATCATTAATTGGATTGTACTAGAAAAAATCATATAATGATGATGAGACATTATCAATCCAAAATTATAATCCCTTAAATAAGGAACATAGTGATTATATAGATAACACTCATTAAATTTCATCTAAAAATTCAATAAAATTCTCTAACAGATCATATGTTTCACAAAATTCATCTTCATGAAATAATACATGTATTTTTATCATTCCATTCCAATATCCATAGAATAACATAGATTTATTTGTGATTATTTACCACATCTAGATTCCCACAAAATCATATTTGATCTCAGAGCTGGAATTTATGGAGAATTCTATCCATACACAACTATTGATTTAATTGATTATGAGTGACTTAATTACCATAAGTTGGCTAGTCGCAAAGTCCAATATTGATTCTCAAATAAAGTTTTCCCATTGATATGAAACATCTCACTCCCCACCAAAGAGGATTATTTTCTAAAAAAACTAATTGAGAATAGATTATCTCAGTTCATTGTTCATCCATCATAAATATATGACAAGAATGGAGAAGAACCATCTCATAACAATGAAATGAGTAACCTCACCAATCAAAAATTCACACATTCTATGTATTTTCCTTCTCATATTTTTCAAAAACAAAAATACTGTGATGGCCTTCACAGTCCAATGGGATGTGGTGTATTATGAACCATTTGAATTTTCTTAAAACAACTATTGGACTGAAAATTTATAGTAATCCTTTAATAAATTCATAATAACTATTTAAATAGGTATCTCAGTATATAGTCATATATCATTAAACAAATTTAGGGTGATTTAAATATAAGTGTCGTGATAACTTCTTTACAATAATCACATTGAGATTTTATAGATAGTCATTAATGTATTTCTCTGGGATATACACACATAAATTAGGCTACAACATATTTTTTGAACCCCTAACACCACATATCCCTACCAAGATTGTTCAGGTCAATTCATGTTTTCCCTCATCTCATGATCATACTTTAAATGTATCATTTTATTGGGTTCTCCCATACCACAAGATTCACATTAAAACCATTTATCTTTGATTCATACTAAATCTCTCATTTATGAAAATTTTTAAATAGGTTTGAAAAACAATAGAAACTGACTAGATTATCAGTTACAACATGTTTACTATCCTACAATACCCTATTAAAAAACCCAAATAATGATTCTGAGAGTTATCATCCAACATGGTCAAATAGATACCCATAGACGACACACAATTTTCCAATAACCCAGGTGTTCCTTCTGAAATTTAGTTCAAAAATGAGAATTTTATCGATACCATATGTACATAAGGTTCACCAATGTCATTCTAAATTTTCATAAGAAAATGTCTACCACCCAACCACTACTAGTCATACAGGCCTGGTACCCGAACAATCATTCCCATGAAAATAAGTCTTGATAAAAAACCAGTCAAGGTGATATACATAATAAAATTCATCACCATGCCTGAGATAATGGCCTTGACCACCTACCATGAATATTTCTAGAAACGATCATAAAATTAATATTTCAACAAAAAGGAAAATGTAGTTCATGGTGAACCTCTTCTTTAGTATGTACTTAATATGACAACATCATTTACCAACTATGTATTGATATTAAATGAGATAATTTAGGTCCTTCCACCAGCCCCTAAGGTCTCTAGCAGGAGAAACACATCCCATTTATAGGCACCAATTACACAATGTTAAATAGATTAATAAACATTATTTTATAAGAGGTTAAACTAATATAGGTAATGAAGAATCAACCAGTAAGGGTAATAATACATTATTATTTGCATTCCAATATCACTTTCCAACATCAAGATACATTGAACTGATCATCACATAGTATTTGAATATGGGAGTTCTCATTGAATGTCCACAACATAAACTTAAATGACAAAGTGATGGTACTCAAAGACATCTTTATATGAGAGTATCTCTCTAATTACAACATACTGGAAATCTGGTCATCTACAAAGGGGTTTCCTTTCATTATTTATGATTCCAATCCAACTCAACTATATCAAAAAAGCAGTACATACCACGGATAGAAAATAGAATCTGGTATTTATATATTTATAATATTCAAGGGAGATATTGTCTTGCTGGTGCGTTATTTTAATAGATGAATTAAAAATTTTACAGTAGAGTCATTCCTAATAAGACCACAAGGATTTTACATCCATAGTATAGTTAAAATAAAAATCTATAAAAATCCACTATGATATATTGAAAACAATCACACTACCACTAAAAATAATCCGTTAAGGTAAAACTATGTCTTACACTTACATGATGGTACACACCATAATAAAACAATGGTCACTATTTAAGCATATTCAAATCATGATGATTTATTATGACATTTTAAATATCTTTTATAAAATGGATTTCATGTATGAGATATCAAGACAAAATTCACTACGTATTTTATTTAACTAATTCCATACAATATTTGGTAAATATATAATTATTTCACTTTTAAACCAATAATTTAATATACCGATAAGGTTTTCATACCTGATATCGATTAAAAGAAAATTTCTATTTCCAATATACAGATGAAGAAAATAATTATATTGATATTATAATTTTGTATAATTGATTCCTCAAAATAATAAATCTAAAAAGTAAATAACAAGGATTTTATTAGACAGGGGAAGTGGTCATGTAAGATTCCACCATATGATTATATCTAATACCATAGAAGCAGTTGTGGGAAATTTAAATAACAATCCCATTGACATAAATGTTCCGACATTGGGTTATTTATAAAGAAATATAAAGAATAATGAAAACTATAAGGGTTTCGTCATGTCAACATGGGTTGAGTTATATGGGAATACATTCACAATTTATAGTGTAAATTAAATATAAATTACATTGGGAGTCCAATATTAATGAAACACACAATTGTTTATGTTTTTTAAATTGCAAAACAAACATAATGGGTTTATCTCATTAGAAACGTGCCCCAACTGATTTAATTTTTTCCAGTAATACATTTTTTTTTCATATGTCGTATCATGAAAAACTAATAGTGGTATAAGACCCTTTGAATTTAAATTTTCCCTTCATTTAAGAGAAGTAATTTTCTATCAGAAATTATATTACTACATTTATACATATATTTACATCATGTATCTGATATATGAATTAACATTCCCAAATAATTAATGTAAATTCGTTTATATGTTATAAATGGTATTGAAGAAACTATGACCAAGTTATCACACATACTTCAAGATTAAAACAAGTCCTTAATAAATGGTTCTATTATATGGTAACCATTTTCAAATTTATAAAGCACCTAATCACATTATAATTTTAAACATACCCACCCTCTTAATAAATACATTAATATGTCAACTAATTATACAAATGGTCATGGATCAAAAATCCCAAAATTAGTTAGTTAGATAGAATTCCACCTTCAATCTATATGGGAAAACATATTATAGTTTAATGTACTAACATTATTTAAAATACTATATCATGTAAATAATTAAAAAGAATAATAATAATTATCCAAACATGGATTATTTCATGAAAAAAATAAACTTAATAGGGTATACATGAAACTTTTCTGTATAGTTTTCTAATTAGTGCATACTAATCAGAATGCACTAGGAAATTTACAATGAAACCTAAATTAGATGGAATATAAATTGCATGTGAATCATGTGTGCATTTGGTGATTCATGTAATAGTACAAAGTTTCCATAGTAGTCCATGGTTATATTTCCTAAATCATAATATAATAACAAATAACATTATAAAATTACAAATGGGGAAATAATAATAAAATTTATTACAGGAAAACAACCCAGCCAATAGAAACCTAATGTTTTCCATATGTGTGGGTGGGAAGAACCTAGACAAAATCTAATTTCCAAGTGTCTTCACAATACTAGAATCCATTATAATATAAAAAATTGAAAAAAAGGAAAACAATTATTATATGATTTCATTGATAACATCATGATTTGGGAGACACATCGAATGGTTCCCTGATCTGATTAGCCACTATGACAGTACTGTACCATCCATTACGCAAGAGGCCACTGACTAGAAGTGAAGGTCAAAATATTTGAGGGAGACAATAATATCAGGGTGAAATAAATAGTGTGGTAGAAATAATAAATTATGGTAGTGTAATTATAATAACTTAGCATCATAGTTAATGAATGAGTGTCCTTTCCTGAACATGATATAATATGAAAATATACATACAACTGGAATGGTAAAATATTATACTCAAAAAATAAATGGATGTCTCTATGGGAATGATGAAATTCAACTAATCCTTGTGCTCTAGAGCTCCCATGTACAAGAATTAAGAAAAATGTATATTGTGTACCAAAATGTGAAAGCATGAGGTATTTTTTGGTACGATAGTAAAAATGTGCCCCCATAAAAGGTGAGATATATACTCACTAGGACATCAAAAATGGTTTCTATGGCTACTCAATCTATATATATAAAATAATAAGTGTTTAGGTATATCACAGAAAGTGTTAAATACTAAAAAATATGATGGGATCAGGTTCTTCATAAACACCTGGCCGAACGCACCTTGTTTGAATTAATCCATAATGTCTCTACACACCTAACTTAAAACACACACACATAATACAATCATTTTAATAGATATACATTCTTCAACATGGACACTAGGATTAGTACATAGGGAATCCACGTGATGGGATTAAATATTAGATAATGGACTTGATTCCCTATGTTCTATACCCATAATCATAATGTTAGGGACCATATGAATCATGATAAAAATAATTTGGAATAAAAGGTGTAACTAAAGAATCCTTGACCACATTTTTTCAAGGAGAATTCTAGTATTAACACAGAAATGCCAGATATAAGGGTAAAATTATAGTCTAATAGGTATAATAGAGGAATTCCATCAGAATAATTTCTTAATTAGGTCATGGATCATGGGGACCGTAAATCTCAGGCTGAGAATTACAAGGGCCCAGTGGGAAAATCCAAGGTGCCCCATGTCTAAAGACATAAACTGAATCCATGAAGTGTGTATAAAGAATAGTAATATTCATAAATTAGTCATGTTATTCATTAGTACTACATCGATTAAATAATGTATAATATTACATTGACAATATTCCATGGGGTATCTCTTTTAGAAATTGTCCCAATGACTTAAGGTGGAATCCTCGGAGTGCTTAATTAATTCCCATAGAAATCCAATGCTATATTAAGTCTAACCACTCATATAATAAAAAATATCCCAAATAGAAATTAGAAACATATATGTAATTAATTATAACATCCAATTGAAGCATCCATTCAATTTTCCAATTTGATTAAATAAATTTTATTTAGAGTCTCATTTATAAAAATTTAGGCTTCCACAAACAAATAAATATGAATAATACAATGAATCATAGGACGGAAGTAATCCATTACCTTTATTATCTAATGTGAAGGCCACTAATAACCCATGGAAACATATGACTTCCATTTTATTTAATTTCCATTTTTAATTGAAAGAGGTTATAAGAGGTTCCAAAACATTTAATCATTCTATTATAATATAATTTAAAACAAAATGTAAACGATATGGGAAGAACCCACACCATTAAAGTTGTAAATATCATTTAAGATATATCATTTGTTAAATTTATTAGACTAGACCTCATTGTTGGTTTTATTATAAAACATAATTCAGCTTACCACACTAATATATTCAATCAATATTAATCATCAATTTCACATGTAATGAATCATCTCTCCTCTAGGATGATTGAAGGAGAAAAAAAGAATGTGAAATAATCCCAGGTCATGAGAAATATAAGCTAAAATGAAAAAATGCATCATATGTGGTGGTTCTAGTTGAGGTTGTCAATGAAAAACCATGTAAATATTTCATAACTTTTATAAATAAAATCCATGTAATTTAATTTTATTCATTTCATTATTGGGTTGAAACACATGGAATATTCAGCATGCAATATGTTGAAATTCATTTTGTCAATGAATGGTACTCTCAAAAAGTTAAAAAAACCACCTACATAATAAATATGATTGTATAATCATCTAATATTTGTATTATATTTTAGATTTAATGATATATATAAAGTACTTGACAAATCCACAAAAATATATAGAATTTGCTAACACGAAGATACTAACAATGGATAAAAAAATTTATGTGGAAAGGAATGATGACGAGCCTTAGAAATACCAATAAAATCCAAGTGCACCATAACAGGATTCCATTATAATGATATAAAGGGATATTTAAATATAGGTATAGAAGATGAGGTAAGAATTTTTGGAAGATTTTTTGGAGAAATGATATAGGAAAATGGGATAAATCCCATTTAATGTTTGAGGAGTAAAACAAAAATTTTATTCTCATAAATAGGATCATGGTTAGGATGAATGGATTTTCTACCCATGTACCAAATTTCCAAACCACACATCTTACGTGTCATAATCCTCAATGTGTTTCTGATAAAGGTGGAGTAAGTGTGTGCTAGATGTATTGTGCAACTTGTTATGTGGAATTAACAATGTCACTCAACACATAGTTTTGGAATCCATTTGCAAATAATATTTCAATCAATATTATTTATGATAGAAATTGCATAAGTCCATTCAATCCATGTGTAATAGCCTATAAAACTATGTGACACACTATACATGGATAAACAATTTCTCAAGAGGTGTTTCGTATAATAAACAAACAATGCACCCAATTTTTTTTTAAGGAATGATAGATTCAATTCTCATTCTTCCTAAAACTCATTCGAAGTCCTAAAATAGATCATAGTCCTTAAACCACATCCAAATAATATATTTTAAATATAAAAAATATTTTTTACATATCAATGTTGTTTTTAATATTCAACTTATTCAATGAATAAAAAATATAAAATTACTTTGTAAAATTAAATCTAATCCATAACTCAGGATCTTAAATTGATTTTTTTCTTCCATACCCTTATATTACCTATCTAAAATGAGTTTTATTAACCAAATATGTTTTACATGAAGTTAGATTCACATTTCTATTCAACACATTTAAATATAAATATTTCATATCATTTTTATGACTTCTATTTCATAAAATATTTTTAATGGATTTTTAACGTTTACACATGAATCATAATTAAAAAAGGTTTTTATTTTATGTAATGTTATAAATTTTTTTAAAAATATTAAATAATTATTTAATTTAATGTTTTTCCACTAAATTAATTTCAATATAAAAATTTTAGATTAAAATTCTTTTAATAATTTCCTTAATAATTTTTTTTAATCTGATGTACACATTTTTATGTGGATGTATCTATCCACCAAATTTATGAATTTTTAAGAATCCTTATTTATAAAAATACATGAACTAAAGAAGGAAATTATTTTTTATATCATTTAATAAAATATTAATTTTTAAATTATGTCAAAGGAAAAGGTAAATATATATTTTTAACTAAAATTTCCTAATGCTTCCATGTGCTCTCTCCGTCTATGTTGTTTACTTTACCACGTATAATATGTAAATTATAGCATCCACATTTATTTTACCTAGATGGACTATTAAATTATCCATTATATATATGTTGTGATCCATCCCAATGTTTATCTTCCCAAATAACCCACTTTTTTGTTCCTTATTTACTTCCAATTATTTTCTTTTTCGAATTATTTATATTCCATTATTTGATTGAATGATATTCACCTTGAATACCAATATGTAAATTAATTGGGGAAATATTTTTCTAAACCATATTTCAATTTTATATGTATTGTAATTACCAAACATGTAGTCGTCTTTGTTGAATAATATTAACCTAGAATGATGTTCAAAGTCATTGGATAAAAATTTAGTTTCCATTTTCTTTTATATATTTTTTATTTATTAAATACTTAATTTTTTCATATGAATCCACTTTTAATGAATATTAATCCGAATTTATCCCCACATGTTTTTATGATATGATTATTTAAAACATTTGATAGAGGCATGTTTCATTTTAATTATATAATGTGTTAGAAAAAAATTAAATATCCCTCTAATGCATTGGGTAATTTTTTCATCTTATTAGATATTATAGTGCTTAGGTAGTGAGGCCAGACAACTATAGAATGTGGTAAGTGTGGCTAGATACAAATTGTTCATGGGAAGATTTCCTAGCTAAATATGTTATGTTAATGAGTTAGGAGACTACACATATTCTTATGATTTCATGTTTCTCTTTTTACCTCATTCTATTTAAGTAATTCATTAATAATATGATCAAAATAATTCCATTATATTATTTTATCATTCCCCATGGATTGATTCCATTCTCTTTAGGATATCATGTTATACCTCGTGACATGTACACATTGTTTCACCATTATGATTTACTTTCATTATTCCCATATATAGAATCTTTTTGTACCCTTAATTATGATTAAATTTCCCCTAATATTGTATTTAGAATTTTTATCATAGAAGTGTATATTTTTTTGGGAAATTATTTCAGACATCAAAGAATAATTTTTGATTCATTATTTTTATATATGGTGGGTAAAAAATATTCATTTTATTAGATATTTTTTATATATTATCATTTGTAGTTTTCTTAATTATCTAAAACTCTAAACGTTGAGGTACTTATATTTTAATGGTTATAAATATATTGTAAAAATATATGTGTATTAAAGTAAGTGTTGCATGTTATATGTTATTGAGCTCCTGATCTTTGAGAATAATTCCATGGGTTCTACAATTGGTAACGAAGTAGTGTGTAATTAAAATTATATGATTGAATGACATTGGATGAGGATTATTTAAGTATTATGAATGAAATAAATGGTTGATGAGTTTTGTATGTTGTTTGTTTCAATTTTGTAGATAATAATTTTGGTTGGAAGTATTGAATATCTTGTGTTGTTTTTGGATTATGTTAAGATAACTGTAGTCAATATCATATATAATAAACATGGTAAATAAGAGCCACGTAAAATTTTTGTAATGTAGATTTTTGTGTTTTTCAATGTATTTTCATTCATGTCTGGCTTCATAGGAGTGGGAATGGTTTTAGTATAGATACATAGAGGTATACTAACCCCACAAATAACTAGTTATGTATATCATCATCAATATTTTAATGTTTGGTGAATAGGGCCTCACTATACACCTGACAATGCAATCTTGGGGTATATGATAGGGTTAATTCAAAATCACATTAAAAATATTCATGTAGAATTTTAAATAATATGATTTTATGTAAGATAACTATATTCTAGAAACTATAAATAAAAAAACATGGATAACATAGAATGGAGAACGATCCTTATAATTTTGAATGTTGACATAATTTTTGAAATATTTCTTAATTTGTTCATATTTTCCACATTATATATATTAATAATTTTATTATTCCCATCACTAATTATTATTTTAATGTAATGGATAGAGTGATAACAAACTGAGCTAGAATTGGAATTAATTGAAAATGCAGTGATTTTCCCACCCTCAAATCTATTGGGATAAGAACTAGGGTAAAATGTCCATCTATTATGCTAAATCAACAATACAAATTATTGATTAAAAATTATAACATAGAATAATTACCTATTAGACAAAATAGGTCAATGAAGGAGTTTCATGAAAATTTGGGTGATAAATATGATGATGTAAATTTTATTTTTTTCATTTATGTAAATTTTTTTGTTAGAATCTCATTGGGGAATGACTTAATAGAACTAGAAAATGATTCATGTGTGTAAATGGTAGACATAAAGAATCTAGTTGCTGAGTGAAATTAAATCATTCATTCAAATCAAAAGAAGAATATGTTTTTTATTGTAGTTAAATTTTTTTAACAAAGATATTTCATTTGAAATTGTATTTTAATACATTTCAATATTTATTGATATTTTCAATCAATGTATTATAATTAATTTCGAATATTCAATTTATTTATGAGGGGAGGGAAGAGTGTTATGACCCTTGACTTTTGATCTATTAAATTAAATAATATGTTATATAACTTTCATCACAAACTAAATAAAATATTAATGAACAAATTGTTGTGAACTGTGTTTCATTTGTTGTCAATAAGGTGTAAAGGATTGAATGGTTGACAAGGAGTGTCAATATGTGAATGACAAGGGAAGTAATGGTGATGGTGATGATTGGAAAATGACAATGGTACTAAGAAGCGTTTCACTTAGGTGAATCACTATGTGGCATAGGAGGTAATGGTTAAAACACTCTCCATACAGAATCTGACGATTGTGGAGCTGATATTATGTTCAAAGAACTTGTATCAAGAAGATACAATGTCACAAAATTGTTAGAACTCCATGCATTTTCCTCACAATGCATGAGGAGATAATGGTGATCCATCCACAATCACTAAGTGGATTAGGAATGAATAAATGAGATCCATCCACATCACTAAGTGGATGAAATGAAGAATTTCCATCTATATCTATTAAGTGGATGAGGAATGAAGTGAATGAGATCCATCTATCTTACTAAGTGGGTGAAGAGAAAATGAACCATCCAAAGCTACTAAGTGGACGAAGTGGTTTGAAGAAGACCATGCACTATCTCTTAGTACATGAGGATTTGAAGATAACCTCATCATTGATTGGATCATCGAAGAACAACACTGATGAAACATTTGATGCAAAAGTAATGGTTGATGAAGAACCTTCGGGAATTCCCTTTTAAGTAGAAATAAAATGTTGAAGAGGAGATGAGGAATTCTAATGAAGAATAGGATGTGAATAAGAGGAGAATGGCATGTAGAATACTTGTTCTTACTTGGGTTTTTAACCATGTATACAAGGTGGAGCTTATAAAAAAAATATGCCAACTATTAGGCCAGCCTTAGGGACTCAACCCAAGGCACATGTGGGACTAGGTCCCCAAACCCATGGGGAAACCGCAGGGACCATCCCAATAGCGGCCATGCCGTGTGTAAGCCTGAGCCATGTGGAGGTCAAGCCCACGCCGCGTGGGCGCCAAGGGTGCGCCCGTGAAGGAGTCAGAGTGGGCACTAGTGCGCGCCCAGAGGAGCATAGTGGGTGCAGGAGAGCACCCGTGGAGAACCTATGTGGGGCGGCACCAGAGGGGGGAGAGGTGATTTCTAAACCAATGTTTGGAGGAACTGATTGATAAACTGCGCAAATACCGCAGCGCGTTTCGATGTGGGATGAGTTGTTAAAATGCGGAGGAAATCCTGGCCACTCATTCGATCGTGCGTCTGATCATTGTCGTCCATCTCATCTGCGGCACTGCATTACAATCCTGACCGTCCGAGATCATTAAATGTCACAATCCTGACCATCCGAGATCATTAAATGTCAATCCAACGGCCAAGGTGACAAACCGAGGTTATCTTCATCCTCCGAACACCCGATCTCCACCTGACATCACTTCTCGCCGGAGATGAAGTCGATCCACCTTGATCGATCTCCTGACCACTGTTGAGGCTCAAATTAAGTGCATGATGATCGATTTGACGAACCGAACTCATGCATTCATTAAAAGTTGCATACATGCATTTAGATGATGAAATTTGAAGAAGTCGGAGGAAAAAAGAGTTGTTGAGGGTGCACTGCATGTTCTATGTACAAGGAAAAGCTTCATGTGCGTTTCTAAACACATGCACATGATGCACACACCAAGATAGAAGGATCCCAAGTTTGGAAAAAGGAAACATCTGAGATATGCCGCATATCTTGAATGCATGTTGCATGTTTTTAAAGAACCGAATATCTCAGTTATTCAAAAGAATAAATCTCAGACGGATCTTGAACATCCTCTGCCTATAAGGGGAGGAGATGATTCCTTGAAGGGAGCTGTTGATCACTTGAGATAAACAAAGGTCCCGCAAAGCTCCTATCCTCGTGAAGTTGGATGCTCTACGCACAACCTGCATGGTAGAGTAGCCCGGACCCAACTGAGTCTCCGAGAGAGACTTTTGCGCTACTCCTATGCAAAATAAGTAAGGAGGAGGCCTCCCTGCGCACTCCCCTTACGAAATAGGTAAGAAGCCGAGCCATGCGACCTTGGGCGCCCGCTACCCACAACACTTGCGCGATATCAAGTGGCCGCACCCTGTGCACCCTCTGTGCCCGTGAACTCTCACGGGAGGAGGAATCCACCACGTCACCTGCATGGTAGGAGGGAGCTGACGCACCTGCGAGGTAGAAGGAGTTGCCGCGCCACCCACGTGGTAGAAGCTGTCACACCCTGTGTGGTTTATGATAGGAGTTGGCCGCATCCTTGCACGCCCTCCTTTGAAGTGGTGCTGAAGTGGATGGCCACACCCACCTGGGTTTATGTGTGTGTGCATGGGTTGAATAAAGAAGGATGAAGCATACTTTAAGTGTACATGAAAAGAATGCACGTGTGTGCATAAAACAAAAGGTGGCCTAAAGGAGAACATTTTTGGGTGAAGGGTGCATGCCCAAGGCCCTATGGGTTGTGTGTGCTAAAAAGTTAAGAGGCCATTACCTTATAGTGTGCACAAGTGGAGTGTGCACACATTGAAGAAGAAGAATATATCATAGTGTGTGCAATGAAACATGAAGGTTGTAGCCTTGTATGTGCACAAGTGAAGGAGGCCATACCTCTTGAGTGTTCCCAAGTGAAGGAAGAAGATACATGCATATCCATGCATGTATGAATAATTGAACAAGTGGGTGACCACCTTGAGAAGAAATAAAGAAGGATAAATTCACACTAAAGAACATCACACAATTTGGTCTATGTAAAATGGAATATAAGAGTGTGACTCTAAGAAGAAGGTGTGTGTGCTAAAAGAGAGTACACCCTTTGAGGGTTCATCACACCAAGTAGAAAAGGTGAGATCATGCTTGCATGCATGAACATGCACACGTAAAAAAAGACTAAATTAGTGTGTGTACATTTTAGAAGTCTAAGAACAAAGGTTCTTGAAGATTATTTAGATGCCCCGCAAACATTTCATGAAGATTTAGAGATGCCATGCACTCATTGCATGATGTTTAATTGAAGAGACACTGAAGCCAGACTGAAGCTAAAAGACGTCATTCATCTTATTTTTCAGTAGTTGAGAAGACCATAATGTTTGAGTGGGCATAATCAGTTCAAGAACATATTTTCCCATCAAGATTCTTGAAGACATAGGTCAGGTCATCCTTAGAAGAATGAGATAATGCCTGATAAAAGAAGAGATGTCTTAATCACCACATGTGATCAGAAGAAGTGAGAAAGGACAACAGACCTTACTCAAGACTATTGAAGACTCTTGATGTGCTTCAAAAGAAGACGAGCTACTCATTTGACTTGAGGAGCCAAGAGAAGACCCCCTGTGAGACTCAGGGTGGAGAAGTCTTCGGTGGAAGCTGAAGCAGGCCAGTGGGACTCTGGTGACACTATGGGATGCAGTATAAAGACCCTCCTGTGGGACTCAGGAGAGGTACAATGTGACTCTGTACCGACCATTGTAATTTTGAACGATTATACAGGAGAATCCATGTTGGGGCGCATAACCAATATGGCATGGACGTAGGCCTTTGTAGTCGAACCTTGTAAATCCTTGTGTCCTGTGCCTTTACATTTACAGCATAACACGAGTAAATGCTAAGAGATACAAGAAGAGTGGATTGAGGACTTAACAAGCCATAGATGTTTAATTGATAAAGAATCAGTTAGTAAAAAGTTGAAAAGGATCATTGTTTCACCCCTCCCCCTCTCAGTGATCACACTGATCTGGGAACTTCAATTGGTATCAGAGTGAGGTTGCATCTAAAAGATCCAAGGGAGTCATTATGAAGTGCATATTTGACGAAATGGGTGAACACCCTCAAATGGAGATATCTTCTAAGACTCAGAACAATAGAAAGAAGAAACAGGCCACGAAGATGAAGAATAAGGTTGCTACTAATATAGAAACACCTTCTATTGAAGGTAATGTGAATGTCACAATAGATGAAAATTAATTTTACAACTCTTCTAATAAAACCTTATTTAGCTGTGATGATTATGGAACAATCAATGATCTTTTAAATGCACTCAAATATCATCGGAAGACAGTTCCTAGGGAAGTGGTATTGTGTATTACTACAAGCATCTGTGATCTTCAAGAAGAAAAATTATATCTAGAAGAAGAAGCCAATTCTATGGTAGATCAATTTGCATGAAGGGTTGGTATAAAGAACACTCTCACAAATCTGGTGATGGCTAAAGATGAAACAATTTCCATTTGCAGTGATAGAATTGATGATGTCACTGAAGAACTAAAAAGAAGCATTTGTGAGAAATAATTCTTTGAGATAGTGTTTAAAAAAGTTGTCCCTACACTGGAAAAGTGGCATAGAGTTTCAATGGTTGTCAAAGATTCTCATCTAGAAGAAAAAGTAAAAAGTGTAAAGGAGATTGACTATTCATTGCAAGAAATGAAAAAGGTTCATGAAGACCATATGAAACAACTGAAAGAGAATTTGGAAGGAAGGCTAAGATTTGTTGGGGATGAGAATAACTCTCTCAACATGAAATTCTTAGAACTAGAGGTGATATTGAAAAATCATCAATTACCCAAAGCCAAAACCTCCCAGTCAGCTGGAAGTAGAAATGTTGCCACTCAAGTGTGCATTGAGAAGGATGATTCCAAAAGAAGGACATCGTCTAATGAAAGAGAAACATCTACTAAGAAGTAGGTACCCTCCATCCCATCTTGTACTCATTCTTCTAAATGCGTTTCCACCAAAACTACAGGACGAAAGAGGAACTCTAAATAAGTATGGATGAATATTATTAAGAAAGAGAGCTCTCCTAAAAAGACACAACAATTCAAGAGAAAGATCCAATAATCAGAAGAAGTCAACAAGACAAGATTTCTAGGTCAATGTTGGTGCTGCAACCGGTATGGGCATTTTGCAATGGATTGTTGGTACAATCCTCTAAATGAAAATGCACAAAGGAAGCCCATGCCAAGGGGGAGCAAGCCAAAGAATAAGGAACAACATCTATAGGTCCAGAAAAATATGTTTACGGCAAACAGATTTGGAATGTTTGATAACATCTGGGATGAATGAAAAAGTGGTCACAAGAATGATACATACAAATCTCCAAATATATCCAAAGCTAAAAAGAAGAGAAGATCACAGAACCTAGCTAAGAAATAAGAATTATCCTTGGGAATCTAGCATAAGAATATTGAAAATGATCCCAAGAATATTTTGAAAAAGAAAGAGAAGTCGTTGGATTCCAAATCCAAGAAGGGTGATGCATCCAGAAGGACCACCAAGATAAAATGCTTCTACTGTGGAAGGAATGGTCATACCATGGATCTTTGTAAACAAGCCATGAAACTAAATAGAAGAAAACTACACTGAATACGACAATCAATCTAGAAGAAGAATAAGGGATTGATTGAAAATAAGAGGCCAAAGAAAGGTATCTTAAAACCATCAAGGGAACCATGTCTAACATCCAAATATGATGCCTCAATTCCAAATGACATATTAATTATCTTGCCAGAATATTTGGAAAGAATGAGAAAGGATGAAAATGCACATGCCAATGCTTCTGCAAAAGGAAAACAAAAGATTTCACATGAGGATGATGTTCTGTGTGTGAGGTGAAATAAAGCTGGTCATATTAGTAATAAATGCATTACACTCATTCAAGCTCAAAAAGAATTCTTCCAGAGAATGATGATTGCACCAGGAGATTCTAGTGCTCAGAAGGCACATAGAAAGAAAAGAGTCACACACAAAGAAGATTAGGAGGTGTTAAGATCCACACTAGCACAAACATCATTGAAGATCAAATGTGCAAGTGTGAAGAATGGAGAAAGTGGAACATATCGGTTGAGAGAATCTTCTCAACCTTGTTGTTCAAACTGATGAACCAAGGAGGTTCCATATTATTCCCTAATCACTGGTATATACATGTACTAACATTTCAGGGAATTGAAGATAATGATAACTCTCCAATTGATAATGGTATGGAAAGAATGGAGTGCACCCCTCGAGGGGGAGCCAATCTGTAGAAGTTGATATTTTGGGATTCATATTGTCTTGTGAAAAATAAAGGTATTCAAATCACAAATTCATCCCTTGTTTCTTATTTGTATTTAACATGTCAATTAAGGAGGAGTAATTGATTGAAGACAAATGGAAGAAAGGGGGAGCTTTATCTTTGGACCTGAACATTGTAATGAGTTTGGTGAAGTATGTGCAGGATTTAGCAATTCATTGATATATCTGAAAAATTTCAACCCCTTGAAGCCTATGAATTATCTCACATGTATAGTGAGTTGTGGATAGCATTGAATTCTTTGGTTACATCACTCTTTTTTTTCTAAACTAGGTTAGCCTAGGTAGACTTAGATATGATTTACTAAAGGCTCTTTTCTAAAGTGGACATGTGACATCATCCAACTCTTAGTGATTTTCAAGAAGATTCTATTCAAAGGGAGGAAGAAATATTTTGAAGAGAACCACACCACACCTTTGCATTTGGTTGCCAATAATGGGGAGAAATGCTTGGCACACATATTGAACCATTCATATGTGCTCTAGTTATATTGAAAAAAATACAAAGGGGGATACTTTTGTGCACTGTGTTGCATTTGATGACAATAAGGTGTCAAGAATTGAATGGACGACAAGAAGTGTCAATATGTGAATGACAAGGGAAGTATTGGTGATGGTGATGATTTGAGAATGAGCATGGTACTAAGAATCATTTCAATTAGGAGAATCACTAAGTGGCATAGGAGGTAATGGTTGAAACACTATCCATATAGAATCTGACGATTGTAGAGCTGATCTTATGTTCAAAGAACTTGTATCAAGAAGATACAATGTCACAACATTGTTAGAACTCCATACATTATCATTACAATTCACGAGGAGATAAAGTTGATCCATACACAATCACTAATTGGATGAGGAATTATGGAATGAGATCCATCCAAATCACTTAGTGGATGGAATGAAGAAGTTCCATCCATATCTACTAAGTGGATGAGGAATGAAGTGAATGACATCCATCCATCTTACTAAGTGGATGAAGTGAAAATGAATCATCCACATCTACTAAGTGGATGAAGTGGCTTAAATAAGGCCATGCACTATCTCTTAGTGCATGAGTATTTGAAGATGATCCAACCTCATCTCTGATTGGATCATCAAAGAACAACACTGAAGAAACATTTGATGCAAAACTAATGGTTGATGAAAAACATTTAGGAATTCCCTTTTAAGTAGAGAAAAAATGTTGAAGAGGAGATGAGGAATTCTAATGATGAAGAGGAGGTGAAGAAGATGAGAATGGTATGTAGAATACTTGTTCCTACTTGGTTATTTAACCAAGTATACAAGGTAGAGAGTATGCCAAAAAAATATGCCAACTATTGGGACAGCCTTAGGGACTCAACCCAAGGCACATGTGGGACTAGGTCACCATGCCCATGGGGAAACCACAGGGGCCAGCCCAATAGCGGGCGAGATGTGTGTAATCCCGAGCAATGCAGAGGTCAATCCCGCACAGTGTGGGAGATAAGGGTGCGCCTGTGAAGGAGGCCGAGTGGGCGCTAGAGCACGCCCGGAGGAGCATAGTGGATGCAAAAGTGCTCCCGTAGAGAACCGGTGTAGGGCGACACCAGAGGGGGAGATGAGATTTCTGAAGATTTGCATGGAGGAATAGATTGATAAACTACGCAAAAACTGTAGAGTGTTTCGATGTGGGACGAGCTTTTAAAACGCAGAGGAAATCCTGGCCACTCATCCGATCGTGCGTCTGATCACTCCCATCCATCTCATCTGTGGTGCTGTGTTATAATCCTGACCGTCCGAGATCATTAAACATCGATCCAGCCTCAAAGGTGACAAACTGAGGTTGTCTTCAACCTTCGAACACCCGAGCTCCACCCGACGTCGCTGCTCGCTGCAGATGAAGCCGATCCACCTTGATCGAGCTCCCAACCACTGTAGATTATCAAATTAAGTTCATGATGATCAATTGGACGAACTAAACTCATGCATGCATTAAAAATTGCATACATGCAACAAGATGAATAAATTTGAAGAAGCCCGAGGCAAATGGAGTTGCCGAGGGTGCACTGCCTGTTCGATGTACAAGGAAAAGCATTGCGTGCATTTTTAAACACATGAACATGATGCACACACCAATATCGAAGGATCCCAAGTTTGGAAAATGGAATCATACGAGATATGCGACATATCTTGAACGTAGGTTGGATGTTTTTAAAGAACCTTATATCTCATTAATTCAAAGGAATAAATCTCGGACGGATCTTGAACATCCTCTGCCTATAATAGGAGGAGTCGATTCCTTGAAGGGAGATGTTGATCACTTGAGATAAACAGAGGTCACGCAAAGCTCCTTGCCTCGCTATGTTGGAATCTCCATTTACAACCTGTAAAGTAGAGCAGCCCGGTGCCAACCGAGGTTCTGAGAGAGCCGTTCGCGCTCCCATGCATGAAAGAAGTAAGGAGGAGGCCTCCCTGCGAACTCCCCTTGTGCAATAGGGAAGAA
Source organism: Viscum album (assembly GCA_963277665.1). Lineage (NCBI taxonomy): Eukaryota > Viridiplantae > Streptophyta > Magnoliopsida > Santalales > Viscaceae > Viscum > Viscum album. Next base: position 1,066,116,743 of record OY728151.1, on the reverse strand, counting down.
GTCAAGTTGCGCGGCCTTACGTGCCTGCTGCCCGCAACACTTGCATTGTAGAAAGTGGCCGCATCCTTCGCACCCTCTTTTCCCACGAACTCTCGCGGGAGGAGGAAGATACCGCGCCACCTGCGCGGTAGGAGGGATCAGCCGCACCTGCGAGGCAGAAGGAGTTTCCATGCCACCCACGCGGTGGAAGCTGCTGCACCCTGCACGGTTTAAGATAGGAGTTGTCTGCATCCTTGCGTGCCCTCCTTTGAAGTGGTGCAAAATTGGAAGGCCACAACCACCTGGGTTTATGTGTGTGTGCATGGGTTGAAGAAAGAAGGCCAAATAATACTTTAAGTGTACATGATATGGAAGGTCGTGTCTGCATAAAAGAAAAGGTGGCCCAAAGGAGAACACGTGTGGGTGAAGGGTGCATGCCCATGGCCCTATGGGTTGTTTGTGCAAAACAAGTGAAGATGCCATTACATTAGAGTGTGCACAAGTGGAGTGTGCGCACTTTGAAGAATAAGAAGAGAATATAGTGTGTGCAATGAAACAAGAAGGTCGTTGCCTTGTATGTGCACAAGTGAAGGAGACCATACCTCTTGTGTGTGCCAAAGTGAAGGAAGAAGATATATGCATATCCATGCATGTATGATAAATTGAACAACTGGGTGAACACATTGAGAAGAAAGAAAGAAGGAGAAATTCACACTAAAGAACAACACACAATTTGGTGTGTGTGAAAAAGAATAAAAGAGTGGGACTCCAAGAAGAAGGTGTGTGTGCTAAAAGTGATTACACCCTTTGAGGGTTTATCACACCAAGTAGAAAAGGTGAGATCATGCTTGCATGCATGCACATGCACACGTAAAGATAGATTAAATCAGTGTGTGTTCATTTGAGAAGTCCATGAACAAAGGTTCTTGAAGATTATTGAGATGCCATGAAAACATTTCATGAATATTTAGAGATTCCATGTACTCATTGCATGAAGTTTAATTGAAGAGAGACTGAAGACAGAATGATGTTAAAACAAGTCATTCATCTTAGTTTTCAGTACTTGAGAAGACCATGAAGTTTGAGTGTGCATACTCAGTTCAAGAACATATTTTCCCATCGAGATTCTTGAAGACAGAGGCCGAGTCCTCCTGTGAAGAAGGAGATAAAGCCTGAGAAAAGAAGAGGAGACTTAATCATCACAAGTGATCAGATGAAGTTAGCAAGGACAACATACCTTAATCGATTATATAGAAGACTTTTGAAGAGCTTCAATAGAAGACGAGCTACTCATTTGACTCGAGGAGCCAAGAGAAAACCCCCTATGAGACTCAGGGGGGAGAAGTCTTCAGTGGAAGCTGAAACAGGCCAGTGGGACTCTGGTGACACTATGGAATGTAGTATAAAGACCCTCTTATGGGACTCAGTAGAGGTACAGTGTGACTTTGTACCGACCATTGTAATTGTGAAAGATTATAGTGGAGAATCCCTCTTGGGACGCTTAACCAAAGTGGCATGGATATAGGCCTTTGGAGCCGAACCATGTAAATCCTTGTGTCATGTGCCTTTTCATTTACTATATCACTCGAGGAAAGGATGACAGATACAAGAAGAGAGGATCAAGGACATAACAATACATAGAGGTTTATTTCATAAATAATCAATTAGTAAAATTTTTAAAAGGATCACTGATTCACCCCCTCCCCCTCTCAGTGATCACACTGATCCGAGCACTTCACAAATTATGGTAATAATAGATTATTAATAATCCTATAACAAAAAATAATATAGAAATCCAATTATATTTGATAATATGAAGTGTTATGTAATTTATATGAGTTATATTGAAATGGTTCTTTTAATTAAAATTAGTTTCCCATATTATATTTATTTTTTAAAAAAATCTTTGGTTGAAAATTTAAGAATTAAAATTTTATAATTAAAATTATTTTTTAAATCCACAAAAAAATTGTAGGATTTTTTCCGATTATTTTAAAATAATATTTTTTTGGTCAATAGTAAATACATATAAATATATATATTTCAAAATGGTGGATTTGGTCACATTATTAGTATTCGTGAAATGTCAAAAAGATTATAAAATTTCTTAATTTACCAAATATGCATTTTAAGGATATAATGCTGAAATATAATATTTTATTTGAAAAATAAATATTCGGTTTTTAATATTTTTGGACTCAGAAACATAACATAAAAATATGGATACTATTTTCTCCAATTTATTTTATTGAAAATTATTTATCAGAAAATTCAGTTATGGATCACTTTTAATTCCAAATTAATTTTATTGATTCTATAATAAATCTATTACGGACATGAAAGTGGGTGAACATAAAATATATATCAAATAAATAAGTTTAAATATAACCAACCTATTTATCTAGAAATAATATATATATATATATGTAATAATTTCATAACTTAAAATAATATATTATCAAATTAGTATAATTAATTAGGTCAAATAGATAAATAATTCTGAATAGTAAAGTCAATAATTTTTTATAAATAACCAATTATATTTTTAGCAATAAAATAGTTGAAATTTTTAATATTTAATTTATAGAAGTATGTGTTTAAATGAATAATCTAGGATAGACTAAATTATAACTAAATAATATCACATTTTTATATTATTGAAATAAAATTTTAGGTTGTAAAGTAGTACATAAATTATAAACCAACCTTCCCTCAACTACATTATGAAATATTGAAGATATTCAATTCATTAAACTTACATGACATTCTTCCCAATGAAAAGTTAGAATATCTTCACATATAAAAGGAACTAATTACAGCTATTAATTACACACCATTTAAAAATATATAATTGGTGAATGTGACTAAACAGATTCATCCTACCTCAAAATATATTTAAAAATATAGTATAACCACTCTTAAATAGACTAAATCATTCATTTACAAGTATAATTCTAGGGATGATCAATTATCATTACTTTAGTATCACTCTCCTCATAGTCTTGTTTTTTAATTTTCCACCTCTTAATATTTTCTAAATTATTTAATATAATTTATTAAGAATAATACAATAACTAATTACAAAGAGATTAATATAAAATCAATTATTCTATTATTCTATAGAATCCCTAATGAAAATAAACACATAGATTGTATGTAAGTGGGGAATACTGCTCTCATGATATGATTCAATTCATTTTTCAACACTATATATTAGGATATTTTTAAAGGATGGTTTTGATTGTTAATTATTTTTTCTATGTAACTTATAAAATTTTGAAATAATCTCCTTTTATATTTACCATAATCCTTTCCATTCATTATAGAATGAGATTGTTATTCATGTGTATGTGCAGATTTCACCCATTATAAAGAAATTTTATTATTTAACATAACTAAATAACATTTATGTACATAAAAGTGAAAATAAAAAAGTAGTATAAAATTTATTTTATTATTATAACAGTAAATTTATAAAATTTAATATACCATCACCCTGTCAGTTCATTGGGAATTATGTTCCTTAATCATGCTTACATGCAGATTACCTCCACTATGAATGAATAATTTTATATTTCCATACTAGAAATAATTATTGGTTTTATGAATGTATGTGATGAATATATATGATATATATATATTTATATAATTAATGATTTTATTTAAATGTTATATTAGTAATATTTTAAAGAACATTCTTACTAATTCAGTCATTTGGAAATGCGTTTGTTCGGATTGGTATTCGACTTACTTAAGAGATGTTGTAATATTTATATATTGAATTATTATGTTATTTTATGAAATGTTAATTAAATTTACTAACATTTTATTATAATTTTTTCAAGGTTATTTAGTTCTTATATTAATATATAATCTTTTTAATAATATATCATCTCTTTTAATAAATATCTATCGAAACATCTTGGTCTCTAGATTCATCTTCATGAATCATAATTAAAATTATAATGGGATCAAAGTGAAACATTATAAATTTTCATCGGATATATATCAATTAAACATGCGTAATATTTCTATATTAATTTTTCTAAAACATTAATATTACAAATCATGTGAAATACTATTAAAAGTGTTAACAAGCGTTGTTAAAAATATGCTATAAAAAACCTATAGTTTGAATGAAAAATAATTATAAATAAATTATATAAAATATATAAAGAGAAGAATAATGTTCTCAAATAGTTCATTAATATTGATAAAATATTTTATACGATGTTTTAGTCTAATGTACTAATAGGAGAAAGAAGGTATGCTATTTTTTTCTCAAACCAGCATCGTTGAGACATGTTTCACATTATCCACAAATTTACATTTATGTGTTTTATATGGTTCCTAATTGTTATAATTTCTTGGAATATGTATTAATAGTGGTATTTTATGTTTATTTTAAATTTTTTATCATTTTTTTATATTTATTAATGTTTTCTTCATTTTATATTTGTTTTTAAGACAAAAACCATTTTCTGTGGTGATTCATGAAATCTCTTCTTAATATAAATACTCTATCTATATTATCCTAGTTTTATAATTTGAAAGGTATGATTTATATTTTATATTAGGATATTACTTATCTTAATTATTATATTTCACTATTAAGAAATTATTTTACAAATAAAAGCTCGATGGGGGTAAGAAAAACTCATATGCAGTCCAATCAACATTTTCCTTCCATGTCTAAGTTCTACCTCTCTATTGTATAATCTATAACTGAAATATGTTTCATAGAAAGGAAAAATAAATAATTATTTCACATGTTTTAAATGAAATTTTAATTATCCATTTTCTGATCTAGGTTTATAAATTTTTTAATGTGTTTTTAATGTTTTCTACATTGATAGTTTCTAACCAAATTCCTTTCAGGTAATTTTTAAATTTTGTTAAAATGTATCCAATAAAATTATTAAACATTATAATCTAAAATATTGACTCTATATAAGAAAATGTCAATAAATATACTTTTAAAATTTTCTATAGGAGTCATTTTCATCAGAAGGAATAACTTTTACACATTTCATTGTAACCAGTATTTTCACTGCATTTATCATTTTTTAATAGACATACTTTCTATAATTTAATGTTTTAAAAAGGAAATTCCTTCTAATTAAGGTTCAAGTAAATAATTATTTTTTAATCATTTTCAGTTGATAAGGTAAATTCTTATTTTTAAATAAAATCTACTAATTTATCTATGAGTGTTCATTGTCTATGTCATGTGCTTGATCATGGTTATCCTTCAAATGACACAACCCGACTTATTTATTTGGATAAATTTTGAAATTATAATATAAATCTATGGTATGATCCATCATTAATATTTTAATTCCTAATCATAAACTTTAATAGGTTTGATTAAATTTAATTTATTTATCATTGTGATTTCCAAATGTTCTATTACGTGATTAATGGGTGTTCTCTAAGATACCCAATAAAATTATACATTGGGGAAATTATTTTCCAAACACTATATGCATTTATTATTTGGTATAAATACTATATATATAATCATTTATTGAATATTATTTATATATAATGATTCTAAAATTAATTGAATACATATTCTTTTCAATGGTTTTATCAGGTAATTTTTAATGAACTTTTTAATTATTCCATAAAGATCCACATGAAAAGAATATAAAACCCAATTTATCCATTTATAATTTTGATATGTTTATTAAAACCATGTGGTTACCATTTGTATTATTTTTATTATGTGGTCGGTGTCCCTGAATTTTTATATCCCTAAAATCCAATGGGAAATGTTTTTATCTCAAGAGATATCATGGTGCGTAGACAACAATCCTCGCCAAATATGGTGCATAGATAGGGAGCTTATTCCACCATGGTCTGTGTGATGTTAGTCGAGCCAACAACACTATTTCAACCATGTAGGGAGCCTTGTGTTATACAAATGACGCCAGGTTCTTGTTGTGAACACATTCTTATGAAACCATGATTCTTTAATATGATCATGCTTATTGCATGTTATTATGTTATAATTTCCTATTTCATTATTCTATTATAATTTTGAAATAATGTTATGCCTCCTAAAAAGTATAAATTTTATCACCATTATGATTAACTTTGGTTATAGCCTTTTTGCGCATCCGAGCTCACCCCATCCTATGTCTCTATTTCCCTAGGTTAAGAAAGAAATTATTTATTATCATAAAATACAAAGAGTATCTTGTTTTTATAATTTATTGTAAATATTTCAGATTCGTTTTAGATTTATTATCTGCTTATATAGTGAATGAAATTTATATTTAATGACAAAAAGAGATATTTAATCATTATTGATTTGAAATAATTATCTAAAACTATAAACTAAAAGGAAATTGGATTTCAATTTTGAGAGTGATATTTTATTCTATGTTATGTTTCAATTATAGTGTTTTATGTTATGTTTTCAGAACATTATCTAGGAGGACATGTCTAGGGGTGCTATAAGCAACATATGTATGTAATAACTGATAGGAATCTTAAATTCAATCATCTAAAACTAGTGTTATTTTCAATGTTTCACATAAATATATATTTGATCTTATATTTTTTCATAACCATATGAGTAGGAATCCATATCATTTGATCAACATTAGTAATGTAATAATAATTTATTTATTGATTGAGATCAACAAGGATATCATAAGATAAACTAACTATATTATCAATATATATATGATGAAAGGAGAATAGAAAAAATGGGGGACATCACATAACATTTTTATAAAAAATATAACCAGATCATATTTCATATAATTAACTCAGAGTGTCTATAAGAGATCCACATATCATAATAATTAATTTTCGCAATGGAATTTCAGATGGTAGGTCACGTTGGTGATCCTTAATAAAGAACATATCCTATAAATGTTTTTCCAAAATAGAACTCTATGAAATATATTTTATTCATTCATAATATAAATGAACTATTAATGAAAACTTGTAATAATTTCATTATTTAACATTATCTGGGTTTTAGCTCCTTTCCAACACATGTTATTCTAATTAAAAAACATTTTCCATGTGACAGACACATGTTTTTCAAAAAAAAATCAATTTGTGTTGATGTACTTTTTAATCGACATTTTTCTTCTGATGATAAAATTTTGAAGACATTTCTATAAATTATATGCAAGTTAAATTAGGTATATGGTAATGAAATTGATAAAAAAATTACATTCCATATTGAGATAGACTATTCTCTTTCCAAAAATATAGCAAATATGTGATTATTATGGTAATCCCTTTCAAATAGATATCCATATCCCTGATAAAAAATGGTAACTCCATGTTATTTTAATAGGTGACTTCTATAAATATAATTATGGGGTTTTGTTAATTTTCTATTTTAGTATTTGAAAAATACCCTTCAAGAAATAGAAAATATTTGTTTTCAAATAATCATATATGAACAGACATATTTATACTATGTAAACTTATATTTGATTCAGAGTATATCATTTTCCCCAATTTAATCGAAAAACTGACCATTGACATAGAATAGGGGTGTGGGGATGCACAATCATTAAGTAAATATTATATGTGAAAGAAAAAAAGTAACCTTTTTTCCATCATTTACATAGATATTCTTTACTTCTTCCAAAGAGACTAGATGATAAAATATCACATTTATTGAGTCATGATAGGAATTTAAAATAACCCAAATGGGAGACATTCTCTATCGAAGAAATCTTGATACTCTATATAATGTTGTAAAAGTTACCTAGAATACCAAGGAGAATTGGTTTACTTTTATAGAGTGCCTAGAATTATTCCTTATATTAGGGTATCAAATTTCATTAGAAACGTAAACATTTAAGGAAAGATTCAAATTTCACAATTTCTTATATAGTAGGTTAACACACTCTATATAAGTGAAAATTCATTCCCTGATTCACTGCATAAGTATAATATTCATTGATTAGGTGAAAAAATAGGACAAAAAATATTCATTGATTAGGTGAAAAAATAGGACCAAAAACGACACAAGGAATATAATAAAAAATCATATTAAATATTTGTGGAATATACTCCACAACACATTTATGTTGAAATAATTAATATCAATTGTTGACATTCACATTGGAATGAAGTTGATGAATTGTGAGTCGAAACCAGTTGGAATCTAATAAGTATAGAAAAAGTTCATGATAACTTTTAAGACCTCTTTACGAACAAGCACATAATATTTTTTAAAAAATTTATTGGTTAAACCATCCAGTACAGGTGATATCTCCTGATTTAGAAAAAAATTAAAATATCTAACATACTCATTAGTTATGAACACAGTGATAAATTCATTCACCCTTTATTAATTTACAATCAATAATTTCTACAACATCTTGTTTTAAATACTCCCATATACAAAAATAATTATAATTTCTTGTAATATAATATAATTAATTAAAATAAAATAAATACCTCAATGTTTATAAATATTCCACAAAATCTAAAATGACATAATATTGTTAAAATAACTAATTGATCTCGAATAAAAAATAATGGAATGTTTTAATGTAATCCATTTTCAGTAAACCCCCAAATTAAATACCCACATCTAATGAAATATTAATAACACCAAAAGGATATATTATACTCGATTCGAGCAGAATGATATCTCAAATTCTAACAACTACTGCTCTCTCTCAATATCAGAGGAACCCCCATTATAATTTATCAATTATTTCCACTAAAATTCACACAATGAACTCAACCATTACTCAACCTCATATATCTTGTTGGGACACTAATGATCTACTAAATCAAATAGGAAAATAAATACTGATTATGATTTATAGAGATGATGACAATGATCCATTCTTGAAAAGGTAAGTACGAATCCTAATCCTGAAAAAATTGAATTTATCAAGCATTGTTTAACATGTTTCATTTTTATTTCCCTAATATCATTCAATTTATAGATGTATAAAAAAATTTATTATTCATCTTGATTTACCAGGTCATTTCCCTATGGAAAAACCATCTGACGTGTCCATTTGAAAGACTCAGGGTACCTGCATTGTTTCAATGGGGGCCCATAAAATCCCTTTTTATAGTTGGTCTTATTGTCATATGTATTTTAGATAGATCATCTTACAATATTTTAAAATATACCCTTGAAATCCTCATAGCTTATAACTCCAATATTTATCCTACATAAAAAAACCTCTAATAGTAATCTTTCATGAAACATCCCATGAAGGGTGGACCGGTTGAATCGCGTCACTGCGAAACCTCCGCCCTGCAAATCCCCTAATCAGTGTGTCTGGGATCCATCGAGGTCCATGGTAAAGGATGTTTTGAAGATTACCTCTTCCGATGTCAATATTGGTCATTCTTAGGAATCTGTCAGGGTTCCTTCTGGTGCCGCACCATGTGGTCAGCGTTCCTTTGTTGATGTGATGAAGGATTCATTATCGGATCAGAAAAAGATTGAGCATTACTGCTTTAGAAGGATTCTCCAAAAGGGATCTTTGGCTCACGTTGAGGCGAACCCCGGTGTGATTGCTGAAAGGCTGGCATTGGGTGAGAACTCATTGATTTCTCGCATTGTTCTTCCTAAAGGTGTGCAGCCCTGGAAATGTGAAGATTTATTCCGTAGAATTTCGATGTTGTGGGGCTTTGCTAACAGGAAATGTTTCTCCCTTGGGCGGGGATTCTTTCACTGTTTGTTTCCATCGGCGGATCTCAAGATTAAGGCATGGAGTTCTGGTTCCATGTTTCTAAAACCGTGATGGCTTCATCTGCACGAATGGTCACTTGACTTTAATGTCTCGAATGCAAAAAAATTGTCTTCGCTCAGGTATGGGTGCGTCTTCATGGTCTTAATTGGGTTCTTTGGCATCCAGAGATCTTGCATGATATTGGAACGGCAATTGGAACTCCCATCCGCCTTGATAAGGAAACAACTGATGTCAGATTTGGGAACTTCGCTAGAATGCTGGTGGAAGTTGATCTCAGATCCACTCTCATTGATACGGTAACTCTTTCTATTCCGTCTGATCAAATTCTAATTGATGTTGAATATGAAAAGAAACCCCTTTTCTGCACTAAATTCATGACTGTGGGGCACTCTTTGGAGTTGTGTCGTAAAAACAACTCTTGTAAGGAGTGTGGGTTGCGAGGACACCCCTCCAATCTCTGTCGAAAAAAGGATACTTTGAAAGAATTGTCCTCCCCAAAGCATGTCATCAAGGACAGCGACCCTCCTATGAAGGCAGCCCCTGATGTGCCGACTCCTACAAAGGGCAAAGAGTTGATTGTTGATTCTACTCCGACACGGTCTTACAGCGGCCCTTCTAGAGATCATGAGGTTATCACTTCTGATAATTTGAGTCCTGCGTCAGCATTGGTGGTGAATGATTCTTCACAGCTGAACATTCAGAAGCTGGCTAAAGAGGTTCCTCTAGTTGAGGACACCCCCATGCGGACTCCTGAACGGGTGATCCCTGCCTCTCACCAGGGTGATGTCTCTAATCAGGGTGATGTGCAACTACATGTTGATTATCATCATGAAATCCAGAAGCAATTTCAGATATCTGAGTTACCTGAGAAATGGGGGAACATCTCTGAAGATGAACAGGGGAGGGTGCGTACCCCGATCAGGGTCTCGGGCAATGGTGACAAGCCAAAGACTACTGAAGGTGAGGGTCCTCCCCTTATGGATGAAAATACGACATCATATAGCGATATTGTCCGAGGAGAAAAGAAAAGAGGCTCTGGCAATGAGGGTGTCAGATCTGCCCCTGTTTCAAGGAAACCAAGGAAGGACTACTCTGCAGTTCCGAGGACCGTGACCACTAGGGCATCTGCCAAGAAGGAGATTGAGAAGCTATCGAAGGAGCAGCTGGACAAATGGAAATTCTATAAAAAGCTTCTTAAACAATACGAGACCCAATCAGAATGGGAATCAGCTGATGCTGATGACACGATCGGGTATGGGGGTGGTGACTATGAATGTTTTGACTTGTAATCTCTCTCTCTTCCTTCTCCTGTTTCTGCACTTTTATTTTATTAATAAATTTGGTGGTCCAAGCTTGCTTGGATCGGACTTTCTGGTAAAGGTATTACCATATATGATGAATATAGGATCATGATATTAAATGAAAAATCGCCATGGAAATCCATGAAAATATATCAAAATTGAGACTAAACACTCTAATAATTCCATAAAAATATCTACAATATGATTTATTTCACTATGTGAAGAAAAATTATAAATTTTAAATGAATGTAAATAAAAAACATCATGAACACCCAAAAATGTAATATCTAGACCATTTTGAAAAGATATCATTGAAACATGAAAAAGATTTTTTGTAAACATAGCGTGACAATAACACGTATACTCTATACGATCATACCCTTGGTATCTCATGATCAAGTGAAAAGAGAATACAAATGCATCGATGAATAAGAAGTAAACATGGAAGCACCTAAATATGTCAATTTATCAACAAGAGACTCACCTTTTCTCTCTCACCAAATAACTCCTCAATCATAATAGAATATTAATTGCGAAAAATAAACAATGGAACCCATCAATTTCTACCCCACTACCTTTTCATCTCTAAAAAACAGAAAATATATCATCGTATGCTACCACCCCATTCATGCATATCTGATCATGTATCCATAAATAAATTTTGTTTATTGGGAGATATCCCCACATATCCCATCCTAATTATATGCTTTACCCCTCTCCAAATATAACATCATTGTTTTCACGAGGTCATCTACAACACTAACTCATCAATACTAAGAGATCATCAACACCAACCAACAATCATTATTACTAAAGGAAGAGAAGGGAAAGTGGGTAGCTACCATATGATTCACCATGAAAATGAATGTGGTCGAAACCAAACGAAATCCAAAATCATTTAGTGATGTTATGTTCATCCAACATGAATTTGGTGCATCAAAAATAACATGAAAAATCATGATAAATATATTGCACATGACACCAAGCCAATGGGTATACAATCCATCACTAGTGTACTCTACAACACAACCATGTCACCTAATGACTTGTATCACAATTGATTCCTAGTTAAATAAAGAATCCCACAAAAATACATCACATTACCAAATATTATACTTTTAGTTATAAAAAACAATTTCCTAGGATTTATGAGTTGCACAAAATCCCATTTTTTCATTTTTAGTTCAAATTTAAAAATCTTATACATTTATCATTAAATTCATTAAAATCATTTACCTCACATTAATTTAATCTTATTATTATATTTAAATCATTCCATTTGTATTTATTTAACAATGATTAAAAATTTAATTTTTTCATTTGAATTATTTCTATGGGTAACTTGGAATCTAATAAAACCACATTACATATTGTATCATCTATACCACAACTACCATTTCCTAAAACTCGTATTTGTAGTCATCATCACAAAACAAACATGTCACCAAAACTAAACTATGTCACATCCAAAACGTATCATACCTCATTTAAATCCATTCAAAAAATCCATCAATTTACTTCCCAACACATTCCATACTCAATCCATTGATCACTCTCACCACACAATCCCCAAAAAGGTTTATACCACTATAAAATATTTATATAAAGGAAATTTTAGCTTCCATAATTAAACAACAAATATATTAAAAAATGGATTTCAAGAATTACATAATTACATATAATGTGTATCATCAAATCATTACATATACCCAGTGTAAAAATTCATTAACTATATATAATAGATTATCCATTTCACGAAGTGAAATATAATCAAACAACACAATGATGGATTCATAGTTACCAAAACTACAACACTAATTAGGCTATCAAAACAATGATTTTCAAATGAATTAGTATTAATTTAGAACTCTTTTTTTAATTTCCTAAAATGTATAAAAGCTTGAATCTTATCCATTTAACATTAAATTTTAGTTATGCCCAAAAAATAATATTCCTATGATGACCCAAAATAACCACCCAAATGGAAAAAATAATGAAATCCACACACATGCACATATAATAGGGATAATGTGGATCACTTACAATAAGGATGATTTTAGAGTCACTTCTCAAAACAAGATGAAGAAGGAACAATCAGAAGACCACAATCACCCTTGGAAACCTAAGACCCTCTTAGAGAACACTACAGACATACCAAACCATATCACATAAAATTCCTCGATGCAAATAACATAACAAATATGATTTCACTGAATGAATTTATATAAATAACATAGTTCAAAAAGAATTAGTCATCATGGATATATAATGATCATACATTGGATGAGTAGCATCATTGAAAAATGAAAGGGGTGTGAAGATCCTCCAAATCACCTTGAATTTTCTAAAAAACATATATAAAATGGTGGAGTAAGATATGATTCAAAAGAGTTATAAGAATTTATTGTTAAACTGAAAATTAGAGGACCATAGTGAAAAACTCTTAACCACTACACAATATTTCCAATATTTAAAATTGAAATTATATAAAGGATGTGACAAAACCATAATAGGGATAATGAAAACCACTTCTTAGAAACATGGTTCCATCCACACCAATGAATTAATAAACTACAAGAAAGACCATTATGGTAGGGGAACCATCACATCATAGAATCTGGGGGATGATATGAGGTCCCCATTACATCCCTTATATATCGAATAAGTCCCCAAAATTGAGATATCACTTGAATATCTCCCTCTAGGCTCCATGAAAAATCCAATAATTCACGTTGTAACTATGATTAAAATGAAAAACCACAAAACACCACTCAACTCTATTATTTTAATATGTTTCATAAATATAACTCATCATCAATGTGAATGGGTTTAATAATTCATATAATTAAATCCAAAAGTCATGTCACCAGAAAAAAAATATGGAATCTCTTATAAAACTTTTGTAATCAAAGAATTACTTTATCAATGCTTGTCTATACAATGAAAAATTGAAATAAACATCTGGTACTGGGAACATATATATATCTTATGCTCCCATATACCCTCTTACAATCCCTGATTTCTCTACAATACACACACCAAGACAATGGTTGATCCACAAAACAACTTCTATTGATGTCTATTGATCTCAAATGGACTCTTCATGAATGTCTCATCATTTTCAATATCTAACTATCCCCAACCAATAATGTTACCAATGTCTTGCGGTTATCTATATATTTGAGGACTTTATAAGATGTCATTCATCATTTATGGTAAGGGTTGGAGTTATAATGGATATTCCATGTCACAATAAATATTAAAAACCTCTAAAATATTAAATAATATGAAGAATTATTACACCATATTCTAAAACATTTGTACCCCCTATTCAGTGTGACTCTTGAGAACACAAGGACTATAACATCGAATCCTAGGGGAATATGCTAATTAATAATACTGGAAAACTTACATTCATTATCTTCCTTCATCCACTGTTGTAAAATATTGCACTTCTTGGTCATGCATTTCACCACATCCGGACTAATGACCACTGACATCCTACCCTATGTTATAAAAAATATTTTATAACAACGCAAACAATAAAATTCCTCAAATAGGTTCATGAAAATGGACGAGTAATAAAAATTGTTATTGAAAAACATAACTAGAGTATGGTTCATTTCCCATGATCCACCAAAATCCAAGATGTGAGCTCACAAAATATATTCTACAGAGTAGACATTCTACTCCATCTTGCAATATATATGGGGATAACAATTAGTGAAAATGTGAAACTAGGAGTTGATGACTTGAATCAATAATTTTCATAATAATGTGATAAAATATGGATATGAATTAAAAATAATTTGTCATGACCCATCCTTCGGGCATGTGTCGTGACTACCCCAAGCCCGCCTTCCATAGGCCAGGGGCTAGAGACTAGCACCGAAGGCATAAATCCCGATAAAAGGGAAGAAATTTCCTTTATAAAAGTTAACAAACAAATAGAGTACACAAGTGATGTAAGAACTAAGTAAAAATGAGTACAAAATTAAGTGCTGGAATGTAAATGGGAAGTATACAAATCCAACTAAATGTACAGTATAACTGATAAAGAAAGTACAACAGTTGTAAAGTAAAGCAGTAACCACCGAGTCTTCTTATGGGAATCCCACCTGAAGGGTTGGAACAGATTGTCTCGTTGGAACCTTGGGTCCGTCCTTCTGCTCCCTATACTTCCCGCTAGTTGGTCCACCTCCGGATATCGTCCAGCTCCACAATCCTCAACCACGATCAGTGCTGTCTGTCATCTACAACCAACACAACATAGTGCGGGCATTTCCCATGCAGGGGTGAGTATAACAATACTCAGTAGGGACCCTGAGACCCCCAAAGGTCACCCATAATCCTCAAAGGATAAACCTCAAAAGAATGATACAAACATGTAGTATCAACCAACTCTACTTAGTTATATGCCCATACATATACCTAAGTCATCAATCTCAGTTCGTCCACAACATCCGAGCCCAAGCACAACCCGATCCTCACTGGAAAGATGCCGATCACATCAATGATAATGATTGATATACAAGAATCATCTTACACAAGTATACTAATCATGAAGAGGGGTGGAGATGATTAGATTTAGTCTCTTAATCATCTCTTCTACTAAACCCACATTGGATTCAAGTACAGAAGTTGTCGCTGCCCAACCCACGTAGGATCCAAGTACAGTAACCATCGCTACTAAACCCACGTAGGATCCAAGAACAGTCGTCATCATTGCCGAACCCATGGAGTATATAAGTACAGTCTTCCTCGTTGTCGAACCCACAAAGGATCTAAGTACAGGCATCATCGTCGTTGAACCAACGGATGATCCCAGAAGGGTAGTCATCGCAGTCGCAGCTAGCTCTAGTGTTCCCACACACATCGTGCTCGATTCCGGTAGGGACTGCTCCTCGTGTAAAGGTGGTCGATAAATCAATTGTCACAATGTCTAGAGTTGATGTATCTAGATGTTCTGAATCATCAAAAGGAACTCAACGTGACAGACGACGTGTCAATCAGATGCCTGGTATGAGAGATATTGGCTTTTTCGTTCCAGTGGCATGGTTGGAAATATGCCCGTTCCAAACCTGGCCGTTTACCAAAGTTGTCCAAAACTCACATAGAGTATAAAAAATGTACCTCCTTGTCAATAGGGTCCCAGTGTCGAAGACGACCCTTCATTCGGAGGGGCGGTCTTGAAGATATTCACCCTTAAGAGAAAACGGGCCCAGCTCGTTAAGCCCAGTGGAATGGCGGGTCTGGTTAACCCAGTTTTGACGGGTCCGACCCGGGAGGGGTGTTGGACCATCCTGAATAAATGCGAGACTTGGCCCAAGGGGTGCGGCCTAGCCCGAGGGGGAGTGGCCCAGCCTGGCCCTTTAGGCTCGGCCAGCTGGCCGAGCGGTCTTGGGGGACCCAGCTGCCTGAAATGGTGTCGCCAAGCGCGCCGCCATCCGTAACCAGCCGGCAGGATCCGGCCAGCCTTCTAGCGCAAGCGGCCTGCATGGGCAGGCAGTGACTCATCGAGCGCAGCACCCGCCTGGCATCGTGGCTTCCCTCAGCCCGATCGGCCGACGGGACGGTCGGTCCTTCCACTGAAGTGGCCCGCGAAGTTGGCCGCGGTTCCTTCTGCAAATCCGGCACGACAGTGTCAGCTTCCTCTGCCATGGCCTGCCCTGGCCGCAGCTCCGCGTTCCCAGCAAGGTGCGACGACACCATGATTCCTCCACTATGGCCCGCTAGGCCGCGACATTGTTTGCATGTGCGACGGAGACCCTTGCTCCACTGGCCTCTTCAGTGTTCCGCCTCCGGTCGCCAATTCCAAAAAATATACAAGATCACACATAGGGTCATTGCACCATGTTCATTCAGCCCGCGACCTCCGCGTTAAGCCCTAATAATAGGCAGAGACAATCAATTTTATACAATGACGAATGAGACACACGTTTAATCCATTAAAATTGAACATAATCCCCTACCTTAATAATTTATGTCGCCCATCGAGTGCCGGAAAAGATGTTGTCATGGGGAGAGGATGCTTAGACAATGTCGGAGTGCATCTGAGGAGGAAGGGGCGTCTCATAACTTGATGAAGACAAGAGAAACAAAAGAGTGTCGTTGTTCTTCGGGGAATCGGCATTCTTTATCTAAGAATATGTCTTTCTTTTTCGGAGTGTCGGTGTTCTTCCAAAACTCATGTGCTCTCCAAATTCTCCATAACACAACGAATTCCACAAAAAATAAAATAATAGGAAAATGATATTATTTTATTAACACATGCAATTTAAAAATAAAAATTCAAAAAACTTCATTAACTAATTCAAGAGGTTGAATTCATTAAATAAATGTTTTTGGCAATTAATAAAGAGATGGATACGAGGTGAAGAGATCTCATAACTATTCGGAGACTTGTCAACATTAAACAAGGGAGTTTAATGGGGGTTTAAGAGTGTTATGGGATGTTCAAGGGTTTAGGACATGTGTGGGCCACACCCCACAAACATCCTCTCGTGGGGGGTTATGTGGGTGTGGGCCCCACCTCTAACTCCCCATGGGAGGAAATAACCACCATCTTTAAAATAAAATTGTGCTCCACCAAATTTATTTATTTTAATCTAATTCCACAAATATAAATTCTCAACTTTCTTAAAACGCAACTGCGGTAAAGGTTCCATTAAGCAATTACTATTGCTGCGAGTTCATCGGTGCCCTCAAATTTCAATTCTGAGCATCGGTTCAAAAGATAGAAAAACTTGCTTGTTCGTTTACTGAATATACCCAAGATAAACTTTGGAAATTGATTTTGGACACACCGGGCCTCAGAATCATGTGTCGTCAGAAGCCGCAGACTCATAAAATTCCAAAGTATTTAATAAAAAATATTACTAGAAATTTCAGTGTATTTAAATAATTATTCCCAGTACCCTCAGAATCCTAACAATATAACCATTATATACCTCTGAAAATGAATCTATGGACCACGATGCACAATTTTCTATAATGTGATCTAAATCCATAACTCCTTCCATGATCAACCCAACATCATCACATCCTCTCTAAGATCGGGGCATCCCATTGAAAAATCCATTTATAATTCCTCCCAGTAAACATTGGGACGGACTACACTAGATGATATACTACTGAAAAAAGGTTATCAGTTATCAAAATCTAACAAACCAAACACCTTTTCACAAATATTTACACTAAACACATCATCATAGGGAACCAAAACATCCTCCCCAAGACACAATATATCTTAATCATAGTAAGATGTTCCATAAAGGTGAGATGTGAGACTCGTGGATAAATCAATCATGCAACACTAACATTACAAACAAAATACATTTAAATTGAATTGACTTCTAACCATCCTCTGTTCATCCCTTAGAATCATCATCATGGACAAATTAGTCTCACATAACCTCTACCACTATGTAAACTAACCGTGACACCTCCCCCTCATCATTAAGGATAAATAAACATTCATATTATAAACTGATCCCCTTCATCTATCCATAGGGGATTTTTCTTGAATCACTGGAATATCATATATCACTCCCAAAAAATGCACATATTGTTGACCGAAAACCATAAGAATTAGACTCAAATAATCAAGAACCACGTTCCATTTTCCCTGAGCTTAACAGTTCTAAAATTCATAATCTGGGATAAAACCCATCAACCATTTTTTATGTAAATTCTGAACTCGATTTGAGAAAAAATACATAATGATTGTGTTGACAATGAAACCAAAAAATGATCATTGATGAGGTCATCCAACAATAGATTTAATAGGCACACAAAATCTACTGACTCTTGATCAGTGGTGGTATAGTTATAGGAATATGGGTGTAAGTACATACACCCATAATATATCTTTACTCTATCTTTAATCATGAAACAATACAAGACAATATGATATGCATTAATTAAGATGAAAATAACCCATTCTTTGAGAAAATGTATAAATAAGTAACAAATAAATAAATTTGTTAGGTAATAAAATTCCTCAAAAAAAAGATATGTATAAAAAAATCTTCTTCCTTAATTTTTCGATCTATAAATAGAGCATTAATATGATAGAAATAGAATATAAACTGCTAGTAATAATTCAAAAGTCCAATGAAACTATGAACCTCTACTAGGTTTAAGGGTGGAAACCTTGAAATAATTTCTTAAATCATTAATGGATCCATGGTCACACCTTATGATACACAATATTCTATAGAAAATTAACCTCTCATATCAATAACATAAACTTGGAAAATCATTATATGAACATGATGGTGATGATGAACCTATAAGATATATTTGAGATGATTTCAATACACTTTCTATAAATTCATTTAGATCAAGATGTCATCAATAAACCTAGAAATGAATGGTACCCAAAACTCATGTACCAGTGAATTCATGCTCTTTATGAACATATTTGGTGTGATCATCACACTAAAAGATATTAAAATGAACTCATAGTTATCAAACATAACCCATAAGGTTATCTTTAGGATATCATCATATTTCACCCTCATATGGTGCTATCCAAAACACTAGTCAATCATTTACGTGCAACCACTTCCATCATTTTGATAAACATATCATCCATTCTCGTAAGGGTGTGATGGCTCCTGACCATCACATAGATCATCCTATGTTAGAATACGAACAACATCTAAATACGATATGCCATTTTGATGAAAAAAACTATATCTCTTTAAACTGAAACACTTTGTTAGGTTAAAATCATATATATCATATCATTCATCTACATCACAATCTCACAATACAATGTAGATACCATTGGATTGGGGGGTCCCAAAATACAATGATTTTCATTTTTAGAAATCTATTTAAAACATAGTAACTCATCAAGGGTGAAGTATCAAAACACCATCTCAATTGACGTATATAAACTCCTCTACAACCTTGAGAATACCGTCAACATCACGTTGTTTAGATTAGACTATCTACTACGAAAAAATTGTGTTTGGTTTTCTTTCTAAGGATTCAATAACATCGAACACAAATAAATGCCACAGTCTAGGCTTCCACATTAGTAAATGAATGAATTATATTGAAATAATTAAGGAAAAAACGAATATAATACAAGATAACATAAGTAAAGGATAAAATATTATGGTTTTACCAATACATATATGATATCCCACACTAAATGGTGAAACCCCTATCACAATTATACATCTCTAAATGCATCATACAATGGATTTTGACCGCCCAATTAATGTCGACAACCCCTTGTGAACTGCAAGTCCCTCCAAATATGGTCACTCAACACCTAACAAAGTAATGTTTGAAAAGGAACATGTTTTTCATGATTAGACAATAAATAAACTAGGGAGGATGATAAAATAATTGTGCATCAAACTACCTATCACAATACTGGTGATGTTAGCTCCATGAAATGAATCTTCCAATGCAACAATAATATTCCTCTCTATTGATGGACTGTCAAATTTTTATCTTTCCTAAAACCCATAGGAAGGAAATTATCATTATGATACAATCTATGAACTCCACGGTCATGCTACTAAAGAAAATCTGACTATCCTAGAAATGAATGAAACGTAGTTGGTCCGAACATGTGATAATACATTTGAAGAAATTAAACAAGATACTTGAAAGGGACTAAACCTCTCATTTGATACTATCCTCCCTAAGAAATCGATAAATTATTTTTAGGGTCTCTAAGAAACCTATAGTGATAACATGAAAATAGTAATCCCTTGATTGTTCTTTGGGAGACCACAACACCCAATGATTTGTATTGTTATACCAAGGTCCATTCCAGATTGATTGGAATCCAAATTTCTAAAAATCCATGTTCTACTTCTTAAATCCATGATCCTTAAGATTTAATGTTATCTACTCTATCAATTATAACATCTCAAGGGATGCATCATCTTTTTAAAATACATTTTTCACTAAAAAATAATATAGGACGAATTAATTGGGTAATTTAATATGTGATATTTAAGCACCGAACCTCCCCCAAACGGAGTTCTATGTACTCCTCATCTTGGAATACATTAGGATTAAAATATATTAAATCCTTAAACATGACCCAAATCTCCCACACACCTAAGCTATCCAGTTGATAGAGATGAACCTACCTCTTTTCCACCTTAATCATCAATAAAAGAAATCCTTAAAAACTCATTCTTGAATTCATCCCATGAAACATATTACTCTTTTTGATCAACATGATATAACATATACCACATCCACAAATCTTCCCACATCTAAAAAACTCCTTATGTAACCCTAAACTCATCCTGAGCTAAAATGTGGTTGAGTGTGATAATATGTTATTCGAACAAGCACTTCATATAAAGATCTTATATACTCCCATGATACTTTTCCATTATATTTCACATAAATTAATGAAATTATATCTTTCATGCCTCACAGACAACTTTTTATTTGATCCTATGTTGGTCAACTGGACCAACATACTAAACAATTACATCATGTTAATGGCATAGATGACCACCATGATCCCTCATGGATGAAATAAGGTTGAAGCCTGAGATATGTGGGAGATTATTTTATCCTGGGTTATTTAATCAATTAAAATTTTATATCTCGGAATAATCAAATTTTTATATGAATACAAATAATTTATTTCACATATCATTCATAGGTATTGTAAATCCCTAAGCTGGAAATCCTAGAACTTATTGTAAAAAACATTCCTTAAGTAGTAGCATTGATGAAAAGTATGGTTAAATGATATTTATTTCATAAAATTACCATAAGATAAATGATAGAATACATAAATCATTTCACAATCCCAAGAATGAATGTTTTTGTGTGTGTGATGTTTAGTTATCGAAGAATATTCATTTATGATACATGTGATCATTTCTGTGCATCCAAACCACTCTAGATCCATTTCTAGAAAGCTCATATGTTATACACATATTTAAAATCGATGGAAGAAATACATAAGAAATGTGTGAGATCCCATGCTAATTAAGGGATGAATTATCATAATTTTATAATGGGTTAGAACATAAGTAGATGAGAAAAAATGGTCATTGGATTAGTTTCTTTTTGAAAATTATATGTAACAATATTTGTTTTCCATAAATTATAAGAAAATGAAATAATATTCTAAATTATGGAACTTATACCATGGATAAATATTGTGGAATTATAAGTCATTAAACATGATTAAAAATGTACAATAATATGCATATAGAAATATTGAATTTCAATGAACTGAAATATAATTTCGAATAATGTAATAAGAATAATAATGAAAAATAAAGGGAGAAATGACACCCGAATATTAATAAATAATTTGTGAACAATGATTCCAACATATAATTCTATGAAAATTTTGTGATCAAATTTTCTTGTATCTTATTCAAAAAAGATTCATTTGTGCAAAACATCACAGATCTAGTTCACAAAAACATGAGAACAAGGCTCTCTGAATCACATCTAGATAATTGTTTTCACATTATGTGATTTAAACCCTTCAAAAATTTAGTAGTGGGAGATATACTTCCCCACACATAAATCATACGTATATATTTCTTCCACATGAAAATCGACATACATGATATCCTAAATAACCCACGGAAAAATATTGGTTTTCTTTAATATTTCAATATCATCACAAAAGATAAATAAACAAACTATGTGTTATAAGAAACAATATTTTCTAAAATGAATCATATAATAAAATCATTTATATTTTGTAAAAAAATAACTTCATAAACTAAATAACATGACGGATAAATAGAATTAAAAATACATACGTTTTCCAAAAACATTCGAAATACATAATTATAAATTACATTAAAAAACATTTTTGTGAAGGGAATGAGAAGAATTTACAACACATTATTATGTTTAATTTCATATAAATTACCAATAAAAATATATAATTTCATTTACAAATATATATAGTTGAAGGTAGAACAATTTATTTTGAATTAATAGAAAACCTCTTGAATATTTGAAAGGCCTTCATAAAAAACCTACATAATAATAGTGGTAGTAAAAATAAAAAATTAAATTATGAGACTGTAAATATGTATTTTAAAAGATTAATCCCATATTTGGGTTTCAATATAATAAATTAAAAACATTTTTAGGAATAATTTACATGGAAATCTATAAAAATACTTATTTAAAGTAGATAACAAGTTTTCATTTCAAAATTTGTTCTTTTATGAGAAAAAAATTCATAAATAAATGATAATTAGTTTAAATTTTTAATATACATAAATTTAAGTGAGGTAATATATTATGAAAACTTTAAACATGTATTTAGAAAACAAATAATATTTATGCCCAATGAGTGACCATATTACTCAATGAAAGGAAATTTGTGTTGACAAAATCCATTATGAATGTCTTAGTTCACAATTCTAGGGACATTTATAAAGGGTTTATGTTGAAGAATATTAAATCCATAGAAAAAACTAAAAAACATAAACATAATGAAATCAATGTAAAAAATTAATGCAACTTTGATGAAATATATTAAATAATTTCAATCATAACACAAAGAATGAGAATTGAGATTCAGAAAAAACTTATGATAATGGTCGTGTAATCATAATGTGGCTACAATTAAATTTGAATTGAATTAATATAAAATTATATATATAATATTATACTTGTAAGATATGGGTTATTTTATAAACCTCATAAAATAAAAGGTGGTCCACAATATCAAACAGGCCATATGGATTTGATAATTAGGCAAGGAATCCATTACAACTATAGAAAAATTTACATAAAGGGACAATGTGGTAAATAACATGGAATTGAAGCCTTAAGTGTTTAAAATAAATTTTAAAAATTCTTAAAAAGTAATTGTAAAAATATACACTATCTTAAATAAAACATTTTGTAAAATAAAAAATATGCCTCAAGGGGTAAAAATGAGGTATGAAACCTATTCATTATATTTTCTCTTTTAAGAAAATGAACTCTAAAAACATATAATGAAAATTATTATCCTTCTAAATTATAAAATAACCTTAATATAAAAAATATATCCTTTCTATAATTATTTAATGACTATATTTTACAACTATATTAACCTATTATAGTTTAATTTCATTATCAAGTGTTAGAAAATTCAGTTGTTTGTTTCATACAAACATAAAAAACACAAGATAAATTATCATTCATTATATTGAAATTTAAAATTCAAATATAAATATAGATATTTCTTTTCCAATTATGACATATTTCCAATTTTTATTTGAAAGAAACATAAATATGTGTTTTGAAATGATAAATCACAATTAACTAGTTATTGAAGAGTTTAATGATAGAGTGGTGATAAATTTATAAATAATTTAAATATTAATATAAACCTTATATAAAATTTTAAACCCATTTAATATAACATTATTTCATGATATCACTATTTATTGACTTACCATAATCATTTAAGAAATAATCATTATAACATCGCCTACATAGGTGTTAAAACTGACCATAATGGAAAATTTTTATAATATTTTCAGGAGTAAGGGAATTCCATTAGATAATTCTAATATAAAAATTTATAAATAATAAAATTTTAAAATTATCATATATATTCAGTATCTAATCTCTTATAACAATCCAATTTTGGTGGTGATGATAAATAAAGTTCATTGTCCGGGGAGATGGTAGTCCACAGATACACAAGATTATTGATAAAATTTCTCAATGAGAAGCCAAAAATATGGTATTTCAAAAATTATTCTATAAAAATATTAATTTTTACATATAAATAATATTTATTCATAAAATACACCATTGATACAATCTTTGATATGTGTTTTCAAAAAATATCTTATCACTTAATTGAGGTCATAGTCTATATGTTTGAATGATTGAAATTTTTATTTTAGATAACAGAGAGGATAGTTGATTAGAAAATGATAATAAAATAAATATAATGAAGTTATAATATATAAATAATTGAACAAAATTATATGTTTTTAGTATAATAAATTTATGTTAAGATAATTGTGAAAAAACATTGTATTTTATAATATTCACATCGGAGAAATGAATTTTCCATGGAATCCTATATGGAAATAAAGACCTTATGATAACAAATAATGATGATTTTTATAATTTGGGATGGGGTTCTACTAGCCATAATTTTGATAAATTTTAATATTAAATTCAAAGGAGTTGTTTATTGAGAGAAGGTGGAATTGATTCATTTTAATAAGTGAAGAAATGGGTAGTATGGTAAGTAACACTTACATTTTTAGTAATCTATGGTTAATATTAAATGGAAATTGGAAAAAATTGAAATAATAGTGTTGGAAGGTTAATTTTCATCTATAATCTCTTCAACCACACATTTTTTAGAATACATTGATAGATTTAGAGAATTATCATTTTACCTTTATACATTTTCACTAACATACATTTACTTTATTTCTTTATTATTATCTTTAGTAAATAATTTTAATAAAAAATAACAGTACAATTTTACCAAATTTTATAGGTACTATTTGAAAATTATATATAATTTTATAAAATAATATTTCTTTGGGTTTTAAAATGTAATTTTATTATTATCTCATATAACACAAATAAAGTGTTTTTTAGAAAAAAATGTGTTTTTATACTAAAAATTTATAAGGAAACCAATGTTTTTAAATTTATAAATTCTCATTAAATAAATTATTTTTTTTAAAAAATGATTTTTTTTATTTCAAGGAAACCCATTACCGAATATCACTATGAAAATACAACAATCAATGAAAAGATAATAAAATGTTTTCATGAAACTAAAATTTTATTTTATTTCAAAAAATGGTGAATATAGGATTCTAAAGCACCAAGAATATAATTTAGTTTTCTAAATACATATTTATTTTCATAAATAGGGTATCAAACATAGATTATATTATTACATAATGATAAAATCTTATTAAAATATATGTTTTTCAAAAATAAATATTTTCCAAAACAATCATCATTTTCAGATAATTCAAAAAAATTAATACAAATAACTTTTTTCATAGAGGAATTAAAATTTAATTATTTATTGAAATTTATTTTTTAAAAAATTTTATTTTGATAAAAATACATAAATAATGAAACTATATTTCACAAAAAATATCCATTTAAAATGTTTATTTATATTAATTATTTACCTTCTAAAATTGATAAAATCTAATGTTTTACCAAATTATTCATCATTATAAATTTTTTAAGAATTTTCTCCTAATATATTGTGTGTTTTTAAATTTCTTATATCTTTTATATAATTGAATAGAATATTTTATTAATTTTACATGTTTCTTGAATGTTAGGTTGTTAAAATTTAACCCCATTGAATATATCGTTCCGTGAAAATTTTAGATATAATTTATTAAATGAAATATATATTAGAATATAAATTATATTGATTGAGGAATAAATAATTTCTATAGATATATAAACCATACTAATGTGGTAATTATAAACACTTCCTTAGAATGGGATTATCCTTAACATTGAGTTTTTCTCCAACTAATTGTGCACACATGATTCCATTATTTAGTAATGAAAAATGGGAATGGTGGAAATCACTATGTAGGGTTGATCCCTTATGGATTTCTCTATAAAATCCCACCTAAAATTACACTAGAAAATATTATATCTCCCCACCCCATATTTTCTCACGGGAAGTCCACATGCTTAAATTAAAATATATAATTTAATTTAATAAGTATAGTTAGTTAAATATTCTATTTTTTAATCTTTCATTAAATATATTCAGTGTGATAACATGAATGCATAAACGATGAACCATGGGGACATGGATAAAGACACACAATGGTTTTGGATCAGTGATGGAATATTCTACATCATTGAGGTGATTCATGAATGTGAATATTCATTGGGAGTCTAGTGGATCATTTGATGACATTTAATACTACATTTATATCATAGAGTTGTAGTATGATGGGATGATATTGGAAACATGATATGGATGGTGGCTTTTATGAGAATCTAATTATATTTGTTCTGGACCAATGAGTCACAAGGATAGAAGGGGATGGTATGAAACTGGATTCAAAAACATATGGAGGCTTGTATGCTCTAAATTATGATAAAATATGTTTAGGGGTGGGTCTGATTATGTGAGTGGGATGCTTATTAGATCAAATTCTTATTGGTGGTGGAAGAATGGGACAAATAAATAGAATAAATGAGGTATTGTGTACTTCAATTAGTGATTAGATATAGTAAAAAAGATGAAATCATAATGTTGGAAATCAATTGTTTACCTCAAGTAGTGTGGGGGTATTTTAGGGCCAATGTATTGATTAATATTGGTATTGAATATAAAACGTAATGGGTTGTATTTAAACAATGAAATGTGATTCTTTCATGCAATAAGTGAGACATAGACAATGTAGAAAATCTATGCCACCAAATATCATATTTTCCTTTGTTAATTATGTAGTATAAGAATAATTTTATTTTAACTTATAAATAATATATATATATATAAACCTATATTGTACAATATTTTACTATATAAAATAGAGTTGTGGGATAGTTCACACCTACAAAGACATACCCTACCAACCCTACATTTTCAATTGATCAACTCATATTGGCCTGCACTATAAACAATAATTTTTTTGGACCACCCCACTGTGTATCTGCCTTATATATTCGACGATGAGAATCCTTGTGGTTATTTTTATTTATTACCATTATTCACAATCATTACCCACATCTTTTTATACTAAAATTTTTTAGCAGAGCCTTATTTATTTATAAGAAAAGAAAAAAGAGAGTGTGATTGTGGTCATACATGCAACATGACCTAATGCCAAGAAGAAGAAAAAACATCAAAAATCACAGCCATAGTAGGCATCATCATTATAATCATCCCAATCAGAATCATAATAAAAAAACCAATGGGACCGGGTAACCATAGTTGGCTTCAGTTGTGAGTAGTATTTCCTCGGTCTTACTTTCTTAAGAGGAACAGGTTGGAACCCTTCATCATTCACAACCACTTTTCCTTTGGATAGATTCTGGCTATTAGATAACTTTCATGGTGAATCATCCTCAACATCATCCCACTTCTCATGGATTCTCTATGTCTCCCTTAATTTGGTAATTTCCTCCGGAATCTTTGAAACACAACTTGTATTTTGTTTCCCCTCGAGTATAGGACAAAAGTCATGTTTCTCTATTACTGAGAAAATTCTACCCTCAACGCCCCGCTCAGTAATCAACTCCAGGGCCAAACATAGCTTAGATCTAGTCAAGTCAGTCC
Organism: Viscum album; assembly: GCA_963277665.1. NCBI lineage: Eukaryota > Viridiplantae > Streptophyta > Magnoliopsida > Santalales > Viscaceae > Viscum > Viscum album. The sequence continues at coordinate 1,066,088,490 of OY728151.1, read as the reverse complement.
TACCTTCCCCTACATGCATAGGCAAGCATGATTTAGCCTCCTGAACCACCTGATACCCATGTGCCAAATCACAAGGAATATCTTCCACCGCTTGTTGAACACTAACATCATTAAAGATTTTGTCATTTCCAGCACCAATGTTCTGCAATGTAAAATTCTTCAGCTTCTTCTTACAAGAGACTTCACAGTGCCTTTTCCGTGAGAAAAGAGAGCATATAATTTTTATGAAACACTTATCTTTAACATGACCAATTACTTTACATTCTAAGAATAAATCTAGTAATCTATCATAATCAATTTTAAGGGAGATTTCGTCATCCAATGCAGACAAAACAATATCATGAATAAGACAAGAACTGAGATCAACCTCAACTAGAACCCTAGCATAATGACCAACCATCACATCTTAAGTGCTCTTATCCATTTTGATTGGAATTCCCATAGCAGAGGTAATGTCAAAAAGAATCTTAGTATTCCAAAAAATCCAGTGAAGACCAAAAATTTTAATTCACACTTGAGCCATGATATTTTTTACTGAGAAAGGATTGACGCTAAAGTCCCATCCTAGAAAACAAATCATTCCTAGATTTAGCGCAACTGATCTAATCCCCCAAGCACGTTGTTTCAGATAATCTGATGGAAAAATAATGTGAAATAATCCTGGACCAATGGATATGCATTTTTGATTAGAAAAACCCCCAAAAGAAGTAAATTTCTTGAGGAAATCATTAATCTTCCGACGCTTTCTTCCATAAGGAAAAACATGTCTAGAAATGAGTGAATGCTCACAATGCTTAAATCTATCCATTATTATATCTCTATTTGCAACCACACGGGTTGTATCACCATTATTCACACTTTTTTTAGTACCACCATCACACACAAATTTGAAATGTCGTCGGGTATAATCCCCTTCCATCCCGGCATGGTACCTTCTAGGGTTTCCTATACCTGTCATGCTAGCCACAACATCATAAGTCCTCACTGCAACCACTATGGTTTTAGACCGTATCTCTGCTGAACAAGACTCCCCTCGCAGAAAAAAAACTCATGCCCCAATGAGGGGTTCATGACCTTTGAAGTCAACTGACAACTCTGATCCATCACTGCCACCACATCGCTCACCAACACAGACATCACCAAAGGCTTGAAATCATCAATTTTTCTAGATCCATCCACAATTAGGATAGATCCCTCAGCTAATTCCAGCTCAACTACTGAGGCTCGCTCAGGAACACCACCCGTGACCGGCACATCAATCCCTGCCACCGCCATGACCACCACATCATTCACCGCAACAGACATCGCTGAAGCATTGCGGCCTTTACCCTTCTCAGATCTCACAAAAATTGGTCCATCTACCTCAGATCTGCAATATAAACCGTGCTTGGCTACCACCGTCACTTTTTGGTGTTCAACCTTAGCACCCAACACCAGATCATGAAGATCTATATCACCTGAAACTAGCACCGTCAATCCGTCAGATTTTCATTCCTCCAACGCAGTAACTATTTTCATCACTATAGCCTTCCTGGGAGGGACAAAAACTCCTCTTTAGGATTGAAGAATCAGTTTAGATCGGTCATCTTGCTCAAAGAAACGAGACGCCATGGCTACGTAGAGAGAGAACCTCATACCCGAACGTCGCCATCCTCCTCATTACCCACATTATATAATATGTTTATTGAATAATTTTATTATCATTATTTTATTGATAGAATTATATTTGATTATTTCAATTTCTTCCATAGTCAAGAGAGATTTCCTCTATTTTTTGGGAACCAAACCATCACAATAGTCATGATAAATTTATCAAAAGGATAATTAGTTCTACTAAATTCACACATTAATAAACATATACATGGAAGATAATAAAATATATGACTAGGATATGTATTTGAAAATATAATCATTAGGCTAGTGATATAAATATCATAGAAAAATTCTTGGATATACTATAGTTTCTAAAATAAAATTACAATATAATATACATAACTCATGAATGGATAGAATGTCTACCATAAATATCAAAATCAACAAATATAGTCATTCATGAATAGGCATTTAATTATTATCCTGGATTATGAGGATGGTGATGATTATCCACTTGATTAGTTCATAGATTATGGAATTTCTCAGATGATAACCAAGTTCCCCATACAAGATAAATTTAATTATTAACAGTAACATTGGATGAACTATATTTATTTCAATAAAATTAACTAACCAATCCATTTTTTCCACGATAGATAAATTCTTGATGTTTTTCTAACCCAAAATTGAACCATTTTCTTGTTTATCTAATACAATCCCCTAGGATCTACTTTTAACTATCTTGACACAAAAAATGTATAGCATTAATTTATTCGTAATAATTATTACTTAAACATCAACCAGACTTCATCCTTCCCATTTTTTTTGTATTTGGAACCTAAACTATGTTCACATTGATAATAGAACTTCTTGATATATGTATTAGAATAATCATAAAATATCTCACTCTAGATATTATCCCATTGAGTTTCTCATTAGGAAAATCATTTCATTATCCATGGTGTATACTTTTAAGATGGTTGCTTCCTGATTTGTCCATTACAAAAAATAAATGAGTAAATCATGTGTTCCCATTACATAATATTACAGTACAACTTATATCACTCTTGGATCAAAAATTTCATTATGGTATCTTTTAAAATAATTAGTTCATATCCTCTTTCTATTGTGATAACAAAATTAATGATACCTCCAATAGTCTTGACACATAAAAAATTATTGTTTATTACTTCAACATATTCATTGATGGAAACTCTATGACAATCCGCCATTCCAATATATATTTTATTTGGATACTAAACTATGTCCCAATTGATAATCATAGTTATTGATAGATAGTTATTAATAATTATAATGATTCTCACTCAAACTCTTATATCATTTGGTTACATATTTTAATGGTTTGAAGGACAATGTTTTATATTTTTTTTATTAATACACTTTTTGAAATGGCTAAGAGGGAACCATTATGTGACCATTATGACCTGATTAATAATCCATATATGATTAGGTTTACTATTGGGTTAATTAATACAATTCCCATGGAATCCATTGTTTCCATGGTTTCTTTGGGAATTGGCCATTTCATAAATGAAAAAGAGTTAATCACTAGTGATAAATATTTCAACCAAAATTTAATTAAGAAACATTTCACCTTTAATTTTGTTACACTTTGAAACCATCAAATTATATTTTAGTTTATCCATAATCCCTTTTGGTCCAATCTAGGTTCCTTTATGTTGGGTTCTCTCATATTAAATAACCTAATTCCATAATATAATTAGACCTTCATATAATATTATAAATAGATTGATATTAACAAAATACTATCATCTGAGTGTGTGTAACCATATCTGTGATATTTGGCCTCCTCATTATGAAACCACATCAGGTTCAATTCGATGATTAAACAAACTTTTCCTTGATGATTACCCATAGGTGCATCTGTGCCAAAACCAAATCCACTATCTAATGTTAGGATACATATGAATTGAATATAAAACCAATATATATTTTCTTTCCAAATATTTTATTATCCCATTCTATACATAAAATCATATCTATGGTTTTTAATAATGTTTTATAAAAATAATAACAAAAAATTTAAATAATATAGAAAATTACTAACCTAATCCTTAAGAATAAATATAGAATTATTTGATTCAAATTATGAATAACCAGACCCACTATCCTAGACCCATTGTTGAAATTGATTTCCTTAAACACATGATTTGATATAGGTAGGTGAACCAATAGTTATTTTTGAAAGCATAGAATGAGATAACAATTATAACTCATAAATCATATCAATATCTCATAAATGGATGGATTAGTGACTCTGAAGATCAACTGTATAAGAAGACTAATTTTTGATACTTGTGAGCATTCCTTCGCTTTCAAACCACACTAAATTCAGTTCTAAAAATTTCATAAATTATACTCCTGATAATATCCAAGTGAAAAAAAAATTAGAAAGGGGTGAGCTCCAACACACAATATGGGAAAACTTATAAACATGCTTTCATGTGTAAGAGAGTAAGAATAAGAAAAAATTGGGCGTAAGAGAAATTTATTTTTAAAAAGAATGTAACACAATATGAGTTGTTCATAAGTAATTATTGATGGATATAAGATCTATAATAATTAAACCTATAATATGGAAAAAGTTTGTCAGATTAAGAGATATTAAAAATTATTCAAGGATTATAATACTAGAAATTTTTAAATAAAAAAATGTAAAAAAATCATGTTATAAATATTATTATTTCTGAAATTAATGAATATAAAATCATGGTAATAGTTATGTTTGCATCAAATTCTCACAACAAATTTTGATAAATTCTTCCAAAATCTTATTAACAAAATTACATTTAACAAAGATCATAAATTATAATTCAAGAAGCGTGAAAAATAATATTCCCACATAACAAATAAATGATATTTTGAAAAAGGTGTAATATACAGATAATGAATTTTTAAAAATAAAGTCGATGTTCAATGGCATTCAAGAAATGCGACATGATGTTTAAACGAACCAAATTTTTTTATTTAAATGTGACCATTATAACATAGAATTTAAATTGGAAATAATAAATATAAATAACCAAATAATGAAATATGTAATGACCAAATTTTTTTTAATACCTTCATCAATTCATTGTAAATATGGACTTAATTTTTTTTAAATGAATTTTCATCATATAAAAATATTTTCGGTAATTTTTTTTCTTATTATGAGTGAATATTTAATATGTTGATATTGTAGAAAATATAGTTGAAAAAAATATAATTTTTTTAATTACTCATTTCAAAATTGTCATAGTATTATTTTTTTTATTTTCTTCAAAATATTATCTTTTCAATGAATATTGAATCATTCTAATTTTTAATTAAAAGTGTATATTATATTAAAGTATATATAAAGAAAAATTATTGTTTATATTATATTTATAATTTATAATTTTCATTTTTATTTTAAATTCAAAAAAAAATTGTTTTTTAAATAATTCTTATACATTAATTTCTTATAAAAAATATTAGATTAAAAAAGGAAATTTTTTCCAAAAAATAATTATTTTGGAGTCTTATCGGTTCATTTTTATACTAAATTACTCCACTTATGTGTTTTAAATTTGGAAAAACCGATTCCAATTTTTTAAGTAGAGGGTCAAATTTTTTAAAATATTACCTTTTATTTTTTTATAAATATGAATATTAATTTTTGTTACCATGGAAAATGGTAAATCATGTAATTTTGGTGAATAATTAAATTATAAAGTCAGTAGAAGTTCCTTAAAACATAAAAAAATTTATTGGTTGTGTCAATTTCAATAATAATATTCCGAGACATAGTTATATAAAATTTCTTAATGTAACGTCGTGACCCCAGTTAACCAGAATCAGTGCTTTATTATATAACATTGGCATGATACAAGGAATCATGTCCCCAAAGACCAATCAGTTTAGTATCCATGAGATTAATATGTACATATATAAGTTTTAAATTATATCATAAATTAAAAAATCAACATTCTCGACATTAATGAGAAATGTTTAAAAGAATAAATCATTAAAATAATTAAAATGATATTATAGTAAGATTTCATCCACAAATGAGAGACCCAAGAATACAAATAATTGAGGAAATTGGAAATTTATAATATCTTGTGAATAATGATAATCATTATGTGATATGTTAAAGGGTAGTATATACCCCATATAAGAGTGAATTGGTGCATAACGACCATGAAGTCTCTATGGAATGTAAATTGAGATGAAATCCCTTAAAAACTGTTTCATTAGATTAAGGATAAATAATTTACATAATAGTGTTTGAAAAATTCAAATATAGTCAATTTGATTAGATATTCAGTTTAAATCCATCATTGGACATTCACACATGTTCTTTGTATGACAAATCCAACGACTTGGATGTTTAACTCAATGAATGGAAATTGAGTTAAAATTACTCTTATCAAGATCATATCGAAGACTTGAAAATTTATCAATTGAGTGATTATGCGTCTCAAAATTATATCGACATAATGGGGAGTGTAAATTACAATCTAAATAATTAAATACTTATTCCACACATAATCATAGAATGAAAAATTTAAAAATCAGAAGATTAACGCATGTAATAGAAATTAGGTTAAAAGGTTCCCTTAACAATTTGGTAACATACGAAACATACAACCAATGAAAGTAGGATCATAGAATGAAAATGTTTATATCCATAAATTAATTTATATTTCATCATTAATACAATCATGGGCAGTACATACAGCACATAAAATGAAATAGCGGAAAATATTGTATGAATCTCACGAGATTAAAAAATGAGATGAAAATCACATACCATGTAGTAATCAAACTAGTAGTATGACCAATAGTTAATAAACACCAAATGATTCACAGAATAACATGAATATAAATAGAATCACGATAATATATATCAAATGGCAGTACACAATAAACCAGATGAAATAAATTAGTGGCAAAAAATGGAAATCTCACGGAATTAATAGTGATATAAGAAACCCCTTACCTTGCAAATTTACTTGGTCGAGTGTATTTTAACCTCCTATAAAATAGATAAATAATTATTATTAAATTATAAAATAACTACATACATAAATATGATATCATATATGATCCTCAAATATTACTTTGTTAATAATATTTTAGTTGTACCATCGTTTTGGGTGTTAACTGATCTGTATACCTTTATATGACTGGTTACGTAAGACATTTTTGTTATTTATATGATTCATTTTATTCATATCCATAATTATATTAAGTTCTTTAAATTTTAATTTTAAACATAAAATGAAAATTAACCATCAGTGATTACGACAAGGAATGAATCTCTTCATGTTCGGGGAGACGGTAATCCGTACAAACGCACGAGTGACAATATCATTACATTGCCCGTGATATCGTATGTAATTTGATGGTATATCATATATAAATAATCATTAACATGTAATATTTATTATTTAAATCTTTTATACTTATTATTATACACATCCAAATAATAAACTGTTTGAATAACAAACTACACCACGATGTGGAGACGGTAAGTCGTGCGTACACGCGTATGGTGGATTTGTCATTCATAAGATGGATATTATAAAAAATATGGATATACCATTTTTATAATAACATAATATTATATAAAAAATATGTTATTTGTTTATTTAGAATGGTAACAAAAAATAAAGAGGAAGAGGAATAAGAAAAGAATTTGAAAGATGTGATGAAATATTTACCTCCTCTAGGGGATCTTCCTTTTGATTTGATCAAAAGGGGTACATAGGATGACTTTTTGACCAAATTACGTCCTCTAGTAAGAAGGGATGAATGTTTTGAGGATATTTTTGTAGGGCTATGTAGATCCAAATGGATTTTGAAATTTTCTTTTGAGAGAAGGGGAAGTTCCCTTTTATAAGAGGGGTGACTGGCACTTTAGGAAAAGATTGAAATATTATATTATAATAAAATATTTTTTGGTTTATAATCGCACAAAATTGATTTATTTTGAGGATAATGTAGGGAGGATTCAAAAACCATTCAACTAATAGGTTTAAGAAAGGTTTAGGTCAGTATATTAACTAATCATTTAGATTTAACTATTAGTGTAATAGTTTGATATTTACCATGTCACTTTGTATATTTATATTATATAGTTAATAAACATACTATAACTATCCATGAGAACCTCATGGGGTTAATTATTAAAAAATATAACCTTTTCTATGTCTTTTGGCCAATCCTTTGATTTTTTAGAATATCATATCAATAATAATATAATATTAGTTTTAAAAACTCAATTACATAAATTTTGACATTATTTGGTTTTTGTGAAAACCATAACTGCATGATTACATTGAAAAAAATTATATAATCAACACTAACATGTCATATTAACCTAGAAAAATTATTGTAAATAATAAAATGTTCAAATTAAATTTATTTTGATATTGATAATATCAATTATTTTAATCATTCATTACTATTGTAATTACGACATCATCAGTGTGTCATAAATAAAATTAATTATATAAGGTCTAAAAATTATAAATAAAATAAAATTATTTATGAAATAATATTATCTTTCTACTGAATATTTATAGTCGAATTTATCTTGCATATAACCCTATATTAAAAAAATAGTTATTAAACATTGAATTTTACACTTTTAACTCTTATTCATATATAATAATAATAAATATACTAATATAATCCAAGTAGACCAAAATAATAATATATTATTCCTAAGGTTGTTTTTAGTCTAATTAAATTTATTAAATATAATTAAAACATGTGTTAGTGTAATTATAATATCATATTTACCCTTAATTACCTTATTTACTTTTAACTATGGCAAATAAAAGACAAAAGTTACGATTCAGCCAATATTATTTTAATCTTATTGAACGAAATTTTACTTACTGATGTGAACCACATATCTTAGTTTTTTTAAATTTTACTCACAGAAGAGGTAAAAACAAGTTTTATACAAAATTTTTTAAATCACTTAGATGGTGGGTAAAATAAGGTAAAAAGTTCAATAAAATTTTATCTGTCTAAACTTATAATAAAATGAATCCAATGAATTAAAATAAACATATATAGGTATTATTTTTCTATTTGTACTGAAAATAAATTAAAATAAAATACATTAATATTTAAATAAATAGTCAGTTTTAAACAATAACACAATGTTTTTCACTATTCTTCAAAAAATTGAATGTTTTAAAAAAAACAAAAACTTCACCCTAAGCTAATTTTGATATTCCAAATTTAAAAATGAATTCTATTTTACCAAAATAAAAGTATATAAGTTTCATTAATTAATATAAAATTAATTCCCATTGTCGAAACCATAAAGTGGGTTTTTAAAATAAATTTAAAACTATCAAATGATTGACATGTGTTTTTGTCAAATTTAATTTTGAAATTACTTTTAATGAAGTACATTGTATTAACTGATAAATATATAATCTAACGATACCTCAAAATCATTAAAATTTTTAATTTCAAACTATGAGATATTTCATTTAAAAAAGCTGTTTTAAATTAAAATTTAGTGTTTCTCAGTATTCCTCAAAATAGGTCAGTTATCAGAAAAGTACAAAAAATATATCCAAAATAAATTTTTACGTCTTCATTATAAAGAAGAACTAAATTTCATTAAAATGAATATATAAAAGTGTTAAATATTTCTATTAAAAAGGGATTCCCATTAAAACAAAGAAAAATTTCATGTTTAGAATAATTCTTATTTCTTCTTAAAAATAATTTTATTCTTATATTATGTCTAAGAATCAAATAATATGGATTCTAAAATTACATGATGTATATAAAATTGAAAATTATTTTAATTCTATTCATAACAGCTTTTCAACGACTACTTTGTTAGGTCATGGTTCTCTCGAACTCGGTGTTGCGTGTAGGGCATGATATTGAATTAAATTAATGAAAATATCTTTCTATGAAATCTTGTGGTGTTACATTATTCCCCCATTTAAGACATTGCATCCTCAAAATTTTAAAATTGGTTTTTGGAAATTCATTGAATGTACCACATTGGGAAAATAGTTAATAAAACTATCACTTTAGAAGAAAAAGAGATAACTACAAAGGTCACCTGAGATAACATATATTAGGATTCCATGTAAGCAAACATGAATATGGAAGATAAACTAAGATTCATCTTCTATTGGAGAGTGATAGAAAACATGATTACAATAATGTTAACAACAAGAAAATCAAAAACATGTTACGGGATAAATGGTCATTAGTTTTCTAGTAGTAAAAGTAAATGAGATATGTTTTTTTGATGAAGTGACATTTCATAAAGTAGAGGAATTTATTTATGATATTGACTATAAAAATAAAAATATATACTAACTTTTTTAAGTATTGTTCCATCCATTAATACATTTTTACTACTAACTCATCTTTTTTTTCAAATGACGAGTATTTAAGATGATTTGGTCATACCTAAAGCACTAGAATCAACTTATAAAGAATCACATAATCCACAAAGTATAAACTATATATATTTACCTTATCTTTAGAGATTAACAAAAACAACAATTGTTTGTACAAGATCAGATGATCCCCCAAATTCATAATCCATTAGAGAATGAAATAATAATCATAATTTCTAAAATTAAACCAAGAATACCCAATGTTTAATAAATAACATTAAACAAAAACATTTCCTTGAAATCGTTCCATATAATCCAAGCTAATATTAAATCCCAAAACATAGAATAATTTGATTACAAATTCTTCCATGTTAAATTTTATCTCCAAATGACATCGTTTACTCTTAAAGTCACATACTTTAAAGTAATTTTCCTAATCACATACTATCTATGATAAGTTAATCATTTCCATAAATAACTCAAATCGCTATAAATCCAAAATAAAAACATATATAAGAATCCCCAATTACTCCTCAAATGAAATCCCATTGTACTCTATTTTTCTATGGTATATAGTGTTCCAATAATAGAGAATGTCTTCCAAAATAACATTTATCCCTTAATCACCAATTCATTTTTCTATATTGAGGATATCCATTTGATAATTCATAAGATCCAAATCAACTTATTATTGATTAATAAAATCATTTATGTAAAAAGAATTAGTCACACTAACTAGGGACTTCACGTAGTCCAGTGGTTGGTGATATATCATAACTGCACTATGGTTGTCGGTTCGATTCCCAAAGCATTGTCTGATGCGGAGGGTTATCACTTAGTTTTCATGTTGTAATTTTTCAAAAACAATATTTTAAAACATTCCCAAAATGAGATAAATTCCTCAAAATAACCATAACATAATTTCATCTAAAATGTTATCTCTTACATCACATTTTCATCTGAAAATTTAATAACATGTAATTTCCTCAAATTGAAGTATTGTATAAACACCAATGGTTATTTATAGCCATATCAAGAATAGAAAATATAAATCCTCTTAAAATATAATTTTCACATAAATCACTGTAGGGCTTCACATACAAGAGAAACGTCTTCCAAAGTATTCTAATCAACAAAGTGCACTAATACATTTAAACATCTCAACATAAATTTATTTTCACATAGGTTCTTCCTTGACCAAGAGGTTGTCCTATAGAATAGGAAATTAACTCAGTTAATTCTCAGGTCCTACATTTACTGGAAATGAATGTAAATGGATTCTTGGGATCATTTATATTTTCTTTCATAATACTACTCATTTTTCAGAAGCAATTCAATAAATTATGTCCTTATTTCCCACGCATAAAGTCTATCATTGTTCCATTAAGACACATTCCTAGGTTTCTCCTTCCACACATCCTACATGATAGAAATTGAGCATTATTTTCTCCATGGTCTCCACTGCGGGAGCTATTATCATTATTCACCTTTTTCTTCTCATTTGAGTCCGATAGTTGGTTAATATATATGGTGTTGAACATATTTTAGGAAAAATGATTCTTCATGAACATGTTATCTTTTACATATATCAACATTATATTTTGTGATAATTTCCACCATTATGCCTACATTTTACATCATGTTTGATGATACAATGATTTCATTGGAATCCAAGCATTGAATATAACAAGAAAGCATAGTGTGAGTTATAAAATCATTTAAGGAATATCATAAAACCTTATTTTCAATATAAAACACTATAGAATTAACCAAGGTTATTTATTCTCATATTATATTAAAATTCATCACATTGGTTTGTAAAGAAAAGGTGAATTATCTTTTGCATATCCCAAGAGAGTGTCATAACAAATAGTGTATCCCGGCTCGTTGTCATGTATCAGGATACCTGGACTCAAGCCAAAAACTCCTTGTCAAATCTATCACTCCTAGGTACATCTGTGCGAGATCTGCCTCTACCTGCTAATATCCAAATAGGGATGTATTTCTAGGAATACCCACATAATATTTACATTAACAAAATTTTTGGATTTTCTTCTATATAAATCCTTATTTATATCTTGTGGTTGTGTATCTTTATTAGATTTTTTTTCGATATCTAGATTACATGGTTTGGATGATGTTACAACTTTTTTAATATTTTATTTAATGAAAAGAAAAAATGTCTCACTCTTACAATTATTACCTATAATATTTCTTAAAATACTAAATAATGAGAATTTTCTGGAATAATTTTTTTTTTGAAAATTATCTATTTTAAAATCAACAGATTTTTATTATTTTTTTATTATATATTTTCCTTGATATTAAAAAAACATTGACCGAGTAATTATTCAATTAATGTAAAAGAAAATAAATAATATTAAAAATATTGAAAAAAAAATTGAGATAAATAATATAATATATTAATTATCTAGATGATAACTACATTTTCATCATATAATAAAATATTTTCACTTAATTTTACATGTTTTATTTGTGTTATTAAAATAAATGTAAATAATTATTCAAAAAATTGTAATTAATGATATATAATAATATATATATATATTATTAAGAGATATTAATTGTTTAAAAAAATCCTATATTTTGTTATATTATTATTATATGGATTGTAATATCATCCATGACGTATTTATGTGTGGTTTTTTGACTTATTTTAAATATATTAACGCTGAAAGATTAAAAAGTCTTATTGTAATGATAAGTGTTAAAGGAGTTAACAAGGGGAAAACCAAATGATATGTGTAAATATGTGGTGTAATCATGTTAAAAAATTATAAGAGACATTATAACAAACCATAATTAGACTAAATTCTTATTAAATAATTTTTGAGCCCTTTGGAATTGGAAATTAATTTATATTAACGTTATATTTTGAGAAATTCCAAGAGTGTTGCTCATGTCTCTTATATAGTGGAATATGTACTCCCATTTATGTCATAAAAAATGATTTGTAGATAATAAAATATATAAATAATTACCATCATGAAATCCACCCCCATATTCTAGATTCATTAGATTGGGTATCATACAAACCATTGTATTTAGAAGTTGTTAGAAAATAGAGGTTATTCGTAGAAGAGGCATCTTTTTTATTCAAGTGTTTTTGTTTTATTACTAATTTCACCTCATAAAAATATTACTTTACCCTGAATATATAAAAAAATATTTACATTCAATATACAGAAATTATTTTATGTTATCATAAGAACCTTTATCAATCTCTTCATCCATCTCCAGGGATTGAAAACCATTATTATTTTCTATGAAGGACTACCACCTCCCAAACCCACATAATTATTTTTCCATTACCTTATCTCATTGATAGGTTATAATGATGGGATTAATTTTTATATATGAAATTCATGATACATTAACCATTCTAAGAAGAAAATACACCACTAACATTCTTACTATTCATATTAATGGCAAACGATTACATCGACAGGGATATTGTGTGGACTACCATATCGATGAAGTGATGGGGTTCATATTTCATCACTACACCACATGGATGATATATATAAGTATATTTAATAAATTAATATGAGATTTAAATTTTATTATTTTTTTAAATGATAATGTAATACTTACTTTCTTTCTATATTGATTGTTTAAAAATGGAAATGTTGTTTATACATACGTCCATCCATTCATCGTCATGATTTTAATGATTTTAATTAGTCATAATCAAAAATATTGGTTCAATAAAAAATTATAAATGATGATTAAATTTTGTTATAATTCAATTTCTAAAATTATGGATGTTCTCTAAAAATTAAATGTTTGACAACCGTAATCCTATAGTAGTTATTTTTGCCATATGATAACAATATCATCCAAACACTCAGTGTAAAAATAAATTTATTTAGTAATTTAATATAACATTTAATTAAATGAAATAATGGAATAATTAACTAGGAAAATTAATTTATAAAATTTAAAAATGAAAATATATGTTTTATTCAGGAAGATAATGAACATATGTGATGAGTCGGACTCATGGTAGGATAATTAATTATAAAATTCATTAATATTAGTTACGCTTTAAAATATTCTTAAATAAGATTATAAGAATGTATTCATTTTTATATAAAACAAGATAAATATTTATAGCCATCAAGATTCCACAATAAATTGATGTTTCTTTTTATAAGTTGCTACAGTTATTTTGAATGAAAATGTTTCATTTATTATGATCACAATATTAAGATTAAAAAAAATAATTTAATTAAAAGGATTGTGAAAATGTTTCTTATTTCCAAATTTTTTGATTTATTTACAAAGATATCAAAAAAAATATTTTAATTTGTATTGTTATAATAGGTTTTCCAACCACCATTACTCTTATTTTATGTTTGGATTTCCTTATATGATTTAATTTGTTATTTAAATAAAAACAATTTTAACATTTTACGAGTATTTGGGTATTTAAATTTTTAGTTTTTATAAAAAATGGTATTTTGATATCCAAAATTTTCAAAAACATGTATAAAAGAGCTTTTTGGTGGTTCATTTATGGTATGGTCAATATAAATTATTTATGAAGATTAGATCCACATTATAGCTCATAGGTGAGCCCATTATAACATATAATATTGGATCCCCCTGATAGATCCAAATAGTCCCATTATAAATTATAAGATTGGTGATCCAAAATAAAGATAAAATAAATTTTCTAATGATTTTGTTCTCTAGATAATTACATTTAAATTCATTCATATGATTATTTAAAATTGTTAAGGTATTTTAAGGATTTTATGATGATGTTTTCCCAAGGTACCAACATGATAATTTTATTCATTCTATTATGTTATAATGAAAATAATTTGATTAATAATATAATATAATATTTTGAAATGGATAAATGATAAATTATTTGTTTAAACTGTTTGTTTTTATTAATTATAATTCATGTATATTCATGTATTTCTCTACAATAATAAAAAAAAATTCGAACTGTTAATTACATAGATTTTTCTGGTCATCCTTTGTTTTAAAATGGTTTTCAGATATCTTATGAATGGGTAGTGTAATAAAATAATTCAGGTTGAATATCATGATTAATTTTCATTAAAAGAAATCGTGTCTTGTTTTTAGTTGGTTAATATTTTGATGAAATGGATGCTGAGTGGAAGCTTCCTTGTTTTAATATAAATGATAATTATGTTAGACATAAGATCTATCTCTTTAAAACTAACCCATCAAAATATACTTTTAAATTAGGAATTTAGATTCCACAATAAAGTCACTAAAAAAGTTAATATTTATGGTCATGTCCATATACAAACATGCCCTCAATTATTTCACCAAATCAACTTTTAAAAAATCCCCCCAAATCCATTAAACACTATATTTAATAGTCGAATTAGATATAAATACATAAAAAATTAATATAAATTTGACATAGGAAACAAAACATCAATCATCCATTCATATTTATTCCATATATAAAAACATTCATCATATCATAATGAGAACTTAAAGAAATAATGAACTTCTTAAAACATTGAAAAAATTTACACAACATGTACATAAACATATTATCATATGATAAAATATAATTTTTAAAATATCCATCACTTCATAATGACACATCTAGGTTTATCAAAACCTAAATATGTTGAAGATACACAATTTAGGGAAAATAGATATAAAAATACAAAATATTTCACAATATCCATTAATAAATTGAAGTAAAAAATACATTCATGGACATTTTTATGACGAGAAGGAGAAGGGTTTTGAAAATATTATTATGTGAATTTTCAAATAAATTATCCTTTTTAAATAAAAATTATTATCAAAATAATATTTAGTGGAAGATAAAACATTTTATGTTTAATGGATTCAAATCTTTTGAATAATAGAAATTGAATTTGTTGATAACCTATATAAAAAATATGTATGAAATATACCATTTAAAAATAGGATATTGTTAATATTTAGTTCACACGTGAAAAACATATTGGTTTTTAAAAATTATATAGGAATACTTTTTTTTTGTAATAATGATCATAGAAATGGAAGAAAAATATCATTTTCAAATATGATATTTCTTTTTTCAGTAAATGTTTCCCTATTATAAGAATGACTTTTTTTAATTTAAAATATTTAATTTAAAAAATTAATTTTCTATTTGGATAAAATATGAAACAAATTATTAAATAATTAATTAATTTATTTATTAAATAAAATTAATCCTTATTAATTAATGTCATTTTACCAAAAAGAAAGGAAATTTTATTTTACCTAATCCCTTACAAATGTCATAATTCTTAATGCATGGAAAATTTGGAAATTGGATACATGGTAGAAAATTGAGTCCAAATAAATATAAATTACACTATAATATATTCTTATGGATGAATTTCAATATTATATATGAAATAATTTTAATATGAACAATCATAACTCAATGAATGAGAATTGCGATTAAGGAACTATTAATGTAATATTTAGCTATGATTAATAAGAATACCATGAAATAGAAATATAATTTTAATGAAATTAGAGAAATTTGTTATAATTGTATGAAGTAGAACTGTGAATAGACCATGTAATATAAATATTTGTTTATAATGGAAAATAGGACTCATGTATTTATAAATGAGACAAAGAAACACTCACCTCCTTAGAAATATTCAATTGAAATCCCCATGAGAGAACTAACAAAGAATATAATTTTTATTATAATTAAATAAAACAAAATAATGATAAAAAATATTAATTTTTGTTTATGTAAATCCTTATAAATAATTCATTGTGCAATATAATGAATATTTCTCAATGGGTAAAATTAGATACAGAAAACCCTTACCTTGTATTTCTACGTAATCATCTAGGATCTAAAAACATATATAATGGTAAAAAATATCATAATAATGTTTCTCATAACCTTATTATAAACTATATATAATTTTTTTAATTATTTTAAAAACATTTATTAAAAATACATCAATTAATAATTGTTCATGTTATTTATTGAGTTTTAGTAATATTCGGTTGTCTGTCTTCTACAAACATTACAAAGACATGATCAACCACCTCTAAGTGTATTGAATTTCATAATTAATAGATTATTATTGTTTGA
Organism: Viscum album; assembly: GCA_963277665.1. Lineage (NCBI taxonomy): Eukaryota > Viridiplantae > Streptophyta > Magnoliopsida > Santalales > Viscaceae > Viscum > Viscum album. The sequence continues at coordinate 1,066,071,384 of OY728151.1, read as the reverse complement.
GTAATAATGTTGTTATAATGATTACTTAATTATGATTTTCATTAGGTAAGAGGCATGATTACATTTTATGAAAATTGTAAACATGATGAACTCATTTTTGATGTGTTTAATGATTGAAATTCCACAAATTAATAAATATTTAAAATGTTAAAAATCCATTATATGATTTAAAGAAATTATCATTGATTCATGATATTAATATTGTTTTAAATCCCATAATCATTAATGACATAATAATTATTACATCATTTACACTGGTTTTAAAACTGACCTATACACTAACATATTAAAAAAATTAATGCGTAATTGAATGTTGTTAGATAATAAAAATATGACATATTAAAATAAATAAAAATTTAACTATTTTATTATATCCTGAATAAATATATTTTTAAAACCATCCAAGAATGGTGGTGATGAAAAACATATTTTTTTCGTGGAGATGGTAGTCTGCACATACAAATGATTAATGATCAAATTTCAGAACAAATTGATTGTACGATGTTATATGAAAAAGATAATATTTTATAATTTTATTTTTTACCTATAAAATTTTTTTATCTTTAAAATCCTTCCATGATACTTGTCCTGAGTGTCATTGGAAAAAATATATATCCCATCTCTTTGTAGAGGTGGTAGTCTACATGTTGGCACAAACAATGATTTGATTTTTCATAATGGATGTGATTGATGAATAGATAATGATAAAATCAGTAATATAATATTATTATAGTATATAAATTATATAAATATTAATCTATTTTCATGGATAAAATATATTTCAATGAATATAGTTATGATGAAAAATATAGTAGTTGATAATACTCGCGTCATGGACATGAATTTTCCATGGATGTTTCTTTGGAAATGAATTAATTTTATAAATAATTGTTAAAATAAGATTTTGAAAATTGTACAGGGTTATATGATGAGTAACCTGGTTGAAATTAATGATGTTGTTTGATGTATAATTGAGTATTTTCCTGGTGGAAGTGTCTCTATTTTATTAATGAGGAGAAATGATGTTATCGATGTGACCATGACTTTTTGAAAAATGCATTATTAGAATTCACAAGTCAAAGAATAAAATGGAAAAAATTTAAGGGGAATGTGATATTTTGTTGAATATCTACTCAACCACTCACTTTGAAGAAAACATCAGGTGCTGTATGGTCTTTTATATTAACTCTTAAACATTTTACACAATTTTATTTTATTTTTGAAATTAAATTTTCACCTAATAAATAATTTAAATGGAAAAAAATAATATTATACCTATTATCTATTTTTGATCCTTATGATTTAAAATTTTGAAATAAAGTTTTCAAATAAAATTTCATAGTGTTTAAAAAGTTAATTATAGGATTATCACCGATAACATGAAAAAAATATATATTTGAAAAATATTGTTCCAAACATAAACATTTTATCAATTTAATTCCTTGTGATTAAAAATATTAAAATAATGTTATCAAATAAAATTTCATAGTGTTTAAAATGTAAATTATATGATTATCATATATAACATAAAAAATATATTTGAAAAATATGGTTCTGAACTGAAACATTATATGACTGTAATTAATAATAAATTTTTCTATAATGTATAAATTAATTGTTTTTTTAAATTATGCCTTAATGAAATCCAAAACGTAATATAAACATGAAAATACTTGATTTATATAAAATAATTAATTTTCATATATTTTACTACTATATTAATTTAGTTCTAAAATTATAGACATAAGATTTATATAAGGCTCCAGCCTTAAATATTACTTAATCTTGAGATATTTCAAGAATACACCTTTCGGAGCTTTTCAGGTTTAGATTTTTAGAGAATTAGATCCTAAAACATACATTACATACCACATTTAAACAAAGTGGTTACATATAATATCGTACTCATTTTTCCCATCAGCGGAAACATATTTAAAATAAAATATGGATTCATTCTTGATACTTCCTTGACACTATCAACATATCATGTACCATTCCCTTGACCTTTGCAAAACATTTCAAAAACATGGGATGAGCATAAAAAACACAGTGAGGTATATAAAAGTATGGAAAGGAAACATGAGTACATGTATACACAATAGTCAATGAAATCATACTCAACTCATAAAACATAAGCACTTTAACATACCTCATCAAATCATGAATAAATCATAGAAATCATAAGACATAAAGGTAACTTGATACATTCATAACATTCTTACGTACGGAGTAACCCTCTTGGTTATGTTTGGAATACCAATCACAGTATATTACCTAAATCTCTTTGGAGAAAAACCTTTACATTTAACCCCTTCGCGTTACCCAATGCATTGGAGATCTATATCGGGCTCATACACCCTTAGATTATCACGGAACCACCCGTCTTCATAATAATGCCCAAGAACCATCATATAATCATATAACATAAAACATGCATAAAAGAAACATAACATTTCCCGTTTTCAATCACAAGATATCAATACAACACATTGATACAAAAACATTATGAAAACCATTTTCAATACCAAAATAAAATAAAAGTAAACATGATATTTATTTTTCATTTAAAAAAAGGTATGGCTTGTAGATGAAGCCGAAACTCAAATAATGATCACGATGGAGGAGAAGTTATTGTCACCGCATATGTATGACAAAATATTCCCTTTAGTCATTTAGTAAAACGCTTCGTATAAAAAGATTCCTTTTGGATAAACGTAAAAGTCAAAGGGGTTTACAAACCATATAAAAGAAAGTTGTGTATAAAACATAATATGCCTCAATGAAAGGAGATTGAGAGGAAGTCCCATACAAAGATAATTTTTTAAATAAAATAACTCTATTATGTGTATTCACTATAAGTACACAAAAAGAAAGTACAAATACAAGACATGACATAATAATATCCTGACATAATTTGAAAGTAGGAGATTAACCCAAAGAATAGAAATTGGGTCAAGAAATTCCCTTTCCTCGAGTCCGACTTGACTCGATCGTTCTTTAACGTCCTGAATCAGAAACTTGAGTTTATTTCTACTTACATAAGAACCATTTCCGAGTTCATTATTCCATTTATATCACTTATTACCATGTTATGAACACTATATAATTTTTTAATGTAATAATGGTCGTTTTGTCGATCATTGGTACTTGATTCAAAAATAAACTCTTTATAATTACAAGTTGTTTATGTATCCATTATATACAGAGTTATACTCATGATTTATAAATCATATATATCTTATATATCCATTATATACATGCATTTATAATATTACATAACATTTAGAGGTAAGAAATGAAATGCACCGTTCATGGAGACGGTGAGCCGTACATACGTATGAACGCTACTATCATTTCTATTTCGTATTTTATGGAATGTAACCATAATTATATATAGGTATAATATAAATCCAGTATAATATAATATATAATATCATTAATTAAATCCTTTATACATCCCACGTATGGCATTAACGAATCAAATCACTTTGAGGGTGCGGTAGTCCGCATTTCCTAAAAAGAATATATCGCATTTACCCATAATGGAAACCATAAAGTTATTTAATAAATGAAAAATACAGAAGATTAAGTAAAAAATAAACATATTATATATCATATATAAATATAGTGTCATCATAATGGCCACCTATGAAGGTTTTAAATGAATATTGAACAATCATCATTTCGTGAGGCAGAAATTCGCCATCCACGAAAACAGTTTGTTTTTTAACCATTAGATGTAGGTCTGTGTAAGTTTAGCTCGAATAATTCTTATAACAACATCGTATTATTTGGAAAATACTGGTGTTGTTACAAAAGAAATGAAAAAATAGAGATTAGAGTGTTGGAGAAGAAAAATAAATATAAGATCACAAGAGAAAACACTACCTTTAAAATGGGTAACTCTTTTTGATTTGACATCAAAGGCTTCCTTGGGTAGACTTCTGACCAAAGTGAGGCTTCATGGAGTATCAGAAATATGTGGAGAGTGAAAATGAGTAGGTTTTGGCCGAGCCAAATGCTTGAGAGGTTTGGGTAAGGTGGTAGAGTTGGGGGCCTTTTATAAGAGGAGAGGAGGGGCACTCTTGGAAACGTATAAAAGGTTACTTTATTTTCAAATCAGTTTCTGATTTTAAAGGTCCCACATTGAAGTATTTCGATGATAAGGTGATAAGGGTTCGAAATATACTCATCCAATAGGTCTTTGACATGTGTAGGTCCTATATTTTACATTATCTTTTCATTTAATTTAAATCGATTATTAATGAGGTAATCGTTGCATCATTATGATGTCATAAATAATTTAATTTATTTAATGTCAAAAAATTATAAAAAAATACTATGATTTAGTAAAGCTTTTTAGCTTTCAAATTAATATTTATAGTCCAATAGATCATTTATTTAGACAAAATTAAAAATTTTTTACTCTGGTGATACATACTTTGTTATATTTAACATCCTTTAAAAATAAAAATGTAAAATGTCACTTTCACACAAAAGTGATTCCATGGGGTCCCCGTGTTTGGCACAAGGAATAACATGGATGGACATGACACAACCAGTAGCATTAGAAAACATTTAGGTGTCATTTAATTATTATTATGACACTATTTTATTATCCTTAACTACCCGATTACCAATTAATCAAGATAATTAATGATAATTACCGTCATTACTATTCATAATGTCCAAAAACAAAAGAGTCTTAATTAGATAATGTGGAACTTTTAATTAAAAATATGGAATCCATTTTAACAAATTCCCAACATATAAATTGGAATAATTAATTTAAAAAAATTTCTCGTTGTCAAAACAAATTGCGGGTTTTTTTAAAACAATATCTATGAAAAGTTTGGCAGTTTTTTATGCCCAATTCCAAAGTGAAATTAATAAAAATTACCAACAAATGGATTAAATGGTAAAAATATATTCAAATTACACTGTAAGACCAATTAAAAATATAATCTAACCATATATTTATATTATATGAAAATGTAGTTTTGATGTAAAATGCAGTATTTTTCACTATTCATTAAAAAATGATCATTGTCAGAAAAATAACTAAAATTTATCCAATGTAAATTTCAATGTCCCAATCATAAATAATAAGTTTATTTTGAAAAATAGAGCTTAGAAAATTGTCAAAAGTTTGATTTTAAAAATGGTTTTCCATCAAAAGGCAGTAAAACAATCTTTTAAAAATATTTGTATATTCCATGCTTAAGGTTGGATTTATTCTCATTTTAAGCCTCTAAAACACTATCTAATTCATTAATATACATAGATAAAAATATCTATTATTCATTACTTACATGGGATTTTAAATCCTTCCCCTCTTTAGAAAACTGTGTCCCCGCAATTTATTTACTTATCGAATATGTGGTGGGATTTATCCCGCATTGCATTTTCAGATTCCCATGTTGCCTCTTCAATCATGTGGTTTTTCCAAAAAACCATTACCTGAAGAACCAAATTATTCCGTAACACTTTCTCCATGTGGTCATAAATTGGGATTGTTTGTTCCTCATAAGATAGGTTCTCTTCCAGCTGAACTACCTCTGGACTCAGAACATGAGATGGATCTGACATGTACTTCCTTAACATTGTAACATGAAAAACATTGTGTACCTGAGATAAACCTGCAGGTATAGCCACTCAGTATGCAAATGATCCAACTTTCTCAAGAATTTTATACGGTCTAATGAACCATGGAATCAACTTTCCTTTCTTAACAAATCACATCACACTTTTCCATGGGGAATCTTTGAGAAAGACACGATCACCTACCTCGAAAGATAGATCCTTCCTTCGGTTATCCGGATAACTCTTCTGCCTGCTCTGAGCTGTTCTCATGTGTTTTTGTATCAGCTGATCTTTTTCTACCAAATCATCTACCAATTCTGGTCCCATCAGCTTCCTTCCACCCACCCCATCCCAGAAAGCTGGAGTTCGACACCACTTCCCATATAACGCCTCAAATGGTTCCATCTGTATACTAGAATGAAAACTGTTATTATACGAAAACTCAACCAAAGAAAGATGTTGGTCCCAACTTCCTTGATAATCCATTAAACAAGCACGTAGCATATCCACCAATGTCTGAATTGTTTGTTCTGACTGTCCATCTAACTGAGGATGAAAACCTAGACTAAAATTTAATTCAGTACCCAAAGACTTCTGAAGGCCTTTAAAAAAGTTAGAAGTGAACCTGGGATCACGATCAGATACTATGGAGAGAGGAAATCCATGTAACCTGACTATCTCTTTAAGATGCAAACAAAAAAGTTGATCTAGGGAATAGGTATCTCGAATAGCAAGGAAATGAGAAGATTTAGTCAAGCGATCAACAATAACCCAGATTGCATTATTACCTCGAGGTGTCTTCGGCAATCCCACAACAAAGTCCATGGATATATTCTCCCATTTCCACTCTGGCACTGGTAAAGGCTGAAGCATCCCTTTCGGTAACTGCCTCTCTACTTTAAACTATTGACAAGTCAAACACTTCCCAGTAAAATCAGCAATATCCCTTTTCATTCCATCCAACCAGTAATACCCCCGCAGATCTCTGTACATCTTAGTACTGCTAGGATGAACTAAAAATGGAGAACTATGAGCTTCACATAACAACTCTCTCTTCAACTATGAATCACAAGGCACACACAATCTCTTCCCAAATCTCAAAACACAATCATTATCAATGTTGAATTCAGGCAACTTACCTTTCTGAACCATCTCTACCTTTTTCGGCAACTCACTGTCTTGCTTCTGTGCTTGCTTGATTCTGTCTAATAGAGAAGTTTTCACTGATACCTGAAACAAAACAGAAAGACATCCCGTACCAACAACTTCTATGACAAATTCCATCAAATCCTTAACAAAAGGATCAAGTTCCAAATGCAACATTGCTAATGAATCATTACTTTTTCGACTCAAAGCATCAACCACATTATTTGCTTTCCCCGGATTGTAATGAATTGTACAATCATAATCCTTGATTAATTCCATCCATCTCCTCTGTCTCATGTTCAATTATTTCTGAGTGAATATATACTTTAAACTTTTGTGATCGGTATATATTTCACACTTTATTCCATACAAATGATGCCTCCAAATTTTTAAAGTGAAAACAACAACAGCTAATTCCAAATCATGTTTTGGGTAATTTACTTCATGAGTTTTCAACTGTCGTGAAGCATAATAAATTACCAGTTCATTCTGCATTTGGAAACAACCAAGTCCTTTCAATGAAGTATCACTGTAGATAACAAAATCACCATTCCTAGAAGGAAGTGCCAAAACTGGAGCATTCACCAATATTCTTTTCAATTCCTGAAAACAATCATCACATTCTTTTGTCCAGATAAACTTAACACCCTTCCGAGTTATCTAGTCATTGGACTAGATAACCGTGAAAATTTTCTAACAAACCTTCGGTAATAGCCTGCCAATCCAAGGAAGCTACTAATCTTAGTTACATTTGTGGGTCTTGTCCATTCTTCCACAACCTTAGTTTTTGATGGATCAACAGTTATCCCATCTTTAAAAACAATATGAACAAGGAATGAAATTTTTTGCAACCAAAACTCACACTTGTTAAATTTCCCATACAATTTCTTTTCTTTCAAGGTTTGAAAAAAAACCCTTAAATGTCGTTCATGCTCCTCTTTACTTTTAGAAAACACCAAATATCATCAGTGAAAACAACCACAAACATAACCAAGAACTCATGGAAAATTCTATTCATGAAGTCCATGAATACAGTAGGTGCATTAGTTATCCCAAAAGGCATTACTACAAATTCATAATGGCGATATCTTGTATGGAACGTGTTCATCATAATATTTTCTTCCTTTACCTTCAACTGATGGAACCCCAATCTCAGGTCAATCTTTGAAAAATACTGAGCTCCCTGGAGCTGATCAAACTAATCATTGATATGAGGAAAGATATATTTTCTCATAACAGTGATGTTATTCAAGGATCTATAATCAATGAAAAGTCTCATAGAACCATCTTTATTTTTATCAAATAAAACAGAAGCACCCCATGGTGATGTGCTAGGTCGAATGAAACCTTTCTCTAATAAATCTTGCAATTGCTCCTTCAACTCTAAAAGTTCAATTTGAGCCATTCGATAAGGGGGTTTTGAAATTGTCTTAGCATTAGGAACTAAGTTAATAGTAAACTCAACTTCCCGATCTGGTATTATTCCATGAAACTCATCAGGAAAAATATCAGGATACTCATTTACCACTGGCACATCATTAATCTGAATAGTTCCCTTGTTTTCAACGATGTGTGCAAGGTAACATTAATTTCCATCTTTTACAAGGTTCTCAGCCTCTTGATAAGTTATCAACAGTAAGGGTTCATTATTGTACACCAACTGAAAGACTTTCTGAAAAGAAACTTCTTTATCTCTACAGTCAATCTTAGCATGGTAAATAGAGATCCAATCCATACCCTGGATAACATCAAACTCTACTAGAGGTAAAACAATAAGGTTCGCAAGTAGGTTCTTTCCACGGATAAGGATATAAAGATTCTTATAAATTCTTTTTGCCTCAACATTTCCCCCCAGTGTTTTTACCACAAGTTGAAGATTCATTTATTGAGATGGTATTCCCATTTTACTAGAAAAGGTTTCAGAGATGAAAGAATGTGTAGACCCTGAATCAAACAACACACTGGCATTATCTGAAAAAACAAACAATGTACCTGATACAACTTCATTTGATGGCCCGGCATCTACTAAAGTAGTTTCAAAGGATTTCACCACCCCTTTCTACTTGTAGTCTAACTGCTTCCCATTACTCGAGCTCTTTGTCGGACACTCATTTTCATAGTGACCCATCTCATTGCACTTAAAACATTTCACTAACTGTAAATAAAATTTTGTCTTACCATCACCTTGATCTTTTTCAGTGAAATCACAAGCCTTATGTCCCATCTTACCACATCGGTAGCACTTTCTAGAATTCAGAAGACATTCCCTAGCTTGCCTTTTACCACATGTATCACAAATTGGAAACTTAGTTTTCTTACCATCAGACCTTTTTGAAGAATTCTTTCCATTCTCCTGCCACCTCGGTCTCTTCTTCTGCTGGTTGTTATAGAACACTTGATCATCAGCAAGCTCCATTTACACCTTCTCAGCACATCGAATGAGCTTTTCATAAAATTTTAACTCACGAGAAGCCAATGACCTTCGATATTTTGGCTTCAATAATTAGTAAAAATGATTTATTTTACTATCAAGGTCTCAGATAAAATTTGGAGCTTACCTTTCCAGTCGAGTGAACCTCTCTTCAAAGGCATCCACTAAGTATTCCTCTTGCCTCAATTCCAGGAATTGTTTTTCCATCGTCATTCGAACAGCCTTAGGAAAATACTTCTCAAGAAACATACCTTTGAATTCATCCCAGTCGAGAGAATTGATCTCATCAGCGTCCCTGATGTTTTTAACCATCGACCACCACTGATCTGTTTCACCCTCCAATTGGTAAATATCAAGACTAACCTTTGGATTGTCTGAACACCCCATGACATCGAAAATCTTCTCCAGTGATTTAATCCACCCTTCAACTAGCACAGGTTTAATTGATCCTCTGAATGATGGGGGAGGTTGCCTCATGAAATGTTCCACCACTGACATGTTCCTATGCAGTTGATCTGGCTGATCTCGTGCATGGATACCACCACCTTTATCACTTGAGTCAACTGCACCATTACTGCAACAAACTGTTCAGTTCCAATTCCGACCATCTCAGGATGCTGATTTGGAAGGTTATTTCCTTCTGTATGCCTTCCTAGAACTGCTTCCGTGTTTCTTCAGCGGAAAACCATTCTGAACAAACATGTATTAGATGAAGCAACATGGTAATCTTTAAATGCTATATCATTTCAATTTGACCATAAAAAAATATTTTTGGATAATCATTTAATATAATTCTAACTCATAAAGTTATCTAAAACGACCTTTGATACCAACTATAAGGCCCCAGCCTTAAACATTACTTAATCTTGATATATTTCAAGAATACACCTTGAGGATCTTTTTAGGATTAGAGTTTTAGAGAATTAGATCATAAAAAATGCATTACATACCACATTTAATCAAAGTGTTTACATAAAATATAGTACTCATTTTTCCCTTCAGGGAAAACATATTTAAAATAAAAAATGGATTCTTTCTTGACACTTCCTTGAGACTATCATCATATCATGTACCCTTCCCTTGACCTGTGAAAAACATTTCAAAAACATGGGATGAGCATAAAAAACTCAGTAAGGGATATAAAAGTATGGAAAGGAAACATGAGTACATGTATACACAAGAATCAATGAAATAATACTCTACTCATAAAACATATGAACGTTAACATACCTCATCAAATCATGAATAAATCATAGAAATCATAAGACATAAAGGTAACTTGAGGTATTCATAACATTCTTATGTGGGGAGTAACCCTCTTGGTTACGATTGGAATACCCATCGCAGTATATTCCCTAAATCTATTCGGAGAAACCTTAATGTTTAACCTCTTTGCATTACCCAATGCATTGGAGAGCTATATTGGGCTCACCCACCCTTAGTTTATCATGGAACCACCCATCTTCAGAATAATTCCCACGAACCATCATATAATCGTATCACATAAAACATGCATAAAAGAAATATAACATTTCCCCTTTTCAATAACATGATATCAATACAACAAATTGATACAAAAACATTAAGAAAACCATTTTCAATACCAAAATAAAATTAAAGTAAAACATGGTATTTAGTTTTCATTTAAAAAAAGCTATGGCTTGTAGAGGAAGCCAAAACACAAATAATGGTGCCGGTGGCGGAGAAGTCATTGTCACTACATACGTACAAAAAAAACATTCCCTTTTGTCGTTTAGTAAAAAGCTTCATATAAAAAGATTCCTTTTGGATAAATGTAAAATTCAAAGGGGTTTATACTTATAAAAGAAATTTGTGTATAAAACACAATATGCCTCAATGAAAGGAGATTGAGACGAAGTCCCATACAAAGATCAATTTTTTTAAATAAAATAACTCTATTTTGTGTATTCAATATAGTTACACATAAATAATGTACAAATACAAGATAGTACATAATAATATCATGACATAATTTGAATGTAGGAGATTAACCAAAAGAATAGAAATTCGGTCAAGAAGTTCCCTTACCTCGGGTCCGACTTGACTCGATCGTTCTTTAACATCCTGAATCAAAAACTTGAGTTAATTTCTAATTGCTTAAGAACAATTTTAAAGATCATTATTCCTTTTATATCACTTATTACCATGTTATGATCACTATATAATTATTTAAGTTAATAATGGTCATCTTGTCGATCATTGGCACATGAATGAAAAATAAACTCTTTAAAATTACAAGTTGTTCATGTAACCATTATATCCGGAGTTATACTATTGATGTATATATCATATATATCATATATATCATATATATCTAATATATACATTCATTTATAATATTACATAACATTTAGAGGTAAGAAATGAAATGCATTGTTCATGGAGACGGTAAGCCGTACGTATGGATGAACGCTACTTTCATTTCTATTTCGTATTTTATGGAATGGAATAATAATGATATAAAAGTAAATTATAATTCCAGTATAATATCATATATAATATCATTAATTAAATCCTTTATATGTCCCAAATATGGCATTAAAGAATCAAATCACTTTGAGGGGGTGGTAGTCCACACTTACTAAAATGAAGATATCACGTTTACCCATAATGGAAACCATAAAGGTATGCCATAAATGAAAATTACATAAGCTTAAGTAAAACATAGACATATTATATATCATATATAAATACAGTTTCATCTTAATGGACACCTTTTAAGGTGTTAAAATAATATTGAACAATCATCGTTTCGTGAGGAAAAAATTCGCCATCCACAGAAACAGTATGTTTTTTAACCATTTGATGTAGGTGTGTGTAAGTGTAACTCAGATACATCTTATAACAAAATCCTAGTATATGGAATATAATAGTATTGTTACAAAAGAAATGAATAAAAATATTTTATAGGGTTGGAGAAGAAAAATAAAACATAAGAGCACAAGAGAAAACACTACCTTTAAAACCGGTAATTCTTTTTTATTTGAGATCAAAGGCTTCCTTGGGAAGACTTCTTCCCAAATTGTGGCTTCTAAAAGTAAGAGAGGGATGTGGAGAGAGAAAATGAGAAGGGTTTGGCCGAGAAAAATGCTTGAGAGGTGTGGTTAAGGTTGAATAGGTGGGGGCCTTTTATAAGAGAAGAGGAGGGGCACTGTTGGAAAGGTATAAAAGGTTACCTTATTTTCAAATGAGTTTCGGATTATAAAGGTCCCACATTAATTTATTTCGAGGATAAGGTGATAAGGGTTCGAAATATACTCATCCAATAGGACATTGACATGTGTAGGTCTTATATTTTACATTATCATTTCATTTTATTTAAATCGTTAATTAATGAGGTAATCGTTGCATCATCATGATGTCATACATAATTTAATTTATTTAATGTCTAAAAATTATAAAAAAACACTATGATGTAGGATATATTATTAGCTTTCCAAGGAATATTTATAGTCAAAAAGATATTCAGATTACACTTTAAGACCAATCAATAATATAATCTAACGATATATTTAAATTAGATGAAAAAGCAGTTTTGATGTAAAATGAACTATTTTTCACTATTCATTAAAAAATGAACATTGTCAGAAAAATACCAAAAATTTATCCAATGTAAATTTCTATGTCCCAATCATAAATAATATGTTTATTTTGACAAATAAAGATTAGAAAATAGTCAAAAGTTGATTTAAAAATGGTTTTCCAACAAAAGGCAGTAAAACTATCTTTTAAAAATATTAGTGTATCCCATGCTTAAGATTGGATTTATTCTCATTTGAAGCCTCTAAAACACTATCTAATTCATTAATAGACATAGATAAAAAAAATATTATTCATTACTTACTTGGGATGTTACAATTTATATGTTAAAAAAATAATAATTTTATTCGCTAAATAAAGATTTTATTAGTTATATGTTTTTCTTAAAATATATTTTATTTTCATACATAAATATTCAAACATAGAAATTATATTTTTTATGGAAAAACAATATTATTTGTATAAAAAAAACCTACTATAGAAACCCAAAAATATTTAGAAATAAAAAAAATAATTCAAGGAATTAAAAAATGAGTTTAATATTTTAAAAATTAAGTTAATAATATTGATTTTTTTTTTAAAATACATATAATATATAAAATATCTTATAATTAAAAAAATTATTTCATTATTTACTCAAATTTATTATTTACCTTATAAAGGTAATATCATTTAATTATTCATCAATTTTTACCTTATCATAGCTTTATTAATAATAGTATATTGATATATCTTAGTACGTTTATGTTTTTTATATTGTGTAAAGATAGCAATAAAACATAAAAACACTTTTATATGGTCTTGAATTTATTTTGGGTACATTATACTCCCTTATGTAAATTCATCCTTGAAATTTTAATTATCATTTATCAATATATGTATCTATGAAAATATAAATTATAAGGTTGACTTAGGTAATAAATTCTTAAAGTATATTAAACATACTAACGTATAAAATATAAACATTCCACAAGATAATATTATCACTAATATTTTTTTTTCTCTAACTAGTTAGGGTAAAATTCTACCATTATTCGATATCCTGGCCTACATTATCTAATATGTTTTTAAAGGGTGCTTATTTTCATCATTTCATTGATATAATAATGTAGGGTTATATGAAATCTTTATTTAATTACTCCAAATATTTTTCCCCAATGTGAAGGGACCCAATCCATCACTAAAATAGAAAAAATATTCTAAGGGTTAATTTAATTCCCATAATGAAAATTCCAATAAACGTCAACTTGTAATAAAACAATCATAATACTAGAAGATTTCATTGAAATGAAAATATCTCGGGGGTGATTTATTAATCATACCAAATATTATAGATATATAATATTTACTATAATAAAATTCCAAAAATACATTCAATATTATAGATTAAAGGGTATATGTTCATTAAATATCAAGATCCACATTCGGATCAGTGATTGAGTATGTATTCCAATGTCCTCTTGGTATCAGATGTTAGTGGTACCCATCATCTTAGTTATCCTAAGGATTAATGCACTGACTCAGATATTTTCCATATTCCCCTAATATAACATGGTGAGTTGTTAATAGTAGCTATGGATGAAATATATTTCTTCAAATATTGTAAAAATAGTTCTTAATTTTATTTCAAAAATGTTTGTCACTTGGTGATCTTCATTAGTAGAAATAACATATCGTACAGTTCCATTTATATAACACTCTACATTAATTTTTTCAAGGTATGGACCAATAATAAGTTAAATATTATTCCTTAAATATTTTCATTACATTAAAAATATAATATCCCTTCCTTAGCTTAATTTTTTTATTGGGAAACTCTACTATGTAAAAATTCTTAAAAATAAATCATGAAATTATTTTTTTAAATACTCTTAATGTTTAACAATCCAGGTATTTATAGAATAATAACATTTGATTAATATTTATAATTATGAATAAGATATTATTTTTAAATTATATTGGATGTTTTTTCTGACATTTTACTCAATACGCAACAACGTATTTCATTGAAGTCATTTGTTGCACACACATTTTGTTATAATGAAAAATAAAATTATAATATTATTATATAAAATGGTACTTAATTCCTATTTGTTTTTATAAATTGAATGAACAGAACAAACTAAAATATTACTATACATGTTTTTGAAATGCCTTTAAATTTATCCCTTAAATTTTAGAGGCTCAAAATAAGAATAATATGATTTTAGTCATGAAATAGTTGAATATTTTTAAAAGGATGTTTTACTACTGTTTGATGGAGATCCATTTTAACATATAGTTTTTTTAACATTTATATGCTCTATTTTACTAAATAAACATCTTCTATGGAATCGGGACATCAAAATTTTCTTTGGATAATGTTTTTTGTAATTTTATTAAAATGTCCATTTTTTAATAAATACTGAAAAATACTGCATTTTAAGTCAAAAATGAATTTTCATATAATTTAAGTATATAGTTAGATTGTAATGTTTATTGGTTTTAAAGTCTAATTTTATTATATTTTTATAATTTAATCCAATTATGGTCATTTTATGTTATTTCGCATTTAAATTCAAAATAAACACATATCAATCATAAGATGGTTATTACTTCTTAAAAACCAGCTTTTTGGTTTTGGGAACAAGAATTAATTTTAAATTAATTACTACAAATTCTATGTTTTGAATTTTGAAAAATGGATTCCATATTTAAAATTATAAGTTCCAAAGTGTTTAAGTTGGTACTTTTAATTTTTAGACATTATGAATAGTAACATCTGTAATTAGTTTATTTGGTATGGTTAAATGGTAAATATGGTAAATATGGGTAAAAAATAATAATATAATAATATAAAACTACCCTAACTTATGTAATAATAATTTTTGATGAAATTAGGCTGACCATGATCTCCTTTGGGTCTATTTTGGGTCACTATGGAGCCACATGGATGTGAAAATGACAATTTATAAAAATTAATTTTATATAAATAAAAATATAAAATAAAAATGTATCTTTTAAGAAAATAATTTTTATACTGGGTTATATATTTAATATTTTTTAATATACATAATAATTATAAATAAAAAAATATTTCATTCATTTTGGAATATTATTTATAATTTCTAGAACTCATATAAATAAATATATTTATGCCCCAATGGTGATGTAGTGATTACCTTATTATTGAATGATTTACAAATATGAGTTATAAATATTACAATAAAATTATTTTAAAACTGTTCTTGCCATCAATGAATTTTAGGGATGATTATGACTTCATATATTTTAACTAATGAACATTTTTGTATGTAATTGTTTTTCTTGGGAATTTAAAAATGTCATGATATGAATAATATAAATATTGACATAAATGAGTTTTCAAGACAAATACAATTTTATTAAATGATATAATAGTCCTAAAAATATATGATTTATAAAATTGATATAGATAATGTTGAACGTGTCATTAAATAACCATTGGAGGTTCTATTGACATTTTATATTAACTATAATAATCAAATAGTGTTAACATAAAAGAAGACATGGTAAGAGTCAAATTAGTTTACTAATGGTTAAAGATTAAAAATAATGATAAATATTTTACCTATACATGTATAAACGCTATTTTTTGAGATTTTTTCGACCCAATAACATCATATCTATTAAATAAGGGACCTTGGGACAATTTTAAACCGAAAATAATTTTATAATCAAATAATTTGTCAATATCATCCAAAAGTTCCCCTCCTCTCTCTTATAAAATGGCATCACCTGTACACATTTAATAACTCTTATCATTCCCCTTGTATAGTCAAAAATCTTCCCAAATAATCTCCAGACATCCATATATTCCTCTTATAATCCTTTCCATAGGAATATAACAATTTAAGAAATCCTTTTGATTCAAATCAATTGGAGTTACACATTTTAAGACGTAACGTTCTCTCTAAAGATCCTTTTAATTATTTTAAATAATCAATCCCAATTATATTCATATTATTTTATTTCATAACAAATAATGTATCCTAAATATACTAGGATGTTTTATTATATTTATTAGAACTAAACTTACACACACGTCCATCTAATGGATATCAACATACTGTTTCTTTGGATGGCGAATAACTGCCTCACAAAACGATGAATTTACAATTTTTACCTACCACCACTCACGGTAGCCATTATGATGGAAATATATTTATATAAGATATATATTAAGTTTATATGGTCTCTTTTATATTGTTTTTTTAAATCATACCTTTTTTCATTCCATAATGTGAAAATAATAT
Source organism: Viscum album (assembly GCA_963277665.1). Classification (NCBI taxonomy): domain Eukaryota; kingdom Viridiplantae; phylum Streptophyta; class Magnoliopsida; order Santalales; family Viscaceae; genus Viscum; species Viscum album. The sequence goes on along the minus strand of OY728151.1, from coordinate 1,066,054,389 downwards.
AATTTAATTTTTTGGAAGTGTGGACTACTGCCCCCTCAAAGTGATATGAATTGTTCATTCCATACATGGAAAACATTCTGTATGGTGTTAATAAACATATGTAAAATATATAAAATTTGATAATATAATAAAATTATAATATACATATGTATCATTTTTGTATTCGTTTAAATGTGAAAAAAATGTAAGTAGTGTTCATGTATACATACGACATTACATTTCAATGAATTGTGCATTTCATTTATAATCTCAAAATGTTATGGAATATTAAAAATACCTATATATAATATATAAATATGACATTTAAATCATTAATACTATTCTGGAGCTAATTTAATATTTACGACATGGAAATTTTGTAATTATATCATGTTCATTTTCTACTATAGTACCGAATATCGAGTAAACGACCAATATGAACTTAAATTATTTTGTAATTTTTATAACATGAAGATGAGTAAAATAAAATGAATAATTAACTTATGAAAATTTCTGAATCAATAATAAATTAACTTATGTTTATTATTTAGCAATATAAATAACGAACGAGAAAAGTCGTATTCATGGAAAGGGATCCTTTCACCCTCCTCTTTAAGTCAAAGACTTCATTTATGTAATGAATTTTAATTTCCATTTTCTTATGTTGGGATATATTTTTCAATATAAATATTGAAGTACGTTTTATTTCCATGTGATGAGAGACTCTTTTCTCTCTCATCAACTCATTTTTGTAATTTTTATGTGATATCATTTGGCTTCTGAATTTTAGTAAGGGAACATCTTAACCCAATTTATATTATTTAGGATGATATAGTACATCATGACTATATCATTCTATGATTATGTGGGAAATTAATATTGATATCCTATCATTTATTTATACATTATTTATCCATATATATAGTGAATACACTTAATGAATATTTTTTATTAATAAATGATCTTTGTAAGTAGCTACGTCTCTATCTCCTTTAATTGAGTCTTATTTTGATAATATACACCATGTTATTTTATACATTGTATAATAAAACCCTTTGACTATTAATGTCATTTAAAGGGAATATTTTTTCTATGAAACATTTTATTAAATGAAAAATTGAATTTTTTTAATGTATGTGTCGACAACAACCTCTCAGCCAGTGTAAATGTTATTTGATATTTAGCTTCCCCAATAATCCTTAATATTTTTAAAAGGAAATGAATTCTCTTATTCAATTTTTGGGTGATTTGGTATTGAAAATTGTTTTTGAAATGGATTGATTATTTCAACATCTTTAAATGATTTCGTCTCATTGAAAATGAAATTTTATTAGTGAAATTTAGATATTAATGATATTTTATGTGTTATGATTATATAATGGTACATGGAAGTTTGAAGGGTGGTTATCTTTTAAACAAATGATGGTTGGTAACATTATAAACCAAATGACTGGTGGTTTTGTGATAAACAAAGGATGTGTGATTATGTTATAACCTCTAATTCATTTGGTATAGAAGATAGTCATATGGATATTTCATTTAAGGATATGTGTTGAATCCATCTGTATGGTTATTTAATTTAATTATGTTTATGTCCAAAGTTACCTTTATTTGCTATATGATTATTTATATAAGATTTATGGTAATATTTTGGTTACAAAAATTGTAATCAATGATCTTAAATTCAGTTAAGTATATTTACTACTTCTTAATGGTGAACAATATTACTTTTTGATAAATTATTCATAGTTTTCATATAATCCCATCACTAACAGTTTTACTTCATTATGTGTCTCATAATGGGATTTTTCCCCATCCCATGGTTTGATATTTTTTTCATAGCACATAAATATGAATATAGTCAATGATGGGATCAATGAGACGTTTTGTTGTTAAAACAAGAGATGATGTAATGTTACATTTTAATGAGTAATTGTTTTATGTAAAAAATAGATAGTGATTAGAAGTTTCTACATGTAATATTCAAGATGTTATGTATATGTTGTGACAAAATTATCTAAATTTTAAATCCTTAAATGATCCTTGATGTGCATTAAATTAAAAATATTGTATTACCTTTAGAGTATGTGATGTTTACTGATGGGGCCTTACATTTCATGTCACAAGTCGGTTTAGATAACATTAGTGTTTTGGGTGTTATTTAACCATATGTGGCATAACCATAATCATTACCATTTTATAAGGAGTAATAGTTATTTTAGATAAATTTAATGAGTTCAAGATAACATGAATAAGTATATCATAGTTCTTACCATTATTATATGATTGTATATGATGATTTTACTGATACAGTCACACTTTCCTTTTGGTTTTAGTAAATTTCTAGATCTAGTAGGAACCAAAGTAACAATTAATGGGAAAAAAATTGTGATGGTTTTCTAAATAGGCAACCAAATTAAATGGGAGATTCAATGATAATGCTTTTGGTAATTCTTAAGCAACTATCTAAATACAGAATTGACCACTTGAACCTTGGTGATTTTTCTAAGGCAACATATATTTGAGAAACGAATCCCTATCGATGTTTAGGTAATATTCATAATGGTATGTATATTAAAAAACTTACATGTAAATTATGTGGAAAGAAACACCAAGGAAAATGTTTCAATGGGACAGGAAGATGTTATTGATGTGGTATTGATGGTCATAAAGCAATAACCTTTTATGGAAAAAGGAAGTGTTCAGTAGACTCCAGGAATGAGAATGAAGTTCTTTTTGAGGGATCAATTTAATGTTTTAAATTTGGTTTTCCTAATCATTACACAAATATGTATCCTTAAAAGAAGGTTCATGAATGGGATCAGAAGGACCGAAAATATATTTATGTTTAACAATTCCTAATGGTAATCCAATTTAGGATGAGGAAATAGGAAATGACTTATGGATGGTGTGGATTATATCTTATTTGATGTTTTTGATATTATTGAATCTCATGATATGCTTCATGACTCTCCATGTAGGAATGAAGTATTACTGAATGAGTTGAAAAAAATGGTTATGGGATCATGAATATAGTTGGATGATTAATATATCTATATTTTATAAATTTGAGAGTTATGTTAGATATCTGGGTGATGAAATGATTAAATGTATTAGTGTTATTTCCTTGAAGGGAATACTATGGAATAATTTCCTATTTCATGTGTATCCCTGATGATTGATATGTGAAAATTCTAGTTAAAGAATAATTTTTCATGTGGATATAGTTATATTGAACAATATTGGTTTATAGGATCCTTGAATTTGATGCAATAATGGGTTATTGCTTTTTGGGATTCAAAATGAAAAGTATTAGATATCCTTTGAGTACACCGAAGATTATGGTTATTTATTTTATGAAAATTGTATTATTTTTGATAATTTTATTTGAATGATATGATATTAGAAATGGATCTACCCGAAGGATGGGTGACATCCTGTTGCATCCGGAATGTCCATGGGAATTTAACCCATAACTGAAAGGTAATAAGGGTGCATCCCCTACCACTAGCCTACGTGAAGTTCCAGGATAGTATGAATTATTCATTTCAGTAAAATGACATTACGGATTTAGAATTAGTTGATTTTGGGAACATATGTTTTATCAAATGGATATCCGTAACATAAAAAAAATGACATGGTAATTAATTGATAAATGATTTTTGGAAGATGTTATGTCTTTTTGGAATACTTCATGCCTATGGAAAGTACAATACTATAGGATTTAATTTGTGGAGTAATAAAATACATTTTATTTTGGAAGAATCAATGTTTTTTTGTGGATATATGGAAATTTTCATTATTTAATGAAATGATTATCCTATCAACGAGAATATGTTATTAGGCTAATTACTTTCTAGTATGAAACATTAAGAGTTGTCTATGTTATTTGGAGATAAATATTATGATTTACTATGTAAGACTATGTGATGAAATCATTCAGAGTATTAGGATCCAATATTAGTAAGATTATTTGATTAAATTTAATTACAATTGTGTATTTAATTGTCTTTGTTGAACTGTGTGTATTTTTTGGATAAATGTTTTATATTAATAGTTGCAATTATTTTTATAAAGGATTATACATTCTTGTGGAATATCTTATCTCATTCATACCATTTTGGTTTTTTTAAAGTCTAATGATAGGTGAAATATATAGTTTACCTTTTGTGGATTAGGTTATTCGGTAGAATTTGATTTTATCATATAAGTTGTTACTATGTGATCTTGAATACTCATCTTTTGGATGAAAGATGAGTTTGTGGTTGAAATTTATTAATGGATAAAACTCTACATAAAATGTAATTATATAACCTTATGTTCTTATTCAATATTACAAATAATGTCCAAAACATTATGACTATAACCTTTGACAAAAATTTTGGTCATTTACATTTCCTGCAGGGAAATCAAAGACAGTTAAACCCATCACAAGTTTTTATTTTTCTTAATGTTAACTTTATCCTAATCATGTTTTCTATCACTCTCCATCTGATATTGATGGCTAGATTTCTCTTCCAAATTCATGTTTTCATGGAATCCAATAATGTTTTATCTAGAGTTACATATGCTCTTCTCTTTATTTCTTTTAATGTGATTTTTTATTGACTAGCTTTCAGATGTGGGACATTCAATGGAGTTTCTGAAACCAATTTTAAACTTGTGAGGACACAATTTAAAAAAGATGGAAGGATGTAATGAACAAGATATTTATAGAATAGTAATTTTTGTTTTATATTAATACATTAGAATAAGATATTGTTTTTACATTAAATGTTTGACTTTTTCAAACCGCGTACTCAACACCTAACAATGAGTTTCATTGAAATCATACATTGCTCACAGCTCTGTATTATAGCAAAAAATAATATAATAATAATAATCATTTAAATGGTAGTTAATTGATAGACATTTTATTGGTGGTAATGAATATAATTAACTAAAATATGATTATACATGTTTTTTAAAAGTCTTTTCTGAAAAATTTAAATTTTTAAAGGAATAATATAAAAAGCGTATTTTAAGTCAAAACAGTTTTTTCATCTAATTTTTCTATATAGTTATATTATACTGTTAATTGGTTTTAAAGTGTAATTTATTTTAACTTATATAATTTAATACAACTATGTTCATTGGATGTAATTTCACTTTTAATTTTGATATAAATTCATGTCAATCTTTTGATTTTTATTACTTCATAAAAACCCGTTTTTTTCATTTTGACAATGAGAAATAATTTTAAATTAATTTTGGTCAATTAAGTTTTCTGAATTTAGAAAAATTGTTTCCATATTTTAAAGAAGTATTTACAATTTTTTAGATAGTTACCTTTATATTTTTATATTAATAATATAAAATTTATTAATTATTTTATTTACCATGGTTAAAAGGTAAATATAGTAAATAAGGGTAAAAAATATAATTATAATAATATTAAACTCCACTAAAACATGTCTTAATCCTGTTAGATGAGATATTTACAACATTTGGAATCCCTGTGACTAATTTGGGACCCCATTGTGCCACATGGAAGTGAAAATGAAATTTTATAAGAATTATTTTATTGTAAAATAAAATGTAACATTAAAATGAATCTTTTAGTAAAAAAATCTATTCGGGGTTATAAATGTGATATCTTCGACTATAAATAGTAATTAGAATCCTGAAATGATATAATATATAATCAAATTTTATTTATAATTTTTATAAATCAAATAAATAAATATATTTATGACTAGATGATGATGTAGTGAATACAATATCAATAAATTATCTATATGAATCAATTATAAATATTAAACTAAAATAATTTTGAAACTTTTTATGCAATACAAATTTTTTTTGTTTATTGTGACTTTTTGTCTCTAAATAAAAAAAGTTTTTTCAGAATAATAATGTTTTTATGTATTTTTAAAAATTCATGATATGAATAGAATATAAATTGACAAAAATGAGTTATTAATACAAATACTGTTTTATTAAATGATATAGTTGTCATAAAAATATATGAATTTCCCAAATGAATTCTATAATGTTTAAAATTTCATTATTGAACCACATGATGTTCTATTCATATTTTTTAGTAACTATTTAAAACATATAGTATTAATATACAATAAAACATGGTAAGAGTCAAATTATTTAACGAAGGGTTAATGATAAGATATAGGGTTAAATTTGAGACCTAGACTTTTTGAAAACCTATTTTTTGAGAGGTTTTGGACCCAAAAACATCTTATCTTTGAAATAAATGACCTAGGAACCATTTTAAAATGCAATTTGCGATATAATAAAATAATAATTAAATACATTCCTAAAATTCCCCTCCTCCCTCTTATAATAGGGCACCACCTCTACCCATTTAATCACACCACTAAATCCCCATAGATCATCCCAACTCTAGACAAATAACATACAAACATACATATATTCCTTTCATAAGCCTTACCTTAGGAACAAATAAATTCAAGAAATGTTTTTGGCTCAAATCAAAGGGAGTTACATGTTTTAAGGGGTACCATCTTCTATAATGTTGCATTCCATTATTTTACATCTTTAATGCCTATTAAATTATTATTAATTTATTTCATAACATTATAATTATCTTCAATAAAATAGTATGTTTTTATGAGATGGATTTGAACTACATGGGCACATACCTCAATCTAATTGTTATGAACATACTGTTTCTGTAGACAACAAACTACTGCCTCAAGAAACGATGATTGTTCAAATTTCCACTAAAACTTCTAATGGTGGAAATTATAATGCAACATTATTTATATATGATATATATTATATTTACATTATCTATATTATTATGTTTTTTATTTAAATAATACCTTTATGCTTTCCGTAATGTGTAAATACGATAATTTCACTTAAGGAAGTGTGGACTACCACCCCCTCAAAGTCATATGACATGTTTATTACATACATGGAACATATAAAAGAATGGGTTAATAAATATATGCATCATATATGAAATATTATATTATATTTTAATTATAATATTTCTATGTATCGTTCATTTTTTTCCTTTAAATATGAAAAAAATGTAAGATATAATTCATGCGTGTGTACGGTTTACCACCTACATGAACGATGAATTTTATTTATTATCATCTCATGTTACTGAATATTGTATATATATATTTGATTTATGTGATATTTAAATCTTGAATAATATTATGGATATAATTTACTTTTGACCACATAAACAATTTGTAATCATGTCAAGTTCATTTTCGAATCTTGTACCAAATATCGACAAAATGATGGATATGATCATAAAAAATTATATTTTTTTTTGAAATTGATGATAATTAATATAAAATGAATATTAAACTTGAAAATTGATCTGAATAAATTATAAATTAACTTAAGTTTTTATCCAGGAATATAAAGAATAAACGAGACATTTTAGACTCATGTTATGCGATCATTTCACCGTTCTCTATTAGTCAAAGAATAATTTTATGTTATATATTTTAATATCTATTTTCTTATATAGGGATATGTTATTATATATCATAATTATTGTAAAATTTATTTCTATGTGATGAGAGACCTTTTTCCCAATAATCAACTCATTTTTTTTTTAATTTTTAAGGGACATCGTTAGGCTTCCAAATTAAGTTACAGGGACTTATTAACCAAATTTCCATTCACTGGGTTGATATTCTACTTGTTGAAAATGAATTGTTATGATTATTTTAAAAATAAATTTTGATATCCTATTTTGTATTTATACTTTCTTTTTGTTTATATAAATTGAATTCACATAATCAAACAATTTTATTTGTAAAATGATTTTCATAAGGGACATTGTCTTAGTCTCCTTAAATTGTTGGTTATTTTGATAATATACACCTATTTATTTTATATTTTGTATAAAAAATCCCTTTTAATTATATTTTTATTCATGGGGAATCATTTTTCTATGAAGTGTTTTAATAACTTAAGAATGGAATGTTATTAATGTTTGCGGTGAGAACGTCTCCATTGCCATAATCATTATTTTATATATTTATTCCTCTATATTCCTTAATGTTTCTTAAATGAAAATAAATATCATTTTCTCTTTCTAGGTAATTGGGTAATGAAACTTGTTTTTGAAAAGTATTTATCATTTCAACATCTTGAAATGATTTCTTATGATTACAAATGAGATGTAATTAGTGAAATGATTATATTTAAAATATTTTATGTTTTATGATTATATAATTGTACATTGAAATTTGAATGGTGGTCACGTGATAAACCAATGAATTTTTCTTATAGGATAAATAAAATAATTGGTGGTTCCATGAATATCCAAGGATGTGTGGTTCCATTATAACCGCCAATGCATTTGGTATGGATGTCAGTCGTGTGGATATTTCATTTAGTGATATGTATGGAAGTCTACTTTATGGTTATTCCATTTAATTATTTTTATGCCCCATGTTACATTTATAGAATGTGTGTTTAATTATATTAGATTTTTTCTAATATTTTGGTTACAAAAATGGTATTCAATGAACATATATTTAGTGACATATATTTACTACTTCTTAAAGGTGAAAAGTATTACTTTATGATAAGGTATTCATGGTTTTCATGTTATCCCAAGAATAAAATTTTTGTTTCATTATGTTTCCATTATAGAGATTTCTATGATAATCCCATGTTTTGAAATGTTTTTCACAGGTCATAAAGAAAAATAGTGTCAAGGAAGGGTTCAAGGAAAAGATATGTTTTTAAAACATGAAACGATGTCTTGTTACTTTTTAGGCATTTTAATTTTATTAAAAAATGGATTGTGATTAGTAGATACTATTTGTATCATATATGATGTTATGTATATGATATGACCTAATTGACTAATGCACTAAACCTAAAAAGATCTAGAATGTATATTAATGTCAAATTATTAGCTTATCTCAAGATTATGTAACGTTTAAGGATGGGGCATTACATAATGTGTATTATTTAACCAATTATCACATTTATTTTCCCATTGGTCCAATGTCTAAATTTTCCTTTGAATAAATTGATAAAAGGTTTTTTCGGGCTTCCTCAATTACCAAAAATTAAAGCAGTTAATCATGACTATTTAATATTACAATAAATGTGAATTATAAAAAACACATCCTAAATTTTATTGAACTTTTTAATACCATAATAATATTATTAAATTTATCCTAAATAACACTTGGATCATTATATGATTCTTTTGAATGGATTTTGACATATTCTTAAACCTAAGACCTTAACATAATAAATCCTTCATAATGGATTATATGGTGAATGTGATTAACCAATGCATATCCCCTAAGTGTATATCTATTTGATAAGACATATTTCCAATCGTCTACCATAATGGCGGTGATATAATCGATACACATCATACCATTTAGGGATGATTACCCCATGGTGAATCCATTCCATATCTGCATCTACAAGATAGTATATAGACGAAGATGTATTGTTATTAAAACCACATACTCAAAAGAATGAAAATATTTTGTAGTATTTTCCAATACCTAGAATCATAAATATATTTTTCAACAATATTTTAAAACTGCAATAGTAGAGTTAAATAAACTAATCTCAACAAATAAATAAAAAATCTACATATAACTAAACCATACTCTAGTACAACTAGTAAATATAAATTTATAAACTTATAAATTCAGTGCTCAAAACAGTATTTTTTAAACTAGATTTGATAAAAAAGTATTTTAACATATCTTTGTAGTATATTACCAAAAAATATAAAATTGAAACTCGAAAATCACACATTAATATGATGAACTATAGTTTTAGTTTCTTTTATGTCTAGTTATAAAAGAAACTTATTTTTTGATATTTAGTGTATATTTAATCACATTTGAGTCACATTAGTCTTACATTAAGATATATATTCAGTTATAATCATATATATATATATATCAAAAAGAGATAAAACATAAGAAATTGTTGAGCTAAAGTACGAAGTATGTGAACCTTTATCAACATGTTATAATGGGTAATATCATAATCCAATTATCAAACATTGGTAAGGGATCAATTTATTATTAAAAAAACATGGATCAACATCAATTCTCTATTAGTCAAGAAATAATGAAATGTGATCATAAATGATAAAATATATATCATATAAATTGTGTGTGTAATATTGTTATATTAAATATTATTCATGAAGCATAATCATAGTAATATATAAATATGTCTTGTCATTGAATCACAGTATATCAATGAATTATGGAACCAACATATCCCTAAAAAATCTAGTGAACAAATATTCCCCACAATGTTCATGGAAAAACCAAAAAAACCTTCCACATATACTATTCTGATATATAACATTTTAAAAAGTACATTCACATATCATTTGCACAAAAAGTATATAAAAAAAATCTTCATACATTTCATCTACAAAATAATTTTTTCAATAGGGATTCCCTTATCTCATCCACATAACAAAATTGTGAAAGTTGTTTTGTCAAAATTATTCATTAAATATTTCATCATATCAAGTGATATGAGGCCATAAACAATCAGTTAGAGAGTAAAATATGACCCCACTAATATGGAGTCTGTATATATGTGTGTCCCTTGAAAATAATGATACATCATATCCAAAGAATCTATATGAAAAGAGTGTGATTCCTAAAACATTAAAAGACAAAAAATAATGGAACCAAAATATTTTATGTGTTAAAAACATCATTTTGAATAATTGATAAACTTATAATAACAAATATAGGTTAATCAAAACAAATATATATAAAATAAAACAATTTTAGGTAAATAAATGTGAATGTAAATTTTTGTACTAAACCATTTAAAAGGTTGAAGTCAAATATAATTTAATACATCATTTCATGTATGGAAGGAGATTAATTTTGAACATATTTATATAGATTTATAGAAATTGATCTTTAGAAAATGAGTAATGATGAGAAAAAATATAGAGTTAAGAAAAAAACATTTTAATTTGAAATGATGTACATTTTTTTAAATATTTTGAAATGCCTTAGTTGAAATATCACATCATAATAAATGACTCTAAATTAATAATTTGAAAATATGAGACTAGAAATATATATGTCTGATGTTTAAACTGTTATTCGGGATTTAAAATTAGAAATTATGTTCTTTGGAATTATAAATATAAAATTTCATTGAAAATCATTGTAAGAACTCGATTCTTAGTTTTGAGGTACGAGAATCTTCTTTTCTCTTTTCCATAAGTGTTTTTGAGAAATTTTGGGAAATGGGGAAAATTCCATTTTTTGGAAAGTACACACCGTGTACTTTATCAACACACCGTGTATTTCTGGCCGTGTGGAATTAGTACATAGGGCGTGTGGTCGTGATGGAAATGAAGGGTGTAGGAACCAAGTGCACGCCTTGTAGGCGTCCCTTACATGTCGTGTAGTCAGTCGGCAGGAGAATAGTAAGGCGGTGGCCAGCTCTATGACAGAACACACCGTATACTCGAGGAGAAATTATGTGTAGTCATGTCGGTAGGTGAACAGTGCCACACTGGCGGGAAGCTGCTAGAGGAACAGTTTAAAAAATGGTATGTACACACCACGTACTCGGAAGTAAACGCTGTGTACTTTGTTTTTTCTCTTAAAATGGGTAGTAGCCTCCCTTGTTCACAGGGAAGGCTTAGAACCAAAGGAAGGTGCAAGAGTGGACGACCGAACCCTTGGAGATCCATCGAGCGCACGTATGGAACTCGTTTTTGCCTCGGAGGATCTTGCGGGAACTGCACGGGTAAGGTCTCCCTCCTCCTTAAGCAATTCTTACCAATTCTTCTCCTAACAGGACTTATTTGGGTTAGAAAGTTTTATCTTTTACCTCATATCTACAACTTATTTGGGCATTTCTGGGATCTACGATCATTTATACCACTCGTTGGTGTAAAATTTAGGTGGATTTGTGTTTATTTTCCAACAGTTTTGTGTTTTGTCCATTTTTGTGCCACGAACCCTTGTTGGGGTGTCGTGAGGCTGATGAAGTGGCAAATTTTAATACCTAGAATTGTATAGGTGAATAAAGGAAGTTGTAAAATTGTTGTTTGGGATCACTTCTTGGATCTGGGACCACCCCCGGGGTGCGTTGCTTTGTTTATCCATTTGTCCAGGATACCTGAGGTTATGCCATTAAAGTAATGATTGAAGTATTTCCTGGAGAGGAATTTCTTGTGAATGTTTATTTACCTGTTGGGCATGTCCCGATTACTTTCTCCTGAGGGGAGTGTTTTACTTAGCATGTGGGCATTGTTTTTCTTATCTCGAGGGCAGTTGTTATCCTAGCCTAAGGGAAACTTCTTCCGTGCCTGTGGGCAGGTGATTCTTTTCTTGTGGGCAACACTTACTACGCCCTAGAGAAATATTTGTATGCCTGAGTGAATATTCTTGTGTTCGATACTCTTTACTTGAGGGTAGGGTTTAAAATGTCTGTGGACCTTAGTTGTTATTAGAATATTCACTGTGGTGATATTTTTAAATTAAAATGATTAAATGAATATTAAAATGGTAATATAATTTGTTAATTTTGTTACTATTTAGTACTGCTTACTTTATTGCATTTTAATGCTGCACACTATTGTTGCATGTTTCACACACTATTCAGCACGATCCTTTAGTGGGTGCCTACTGAGATATATTTCTCACACCATTTTTGGGTCATGCTTTTCGACCCAAATAGATTACGCTTCTGCAGGTGTAGATAAGGGAAATGTTCCTTACACAGGTACATGATTGTTATTTAGGAGTAGGGGAGGATGGTATCGGGCTGAGGCTCCCGATGATACCAGCTGTTTTATTCTATTTTTATTCCTTGTACTTGTATTGTATTGTATTGCAGTGTAACATGTTCTAGCTTTTTTAATAGAATTAAGACATGTTGCATCATATTATATACTGGTTGATTATATCTACTGCAGTTTTTTATTTCAGTTGAGTATGGTTTACTGCTTCCACTGTTGTTGTATGTTTTATTTCATTCCGCTGCACTACACATTGAAAAATTAGGGCATGTTTTCTCCATTATCAGACCTGGGCTCTTGCTGCTAGTCAGAAGCCTCTAGCATTTGGGGAGATGCGCTTGAGGTCATGTGGCGAACCAGGTTCGGGGCACCCGTGGAGTGGTACCTGGGTCCAGGACATTACAAAGTGGTATCAGAGGAGGTTATTTTCATTGTCCTACTATTTGGAGCCATAGTCAGGGATAGGACGGGAACAGTAGTTGTTAATAAGTTGTTCTTGGGCATAGCTAACCTGTGTACAGGGAATATCCAATTTACCTCGTATTACAATTTTTCTGATTTTTCAATTTTACAATTGAATTGAGTTTCACTATTGGGTGACGCACTTGTATGGTGCTGTTTATATGTTATTCATGGGTTCTATTTAGTTGAAACCTGATGGGATAAGGGTATTCCATATCAAGCATCATTTAGGCACATGCTAAAATAACATTCCAGGCATAAATTCCATGCCATGTAGGTGCATTAGAAATTGAATGTTGTTGTGATAGTTGATGTGCTAGAAAAGAATGCTATTGTGATAGCTGCTTGATAAATACCTGCTATGTGATAGGGTCTTTTTGTATCAACTTTTTTGTAGAATGGATGCAAATCTTTGGTTTTTGGGGAGTATGGGACCCCATTTACCAGAATTTGGTGGATCATTGACGGTCTATTTTGTTATAACATAGGTTAGGAGTCAAACTTTGATTCGTGGGGAGTATGGGCCCTCACGGATCCGCAATTGACACATAGGTGTTGTTTTCCAGTGTTTACTAGGTTCCGCGGAAGTTTCTAAGGCATAATATATGGAATCCTAGTATACACGTTGTGTAATACTTTACACACGTTGTGTATGTTCTTCTGTTTGGGAAGAAAAATAAAATTTTTGAGTACACGTCGTGTACCCAGCGTACACGCCGTGTAGTCTCTTCCCATATCACAAATCGTGTGGGAAGCGACACGGGGAAGGCAAGTGCTTTGGGAAAACATGACATGTAGTGTTGAACTGGTGTCCACTGTGTAACTACAACATGGGCGGAGGAAACCATAAGACATACACGTTGTGTCCACGGTGGAACACACCGTGTAGTGTGACCTGGGAACCCGGCCGTGTAACTAATAACACGGGTCAAGGTAATCCTTTCAAGTACATGCCGTGTGTATATTGAACACGCCATGTAGGTTGAGCCATGTATCCGGCTGTGTCACAAAAAACACGGTTCAGTTGAGCTTATCTAGTACATGTCGTGTACCTGTGGGACACGCTGTGTAGTATTGTCCGAGGACAGACCGTGTGGAGTATGCCGTGTGGCCGGAAAATGAGGCGGTGTACATGCCGTGTGAGGGTGTGACACGCCATGTAGTATTAAGACGAGTAGTCAGCCGTGTCACAAGCGACACGGGAAGCTGGAAATAACATCATACACGTTGTGTAGATAAAAATCACGCCATGTAGTTTTGTACCCCGAGAGCCGTGTGGCTTATCCGTACAGAAGGGGGTAGGGGAAGGGGATTCAAGTACACGCCTTGTAGTCAGTATACATTCCTTGTAGTCTTGTTTTGAAAATTTTGAATTCCTTCTTCCTCCTGTTCCCTTTTTGGGGTTTCTTTGTTTTTAGTCATTAATAAACTTGTTCTAAAGACGTGTGTTTGATCAAGTATTGTCATGTCGCCTATAAGACCGTGTGTTGTTCACCAGGAGAGCGGTGACGACTATACTCCATAGACAGTGGGCCATGGGATACTATTTGATCCTCATGTAGAGCCAGATGTGGCACCATCCATTATACTGGACACAGGAGCATAGGTGAAGTTCCATGTAGTCTTTATGTGGTTCATGCAGACATTTTAGGGAGCACTGCGGGCTGCCACATCAATGGGTGAGTTGACTCGTATCTTTCAGCAGCAGCATCAACCTACGTTTATAGGGTATGGCGGACTATAGGCTGTTGAGTCTTGGCATGGGTCGATGAAGACTATTATCGAGCATCTTGAGATGCCTGCAGGGCGTAGGGTCAAGCTCGCGACATACATGCTGCGTGATTCCGCCAAGAGGTGGTGGGATGTTACCACCGAGTCAGAGCATCACAAATACATGGCATGGGAAGATTTTCAGGCAGTATTCTATGACTTCTTCTTTCCAGAGATGTTAAGGTCAAATAGAGCTTGAGAGTTCATGAATCTGTAGTAGGGCGCTATGTTAGGGATGGACTATTCTGCTCGCTTTACCGAGCTTCAGCGCTTTTCACCCGTGAGGGTGGGTGATGAGACGCTGAGAGTTAGGCGCTTCGAGGATGGTCTTTGGTATGAAATCCGAGCACTGGTGAATGTTTTCAGTTTACCTTCTGTACATTCTATTTTGAAGAATGATCTAATTATAGAAAGGAACCTATGGGAATCTAGTTTTTTGGGCCAGGGCGGCTCAGCACCAGTTACTAGTATTATTTCTCATGGCAAGAGGAAGAGACAGATGGACATATCTCAGGGTGGTAGTACCAGTCATAATAATCCTTCAAGTGGCCACGTCATGTGCTACTAGTGTGGTAGAGAGGGGCATAAGAGACCTCAATGTCCACAATACCCAGTGGAGTGCCTAGCTTGCGGGTAAATGGGTCATCTCCAGCACTTTTTCAGGGTGTTTCCACCAACGCTAGTGAGTGGGGTTCTCTGTAAACTCCACATGCGGGAGTAGGACCAACTGTTTCATACAAGTCGGGGAACTGGAATACGTCAGGGCATGCTAGTAGAGATGGTGGTCATGGTCGTGGAAGCCAAACACTAGGATCATAGAGGCAGAAGGGTGGGATAGCTTAGGTTCCCCAGGCAATGTTGCAGGGCCGTGACACTGGGCAGACTTATGTGGTGCAACAGACCAAGAATGAGCAGGATCCCGGACCTTCTATAGTCAGAGGTACTATTCTAGTATCTTCTCTTTTATCTTCAGTAATTTTTGATAGGGGTGTGACACATAGTTTTATATTTTTATCCATTGTGGAGAGACTTGTTCTATGTGTTTCTACTTCTTCTGATATCATGACACTAGACACTCCGTTGGGGAATAGAACAGCTAGTGTGTGTTAGTTCAAGGAGTGCCCCCCTTGAGGTTGGTGGGTGTCACGTCCTTTGGGACCATTATGTCTTAGAGATGACAGCGTATGACGTCAGTCTTGGGATGGATTGGTTGGTTCCCTTTCGAGCCTTTGTAGACTCCTATCGTTACAGGGTGTATTTTACATCACCAGAGGGCGAAGAGTGTCTATACAAGGGCGAGTGGGATGTTCAGGCAAGTCGAGCTGGACCAGAGCATTGTGGGTGAGGAAGAGTCATAGCCCAGTTTAGGATTCTATATCTGGACGATGAGGGGACTTGTCAGAAGGACTTCCCTCCAATGGTTGATCGTTTCAGGGATGTCTTCCTTGACGATTTTTCCGGTCTTCCTCCGATGCTTGAGGTGGATTTCTCTATTGAGCTTGTTCCAAGAGCAGCACCGATTTCCATTCCCCCTTATCGGATGGCTAGGCCCGAGTTAAAGGAGCACAAGAGGTAGTTAGATGAGTTGCAGGAAAAGGGTTTCATCTGACCAAGTACTTCTCCTTGGGGTTCTCTGGTCCTTTTTGCGAAGAAGGAGGACGGTACCCTCAAACTTTGTGTGGATTATCAGAAGCTGAACCCATTGACGGTTATGAACTGATATCCCTTGCCGATGATTGATGATCTTTTTGATCAACTTCGCAGAGCACGAGTGTTCTCGAAGATTGACATGAGATCATGATATCATCAGCTGCACGTTAGACCATATGATATACCTCTCACGGCTTTCAGGAGAAGTTATGGTCTATATGGGTATACGGTTATGTCTTTCAGACTCACGAACACGTCAGCAGTTTTCATGGCTCTGATGAATCGCATGTTCAATCCTTATATAGACTATTTTGTGGTAGTATTCATGAATGACATCTTGGTGTACTCTCTCACAAGACACGACCATGCCACCCATCTTGAGATCGTATTGAGTACACTGAGAGAGCATAAGTTATATGCTAAGATCTCAAAGTGCCACTTTTGGATTGACCAGATTCACTTCTTAGGTCATATATTCTTAGAGACAAGAGTTTCAATACACCCAGATAAGGTGAGAGCAGTAGTTTCCTGGGATCAGCCTAAATATGTGTTTGAGATACAAAGTTTCTTGGGGCTGGCTGCTTACTGCAGATTTCTCATACAGGACTTCTCCCACATATCAGTGTCGTTGACGGGTTTGACTAAGAAGTGTGTGAAGTTCGTTTGGTCAGAATATTGTGAGACAGCCTTTCAGGACCTGAAAGGAAGGTTGACATCAGCATCGATCCTTATACTCCCAGAGAAAGGGTAGAGAAATAAAGTTTACTGTGATGCATCAGGTATTGGTTTGGGAGCAGTGTTGATGTAGGGTGATCTAGTTCTTGCTTACAGGTCTTGGCAGTTGAGTCCAAATGAGAGGGATTACCCAACACATGATCTCGAGATGGCTGCAGTTGTTTATGCGTTTCGCTGTTGGAGACGTTATCTATTGGGAGAACGTTTTGTGGTCTTCAACAATCACAAAAGTCCCAAGTATATCTTGCTCAGTGTGAATTGAATCTAAGGTGGCGAAGGTGGGTTGAATACATACATTCATTCGATTTTGAGCTTGCATATACACCTGGTAATGGTAATGCAGTAGTTGATGCACTGGGCAAGAAGACTCATATACAGGCTGTGCAGGAGGCCAGTGGCGAGTGGAAGCTTATAGATTTGTTCTCTAATATGCATTTGGAGTCTCACGACAGTCATGGGCGGACATATCTTTCTTCCTTAGCTGTGACTTCTACCCTCCAGGATAGAGTGAGGATGAGACAACTATCTAATTCTGATGTCCTAGTTCTACGGGAGTCAATGGAAAGTGAGGACCCTCCTCCTGGTTGGACGATAGATGATGATGTGGTTTTTTGTTTCCATGGATGAATATGGGTTCCAGGGGATATACGCAAGGAGCTGATGAGGGATTTTCATGCTTCATCTTGGACAGTTCATCTCGGGGATACCAATATGTACTATGACTTGAGATGTCAGTACTGGTGGTCGGGTATGAAGAGGGAAGTAGCAGGTTTTGTTACGAGGTGTTCCACCTATCAGCAAGTGAAGGTGGAGAATCAGAGGCCAGACGGACTGTTACAGTAGTTAACTATTCTGGAGTTCAAATGGGATGATGTCACGATGGATTTTGTGATTGGTTTTCCGAGGTCACCTAGAGGCAATGATGTCGTGTGGGTTGTTGGGGACAGACTCACGACGGTAGCTCACTTTTTTCTGATCAAGGAGACCATTGGGGTTGAAGCGCTCGGAATGTTATATATTCGAGAGATCGTACGTCTTAATGGGGTTCCTCGTTCTATCATTTCAGATAGGGATGCCTGTTTTACATCTCATTTATGGCAGAGTTTGCAGAGGGAACTGGATACATAGGTGCCTCTGAGCACAACATACCACCCTCAGAGAGATGGCCAGTCATATATTACTATACATGTGCTTTAGGACATGCTGCATGCATGTGTCCTAGACTTCGGGGGCTCTTGGGAGTAGCATATACCCCTAGTCGATTTTTCCTATAACAATAGTTTTTAGGCAACTATTGAGATGGAACCTTACGAGGATTTATAAGGTAGGTCGTTCCGATCACCATTGTGCCGATTAGAGGCATGTGAGGCAGCTTTACTAGGACCTCGTCTCGTACAGGAGACTTCTGAGAAGGCCCAGTTGATTCAGAAGCGGATGGCTACCGCACAGTCTCGTTCGAAATCTTATGCTGATCACCGCAGACGACCTTTGGAGTTTGTGTTTGGGGATCAGGTTTTCTTGCGTTTTTCGCTGAGGCTGGGACACAAGTGGATCATGAGATAGGGTAAACATTTACTGATGTATGTGGGGCCATTTTTTATTCTGTAGAGAGTCGGCCTGGTTTCCTATCAGTTTCTATTACCGCAGAGGTACCGGGACATGCATGACGTCTTCCATGTATCTCAGTTGCACCGTTATCATTCAGACCCATCTCACACCTTTAAGCCATAGGAGGTTGAAGTTGAGTTAGATGCATCCTTTTAGGAGAATTCGATTTGCATCATTGATAGGAGCACAAAGGTTCTCCGAGGCCGGTCAGTTCCTCTCGTACGGGTGCTATGGCAGCTTGACTGAGTGCAGGACGAAACCTGGGAGTGGGAGATCGACATACGTGCTAAGTGGCCGGATTTGTTCACGACATTATCTTCTCCACCCTTGTGATGGAAATTCGGGGCCAAATTTTTTTAGGGGGGGGGGAGTTTGTAAGAAACATGTTCTTTGTTTTGAGGTACGAGCTTCTTCTTTTCTCTTTTCCTAGAGTTTTTTTGAGAAAATATGGAAAATGGGGAAAATTCCATTTTTTGGAAAGTACACACCATGTACTTTGTCCACACGTCGTGTACTTCTGGCCATGTGGAATGAGTACACAGGGCGTGTGGTCGTGCCGGCAATGAAGGGTGTAGTAATCAAGTGCCTGCCATGTAGTCACTCGGCAGGCGAATAAGAAGGTGGTTGCCACCTGTGTGACAGAACACGCCATGTACTCAAGGAGAAACTCCGTGTAGTCATGTCGGCAGGTGAATAGTTCCATGCTGGTAGGAAGCCGCCCGAGGAACAGTTTAAAAAATGGGATGTACACACCGTGTACTTGGAAGTACACACCATTTACTTGGAAGTACACGCCATTTACTTTGTTTTTTTCGCATAAGATGGGATGTAGCCTCTCCTGTTCATAGGGAAGGCTTAGAACCAGAGGAAGGAGCAGGAGTGGATTGTTGAACCATTGGTGATCTGTCGATCACATGTCTAGATCCCGTTTCCACGTCAGACAATCTCGCTGGAACCGCACGTGTAAGGGCTCCCTCCTCCTTAAGAACTTCTTACCAATTCTTCTCATAATAGGAGTTATTTGAGTTTGAACAGTTTATATTTTACCTAGGATCTATGACATATTTCGGTATTTTTGGGATCAAGGATCCTGTATACTGCTCGTTGGTGTATAAGGTAGGTGGCTTGGTGTTTATTTTCAAACTGTTGTGCGTTTTGTGTGTTTTTGTTCCATAAACCCATGTTGGGGTGTCATGAGGATGAGGTCGTGGGTAATTTTAATACATATAATTGTATAGGTGATTAACAAAAATTGTAAAACTATTGTTTGGGATTAGAGATTGAATCCGGGACCACCCCTTGTGTGAGTTCCTCGGTTTAGCCGTTTGGCCAGGATACCCGAGGGTATGCCTTTAAAGTAATGATTGTTGAATTACCTTGAGATTAATTGTGTGGGAATGTTTATTTACTTGTTGGGCATGGCCTGGTTACTTGCACCTGAGGGTAGTGTTGTACTTAGCCCGTGGGCATTGTTTTTCATAGCCCGAGGGAAGTTGTTATCCAAGCCTGAGGGAAACTTCTTCCGTGCCTATGGGTAGCTGATTCTGGGCCTATGGGCAACAATTACTACACTCGAGGGCAATATATGTATGCCTAAGGGAAGATTCTGGTGTTGCATACTCTTTTCCTCAGGGTAGGGGTTTACGTGTCTGAGGACATTAGTTGTTATTAGAATATTCACTATGGTGATATTTTTAAATTAAAATGATTAAATTAATATTAAAATGGTAATATAATTGGTTATGTTTGTTACTGTTTAGTACTACTTACATTATTTCATTTTACTGCTGCACACTATTGTTGAATTTTTTACACACTGTTGAGCAGGGCATTTGGTGGGTGCCTACTGAGATATATTTCTCACACCCTGTTTGGGTCATGCTTTTCAGCCCAAGTAGATTACGCTTTTGCAGGTGTAGACAAGGGAAATGGTCCTTATACAGGTACATGATTGTTTCTGAGGAGTAGGGGAGCTTGGGACCGGGCTGAGGCTCGCGATGCTACTGGCTGTTTTTTTCTATTTTTATTTTCTGTTCTTGTATTGTATTGTATTTCAATGTAACATGTTCTGGATATTTTAATATAATTAAGGAATGATGCATCATTTTATATACTGGTAGATTATATCTAATTCAGTTGTTAATTTTAGTTGCGTATTGTTTACTGCTTCCACTGTTTCTGTATGTTTTATTTCATTCCGATGCGCTACACTTTAAGAAATGAGGGCATAGTTTCCATACTATTAGACATGGGCCCTCACTACTAGTTGGAAACCTCTAGCGTTTGGGGAGATGCATTTGAGGTCATGTGGCTAACCGGGTTCGGGGAACCCGTGGAGTGGTACCCAGGTCTGGGACATTACAATAATATTTAAATTTAACGATATTTATTCTAAAAAATAAATTTTATTTTTATATAAAATAAATTCATCAAAGAATAATTATTTTAAACAAAATATTTTAATATATATTAAATAAGATTAGTATTATTAAATAAGATATAGATGTACTTATCAACCATAAAATTAAGTCTCTCAAGGAATAATATTTTCACTCGAAGAACGGAAATTTTAGTTAACGAAATCCCTTATGAAGGTAATTATTCATAAATCAAGTGGAATTTATAATGATGTTAAGTGGTATAATTTTAAATTAATTAGAAAAATCATATAAATTTCAATATAATACAATTAAAAGAAATAAAGTACCCATATTATATTAAAAATATTCAGGAAAAACAAACATAACTCGTTGAATGAGAATTGATTTTCAAAAAACAATCTCGTAAATGGTAATGTAAATTTTACAAGACTACCATAAAATTCAAATTAAATTATCATGAAATGATAGATACTCATTATACATGAAGTTGATAGGAAAATTAAAAAACTATTTGAAGTAAATTATTGTCCATAATATCAGACCTGATTCATGGATTTGAAAAAGAAACAAAGATACCCTTACCACCTTAGAAAAATTCAAGTGAAACCCCCAAGGGAGATAGATCCTATAATATAATCTTGAATATAGTGAAATAAAAAATATACCTGAATAAAATTAAATGGTTAGTATTTACGTGGTTCCAAATAAAATATGGATTAAAATATAATATATGACTCTCTGGGAAAAATTTGATGCATGAAACTAAAAAAATTTATTTATATATACTATAAAATGTTATAAAATCATACAAATTGAAAATAACTACCTTCATTGGTCATATTATTAACATAATCTAAACATGACATCATTTGTATAAATATATTATAAGAAAATATTTCAAATATATTAACTAATTATATTTTATTACCACCATCATGTGTTAAAACATTTAGTTGTTTATTTCATTAAATCCTCACAAAGACAGGAATATTATCATTAATTTGGTTCAATATCATTATTCCTTGATAATTAAATATACATTCATTATTTTTATAATTATTACTTAACATATATTTTTATTAGGTTAAATAAATTAATACTACTAGTGAAAATGTAAATCACGATGATGCATCTTTCAATATGTTTATCGATTGTATTGGGAAAAAATAATAAATAATTTAAATATTAAAAACCAAATTTACAAATTAATAATAAAAATATAAATTTATCCTTAATCCAGGATATTCATATAATATGACATATCATAATCGTTTATAAAATAATAATTATAACATTTCATACATTAGTGGTAAAACTAACAAAAATGGAAATGTATTATAATTTTATCATGAGTAAAAAATTTCATCCTATAATGCTAATATGATATATATATATATAAATAATAAAATATGTTTTTTATCTATCTTATATACTCTATAAATCAATTCTTCAAACCATCTTATATGGCTTGTGATGACAAACTAATTTATTATCCATCGATCTAGTAGTCCAGACATATGAACGATTAACAAAACAACTTCTCAATAAATCGATGAAAATGTGGTATATAATATTTTTGGATTCATAGAAAACATGGTAATCCCTACAATCCATCCACAAATCTATCCTTTTGTGGATATATTTTGATAAATGAATCTCATCGCATTGTGTATACTTTAGTATGAATTTACGCTCAAATTGAGATATTAATGTATATAAATGATAAATATATTAATATGTATAAATGATACTATGTTTATTATAATATTTAAGATATAGTATATTATAATTAGGATAATTAATATAAAAATCTATGTTTTTTATAATACTCAAATCAGGGGCTAGAAAATTCCATGGAATTTGCCTTATATATGGAGGACTTATTGAAACAGATGGTGATATGAAACTTTGTATTGAGGGATATAGATATTTTATGGGTCTTTTAGATATTAAAGAATAAATTATAATGATAGTCATCTCTTGATGTGGTGGAAGTGTTATATTTTTATAAATAAAGAGAAGGTTTTTGTCGAACATCCCATTAAATTTTCAATAATGTAATGTTATTAAAAAATTATAAATGGGAAAAGGTGAAAAAATTGAAAGGTAATGGAATTGTGGTTATAAAACCACCTAAATCTGTAAGTACCCAGTTTTCCCTATAAAATATATTTGAAATTTTCAGGATGTTATTCTGGAGCAGCGCCTTCAGACGGCGTGCGATCCCGAGCCCCGGTGTGGCTATAATTAAATTTTCAATGCGTTTACACTAGGAATGCCAAATAAATGGGGAAACTCCTAAATGGTAATTCAGATCATAAATATGAGAGTACGGATTGGTACAAAATGGGGTGTTTACCCCAGGAACGAAATAAAACATGTCAGCACGGGACATTGGGACCCCTTGCCCGTTAACAAAACATTAAACGGATAAATTTATTTATTTATTTATTTGTCTAATGGTTGAACTCAAATATCTCTAAAATATTAGCTCAAATGGGAAAACCATGGGCACCTTTATGTCCGAAGAATTCCATTTAATCTAGGAGGGGTGTCATTTTCACGGGCGTAGCCCACCCGTGGAAAACGGACCCTAGGGCGTTTTCTTAATTTAGAGGCCTCAGGAATTATGTTTTATATCATTCATACAGAGTCTCAGATTAAAATTATGATAAAACCGCTGTTCTTGGGAAGTGGTTTTTACCCTAGCACGACCTAACATTCACTACATTATGGGTTTTGGATACGGGTGTCTCCAGGGGTATAGTTTTTAATTAAAAAGTTTTTCAATACATAAAATCTCCCCTCCCTCACCCCCATACTCATTCCACCATCTGAAGAAACCCACTAACCTCAACCTTTCCTTCTCAACCTCCTCCTCCTTTCCTCCGATCAAGACGGGGGCGACAACGGTGTGGTGTGGATCGACCGTGAAGCGTCTGGATACATCCCTACAGGTAGGAGATTTCGTTTTGTGTTTTAATTTCTAAACCCTTCTTTCAGGTTGAATTATAAAATTGACATACCGTATGATCTTCGATTAAAGGCCATATCTTGGAAGTAATTTTTTTAAGCTTTCTGATGCTTGTTTGGGATTGAAAATCTGAGTCCCAACGAGTCCGGCGTGGTCCGTTGATGTTCTGGGTGGTTTTGTAGTTTTTCCGGCCAGATTTGGGGGTTCTGGCGGTGGTCCGGTGAGCGGCATGCAAACCTAGTGGTGGCAGATCCTTCAGGAGGTTCGGTGAGGAGCTGTTGGCACGAGCAGGGTCTCTGGCTATAAGCTTGGGAGGGAGAGTGTGGAGGCGCCAAGTGAGCGGCGTCGGTGAGGCGGACCGCGCAGTGGGGTCGTCGCCAGGGTGCGACGACGCAGAATATTGAGGTATTGTGACCCCCATCAGAAAACAAGACCCAAGCCACGCGTGTCCACTCAGAGAATGGACCGGCCAAGCCGGCCAGCCAGTTCGGGGTGGTCCACGCCGTGAATCGCGGTCCGCTGGTCCAGGGTGTGGGTGGGCTGGCCGAACCGGCCCTGCCCACCAATTTTCATCCTTATAATTTTTAACAGATCCTAAAATACAGACTAGGTGACATATTCACGTACCATCAGCGACAACCCGTTCCTTGAAATGAGGTGGACAATTTGAGATGGTTTCAGGGGTTATAATTACTGATACGGGGGCCTCGGTGGTGTGACTTTCCTTTAGCAGTCGATTCTGGGTGTTTTTCCAAGGGCATTGAAATGGAGTAATCTTCCCAAAATAATTTTTCACGATGGTGCGGGAGTCATGAGGGCCATTATGGGAGTTGGAGGTGATTTCCATCTTCTTCATTGGGTGTCTGATTCAAACAAAAGAATATTCAATCTTGTGCAATTTTTTGAGAGAATCGCAAAGGTGCGATCCGTTCGTTGCACTTGGGGACCAGGATGTGGATTCCACATAGAACCACTTGTGTGCGGTGCAGTGAAATACATATTCTTCTCTAGACATCTATTCCATGCAAGTGAGAAGTCAATTTGACATGTTTTTCTGAGATCATCGTGATGGTGCAGTTCGCCTGAAATTTTTCGGGATTGTGGTGTGGGTCCCACCCAGGCTGGCTATAATTAATAGTATCATATTCATCAATTGATCTTTACAGGAGATTAAATGGTCTATGTCACGATGTTTTCCAAGAGGATTGCAATGTTGGAATCCGTTTGGGCAGTGGAGCCTCATTTGAGATCTTATTAAATGGGGAAGCATGAAAGGTGCTCTAATGGTGGTTCTTTTTGCTGGGTTCAGAAGCAACCCCATGGAGTGTGATCATGTTCACTCCTGTGTGAGTGACTTTGATTCTTGAAGAGATTTGGTTGGCCATGATAGTTCCATGGAGAAAGAAGGTTGGATAAATTGTGTTTACGCCTTTTGAATTGACATTGGGTGTCGTGTGCATGATATCCCTTGGGCTGGCAATGTGGCGTACTCTGGGAGTATACAGAAATTCTTGGAGGCTCATGTAATAGGTTGTACCTGAGAATGTTTGTGCGCTTGTTTTGGAGATGAGTTTGGGCCACCCGTTGTGTGGACCCCATGTGTGAGCCATGTTCTACTTTACATACCTTTGACCTCTCGTGACGTAGAGGGTCCTCCTTTTCTGGAAGCTTTCGACCAGCAGGGTTGAGTGGATTTTCCCCCTAGTCATGTTAACAATGGTTTAGACTAGCGGGGTTGAGTAGTTTCCCCTAGTTTAGTTATCGACGGTTTTATCGGCGAAGTAGTTTGAGTTAACCTTTCTCCTTTAGCCGTGTGGCTTTTCAGTATCATGTCCCTTTGTGTTCCCTAGTAGAATTTTGGAGATTCGTTGTGACCAATATAGTACATGGGAAATGATCCTCCTCCCAAGAGGTTGTTTCTAGTATTGATGGCCAGAGTGGTTCCGGGTTTACCCTCCAGCAGTGACTGGCCAGTAGGTCGAATGTCTACATATTCCTGGTCTACCCTCTAGCTGGGCTGGGCAGTGGGTCGCCCAGCGACTTATTCCAGGTATACCCTCAAGCAGAGAACAGGAAGTGGGTCACATGCTTACTTCTTCTAGGTCTACCCTCCAGCAGAGACTGGGCAGTGGGTCGCATGTCGACTTCTTCCAGGTCTACCCTCCAGCAGATATTGGGCAGTTGGTCGCCAGGGGACTTCTTCAGGTCTACACTCTAGCAGAAACTAGGTAGTGGGTCGCCTGTTGACTTCTTACTTGTCTACCCTACAGAAGAGACTATGCAATGGGTAACCTGACGACTTCTTCCAGATCTACCCTCCAGAAGAGACTAGTCAATGGGTCGCATGTCGACCTTTTCTAGGTCTACCCTCCAGCAGAGACTAGGCAGTGGGTCTCCTGTCGACTACTAAGTCTACCCATCAGCAGAGACTCGACAATGCATCCCCTTTCGACTTATTCCTTGTTTAAACTCTAGCAGGGCTGGGCAGTGGGTCTCTTATTGACCACTTAGGGTCTACCCTCTAGCAGAGACTGGGTAGTGGATAACCTGACGACCTCTTAGGGTCTACCCTCTAGAAGATACTGGGTAGTGGGTTGCCCGATGACTTCTTTCAGACTCAGTTCTTTCATTTTGGCTAATTTTTGGACTTTCTCTGTAACTATCAGAGTGTGACCCTTGGTTGTACGGGTTAGTGATGTGACAACTTTGACCTTGAAAATACCTCTCTACTGTGGGGTAGTGACAAGGTGTGGTTTGGCTTTCCTCCGAATACTAAAGTATGAGGGGCACTTTCTCCAACAAGACCTGTCCTTGTGATGCGACCTAAAACTGTCCAGGTGAGTCTGTGTCGCCCTAAGCAGATAGAGTCAAGGTTTCGTGATTTGAGCCCCTTGACATGAAATTCAAGGAAGACGTGCGGGATTCTTGGCTTCAATGGTGTTTAATTCTAGGATTGTTGGCTGCTCATTTTTCTTGGGATGATGTATGAGAATGAGATCCCCTTACGATATTGTTCAGGTTTCTTGTTTGATAATATGGATATGTATATACCCTCTTCCAATACCCACTCATTGGGTTTGGTTACTCTCCTTCCTGGAGTGGCAATTAAATGCGGGGAATGCCACATGTTTTCCATGTCTAGCTTCTTGTGGTTGGATGAGTCTAATCTCCTACTATAGGTAGAGATGAATTGATGAGAAGTTTATCTTATCACTGCTTATATCTCATTGTGATTGATTGAGTCTACATCTTTCCTCTTATTAGGTTGAGCTGTACTCTTTACTGAACTCTCAATTGTACTGATTTACTTTTCCCTATTCGATCAACTTCTAACCTCTTCAGTACCTCATTTGTTTCTCCCTTGAGCAATCAGGGCATCCTACTGATTATTTTTATACTCACTCTTTCTTGGGATTGGCCCACACTTGGTGTGACCTTGCAGATGATGGACATGTTGATCATGACATTTAGGAGTTCTGGAGCTTGGACTGCTTGTAGTGGTCGTATTAGGGTTCTAGGTGTGGGACTCTCTTGGATATTTACTTTTGTTTACCTGTTGCCGGGTTGTGGCACTTTACTAGTTGGGCTCATGTTATGCCCTTTTCATTTCCGCTAACATCAGCATTTACTTTGTACTATTTAGAGGTCGATGCACTTTTGTGGTTGTTTATAGGAGTTAGTAAATTACTTTTCCTTTTACTCTGTACTTCTCCATTGTTTGGGCTGCGTGTGTGTGTGTACATGTACTCATGAAAAGGCCTCCAAGTTGTTTAGACATTGGCACTTGTCACCATACCATTGACTATCGAGGCGGTCTTGGGGTAGTTGTGGCTTGAGCTTGGGTAGGGTCGGGTCATGAGAAAGTGGTATCAGAGGTGGCTCGTTCCTTGGGATGTTGTTCGGACATTCCTAAACATTAATTGGTTGGGATCTAGGTCAACAGTATCAACATGTATCGAGAGCGGCTCTCAGGCCAGGGATTCCAGCGATGGTGCGGCGGACGAAGTATCCATTCACCAGGACCCTAATAACCCACTTGTCAACTCGGCATGCTAAGACACCTGTTGTAGGGAGAATTGTTTTGTGCATCACATAGGATTGAGTCTATGACTGTCCTTCTTTAGTTAGCTCTCCATTGTTGTTATATACATATATGCTCATCTGATCGCGACACCCCTTGATAACATTCAGGAAGTCTCCGCAAAGACAGCCAGCCATGATACTAGCTTTGGTTCGTGATGACGACCCTATGAGTTATCAATCCTCAGTCCATGACCCATCAAGCAAGTCCCTTTCTCCAGGTGGGCCGGTAGCCGCACCCCCACCTGGTGAGAAGCAGACATCTTCTGCAAAGCAGGCGAATCTTGAGCATAGGTTGAGTGCGCTCCATGAGTTCCAGCGGGAGAGACCGCTGAGGTTCAGGGGTGAGCTAGATCCTCAGGCAGTAGAGGATTGGCTCGAGACAGTGGGTTGCCTCTACAGGCTTGTGCAGATGCTAGCATATCATATAGTGGCATTGGCCACCAGCCCTTTCCACAGAGCAGCTTGGCGTTGGTGGAGTCTGGTGACTTAGTCACTCAATGAGTCATCACATTCATGGGGAAATGTTCAACTATTGTTTCATGAAGAGTTTTACACCTCCTGTTTAATCTCTATTCAGATCCAGGAGATCAAAAAATTTCGGCAGGAAGGGATGATGGTGACCAAGTATGCGACTAATTTTGCAGACTGTGAATTCTTTTACATGGACTTGGTCCACAACAACAACTATCGAGCGTGGAAGTTCGAGTAGGGTCTCCACAGAGAGATTCATTCTGTCATAGAACCCTGTGGACTTTACACTTGTGATGGGGTTCAAGAGCAGGCACTGGTGATAGAGATATTCTTATCGTGTTCTACAGTTGGTGGTGGCAGCAGGCTCGACAGAGCCGAGACTTCTGTCGCTACTAGCGAGCATCTATTGAGAGAACCTCAACACAAGTGGATTTTCTATAATTGAACTCAGGGTCATGGTCGTATACCATAGTGGCATTGTAGGGCACTAGTGCATCCAAGATAGAGTTGGTGTTATGCTTGCTATGAGTGAGGTCACATGGCATAGACTATCCAACCAGGCATGCTGAGAATATCGGGCAGGCAGCAGGTAGACCACCGCCGTAGAGGCAGCGCCATGATTGGAGGGTTGGCCAGAGAAGTGGTGCTAGTAGAGGAGCTGGAGGACCTCACAGTGGGGGACAACCTTACGATGTTTTCCCATCACAACCAGGCGGTCCATGTTTGGCTCCGAGAGCTGACGATTGGGACCGCGGATAGCCGCGAGCTATGGATGTCTATGGTCCTTCAGAGCATGAGGTGAAAAAGAGTTAATCTCTACAGATATTCTACTTTTTGTAGTATAATTTCTAGACATTGTGCATGAAGTGCACTTTTTTCTTCCTGATCATTTTTGGAGTTGTTACCAGGGTGATGCAGGGCATCGGGTGTAACCCGGTTTTGGTAGAGTAGAAGGCGTGGAACCTTTTTCATTAATCGATGGTGTTGACTCCTCTCTTCAAGAATGTAAGAGAGTCTTGTTCGTGGGACATCGACTGTGAAAACTTGCGTGACCAGATATACTTGGGTGTTTCTCTATATGGATATTCTAAATCGGGGAATCAATAGGCTTTATCCCAGGTACAAATAGTGATTCTTGTCGCGGCGTGTGACGTAGGGGTTCGACTGAGGATTTGAGCTATCGTCGAAGGACTTGGGGCCGTTTGAGACTATGCGAAGGGATGGGGAGGTTCCCTACTGCCTTCTGCTAACCCCAAAGTCTGGAGTGCATGCACAGAATCTCCCATGTGACTTACCTGAGGAGAAGTGTGTGTGCACTTATGTATGTCATCGGCAAGGGTAGACCTCGTGTGAACAGATCAAATCTTTTGGTCTGTGTGTGGTGATGCAGATCTATGTAAGAGTTTCCCGGGGTACAAAAGAGCCAGGTGTTGGCTTAGTACCTTGAGTTTGTTCCCTAGTTTTTCTTTTTGGGGATAAAAATATTGAATGGGGGAATGATGTATGAACCCATTTTTTCCTATAAATGACTTTGGAAAACTTCTTGATGTTATTCGGGAGTAGAGACTTCAGACAGCATGCTATTTCGAGCCCCGGTGTGGCCTGAATTAAATTTTCAGTGTGTTCACACTGGGCACGCAAAATAAATTAGATAACTCTTAAACAACAATATGGATCATAAATCTGAGAGCAGGGATGGGTCCTAAATTAGGTGTTCACCTAGGAGCGACATAAAACATGTCATCGCGGGACATTGGGACCCCTCGCCCATTAACAGAACATTAAACGCATAAATAAATAAATAATATAGTTTATTCATTTAATTTTGGAGCTCAAAAATCTCTATAAGGGTAGCTTGGACAGGAAAACCGAGGGCACTATTGATTCTGGATCATTCCATATACCCTACGAGTGCTGTAATTTTCATCGGCGCAACCCTCCTCTAGAAAATGGCCCTAGGGGTATTTTTGTAATTTAGCAGCCATGGGCGTTAAGTTTTACATCATTTGAAAAGAGCATCAGATTAAAATTCTAAGACCACTGTTGTGCTTGGGAGGTGGTGTATCACTAGGCGCAACTTAACATTCACTATGTTTGGGGTTTTGGAAGCGGGTGTTTTCAGGGGTTGACTTTTTAATTAAAAAAGAGTTTAAATACGTAAACTCTCCCCTCCCTCTCACCCATCCTCATTCCACACCCCGATGAAACCCACCTCCCTCAACCCTTCCCTCTCAAACTCCTCCTCCACATCCTCCGATCATGATGGGGGCGACAACGACGATATGCGGATCGACCATGAGGAGTCGGGTTACTCCCCTTTAGGTAAGAGATTTTGTTTTGCGTTTTAATTTCTGAACCCTTCCTTCAAGTTGAATTATAGAATAAAAATTATGTTTCATCTTCAATAAAAGACCATATTTGTGAAGTACTTGTTCTGAGCTTTCTGATGCTTATTTCGGATTGAATTTCCGAGTCCTGACGAGTCCGGGGTGGTTAGTTGACGTTCCAGGTGGTTTTGGAGTTTTTCCGGCCGGATTTGGGGGGTTCCAGTGGTGGTCCAGTTGGCGGCAGACAAACCAGGTGGCGGAGGCTCCTTCAGGTGGTTTGGTGAGGCAGCGTCAGTACAAGCGGGGTCTTAGACTGAGGGCATCAGTGGGTGATCTTGGAGACGTCGGGTGAGCGACGACGGTGAGGCGGACCGGGCAGCGGGGTCGTCACCAGGGCACGATGACGTTGAGGACCGGGGTCGTGTGACCCCGGTCAGCAGACAGGACCTGCGCCACACTGGTGCACTCAGAGACTAGACCAGCCGAGCCAGTCCAGGTGGTTTGGGTCAGTCCACGCGGTGATCTGCGGACCGCCGGTACATGGTGTGGGTGGGTGGGCCGAACCGGCCAGACCCACCTATTTTTGTCCTAAAATTTTTTAAATGCTCCTAAAATGAAGAAGAGATGACAGATTTACGTTTCGTCAGCGGTGACACATTCCTTGAAATGAGGATAAAATTTTCAGATAGCATTAGGGGTTATAATTCCCGAGACGGAATCTCGGTGGTGTGACACACCTTTAAGCGGATTGACGTTTCTCTAGGGGTTTTTGTTTTGGATGGAACAGACACATCTGATGTCCGTTTTGAGCACCGTCAGAGGCATGGATACCCTGGAATCAAGGTAGATTTTCCAAGGGAGTTTCAAGCATTGAATTAAGAGTTGATACATGGGCCCCATGGTCCATCATTTAAGTTACGAGCAGGGTTTTGTAAATTTATCATCGAATGTCCGTTCGAGGTGTGCGAGTAGTCGATTCATGGTGTTTTTCCAAGGGCATTGCAATGGTGTAATCTGCCTGATTTAATTGTGCATGATAGTGCGGGCCCCACGAGGGCCATTTTGTGATTTAGCAGTGATTTACATATTCTTCCCCAGTTGTCTGATTTGTTCAAGTAAATAGTCGATCTTGTGTAGTTTTCTGAGAGAATCGCAACTGTGCAATCTGTTCGTTGTGCTTCAGGACCAGGATGGGGGTCCCACATAGCACCGCTCATGTGGAGTGCGTCAAAATGCATATTCTTCTCCGAGCATCTGTTCCATGCAAGTGAGGAGTCAATTTGACATGTTTTTTCGAGAGCATCGCAATGGCACAGTTCGCCTGACCTTTTTTGGGATTGTGGTGTGGGTCCCCCTAGGATGGCTATAGTGAATAGTATCATATTCCCTAGTTGATTGTTTTGGGTGAGTAAATGGTTTATCTTGCCTGTTTTTCTGCGTGGATTTGAAGGGTGAGATTTGTTTGGTCATGCGGAGCCTCATTTGAGATATTATTAAATGGGGAAGAATGAAAGGTGCTCCGGTGGTAGTTTTTCTTGTAGTTTTTGGAAGTAAACCCTTAGTGTGTGATCGCGTTCACTCCAGTGTGAGTGAAGTTGATGCTTGAAGAGATGTAGTTGGCGATGCACTGGATGTGGAGGAAGAAGGTTGGTGAAATTTCATTTAGGTCATTTTTCGATGACATTGGGTATTGTGTTCATGATAGAACTTGGGCTGGCAATGTGGAAAACTGTGGCGGAATACAGGAATTCTTGGAGGTACATGTTGTAGTTTGTACCTGAGAAATTTTGTACGCTTAGTTTGGAGATGAGTTTGGGCCACAAATCATGTGGGCCCCATGTGTGTGTCGTGTTCTACATTACATACCTTTGACCTCTCGTGATGTAGAGGGTCCTCCTATAATCGATGGTTTTGACCAGCATTGTTGAGTGGGTTTTCCCCTGGTCCTATTCATGATGGTTTAAACTAGCAGGGTTGAGTGGTTTCCCCTGGATTAGTTCTCGAAGGTTTTATCAGAGGATTTGGTTGGGTTCCCTTTTCTCCTTTAGTCATGTGGGCTTTTAGTATCACATCCCTTAATGTTCCTTGGTAGAATTGGGAGGATTCGGTGTGACTAGTACAACACGCGGGCACTGATCCTCTACCCAGGAGGTTGTTTCTAGTAGGGATGGATAGTGTAGTTCCGCGTTTAACCTCCAGAAGAGACTGGGAATTGGGTCGCCTGTCGACTTATTCTAGGTCTACCCTCCAT
Source organism: Viscum album (assembly GCA_963277665.1). Lineage (NCBI taxonomy): Eukaryota > Viridiplantae > Streptophyta > Magnoliopsida > Santalales > Viscaceae > Viscum > Viscum album. Next base: position 1,066,020,929 of record OY728151.1, on the reverse strand, counting down.
CAGGGCTGGGAAGTGGGTCACCTGTCAACTTCTTCCATGTCTACCCTCCAGCATAGACATTGCAGTGGGTTGCATATCGACTTCTTCCAGGTCTACCCTCTAGTTGAGACTGGGCGGTGGGTCGCATGTCGACTTCTTCTAGTTCTACCCTCCAGTAGAGACAGGGTAGTTGGTCTCCTGTTGACTTCTTCCAGGTCTAACCTTCACCAGAGACTGGTTCGTGGGTCACCTGTCGACTTCTTCCAGTTCTACACTTCTGCAAATACTGGGAAGTGGGTCGCCTATCAACTTCATCCAGGTCTACCCTCCAGCAGAGATTGGGTATTGGGTATCCTATTGAATTCATCCCTGTCTACCCTCCAGCATATACTGGGCAGTGGGTATCCTATCGACTTATTCCAGGTCTACCCTCCACCAGGGCTAGGTAGTGGGTTTCCTGTCGACCACTTGGGGTCTACCCTCCATCAGTGACTGGGCAGTGGGTCCCCCGACGACCTCTTAGGGTCTACCCTCCAGCAGAGAATGGGAGGTGGGTCACCCGACGACTTCTTTCATACTAAGTCCTTTATTATAGACTAGTATGTGGCTTTTATCTATGACTATTGGAGTGGGACCCTTGGTAGTATGGGTCAGTGATGTGATGGCTTTGACCCTGAGAAGACCTCTAAACTGTGGGGAAGTGACGATGTGTGGATTGAATTTCCCTAGAACTCTCAAGTACGAGGGGTGCATTCCGCACCATTACACACCCTTGAGATGCGGCCTACAACCGTGTGGGCGAGTCAGTGCCACATAAAGCGAATAGTGTCGAGGAGCGGTGATTTGAGCCCGCTGACTTGTAGTTTGAGGCAAACATGCGGGATGCTGGGCATCGATGGTGTTTACTTCTGGGACTATTGGATACTCATTTTTCTTGGGCAGAGCTATGAGATAGAGATCCCCTTATGATCTTGTTGTGGATTCTTGTTTGAGCATATGGATTTGTATATACCTTGTCCAGTACCCGCTCCATGGTATTGTTTACTCTCCTTATAGGAGAGGTTAAGATGCATGGGGTATGCCACGTGATTTCCATGTCAATCTTCTCATTGTTGTATGAGTATACTCTTCTAAAATAGGTAGAAAAGACTCGATTAGATGTTCATCTTCTCACCGCTTCTCGCTACTTGTGTTTGGATGAGTCTATTTCTTTCCTATTATTGGGATGAGATGTACTCTTTACTGCACTATCGGTTGTACTCATTTACTTTTTCCTGTTTGATCTACTGCTCACCTCTTCAATACCTCCTTTGTAGCACCCTCGAGCCTTCGAGGCATCCTAATGAGTATTTTTATACTCACCCATTCATGGGATTTACCCACACATTATTTTCCCTTACAGACAATGGAAAAGTCGATCGTGACGTTAGAGGAGCTTAGGAGTTCTAGAGGTTGGACCACATGCGGTGGTTGTAGTCGGGTTCCAGGTATGGGACTCTCCCAGCTATTTACTTTATTTTACCTGTTGCCGAGTTGTGGCACTATTATTATTGGCCTCGTGTTTTTTCCTTTTAATTTTAGTTAACATCAGCATTTAATTTGTATTCTTTAGAGTTCAATGCACTTTTGTGGTTGTTTATAGTAGTTTGTACTTTACTTTTGCTTTTACTCCGCACTTCTGCATTGAGTAGGCTACGTGTGTGGGTACAGGTACTTAGGAAAAGGCCTCCCAGAGTTGTTTAGCCTTTGGCGCTTGTCGCCAACCCCTGGCTTATAGAGACGGGCTTGGGGTAGTTGTGGCTCGAGCCCGTCTAGGGTCGGGTTGTGACACAATCATTCATTTTGGATAAAACAATGAGTTTTAAGGAAATTTATATAGTACTTTTATTTTTTAACCAAATTTACACTTACGTTGGAAAGTAGTTTTTTTTGTAGATAATTTTGATGAAATAAATTTATATTTTCCCAATTATGTAATTTAACCATTTGATTTAAAATTTTGAAATCAAATTTCGACATAAAATTTCTAAATATCTGAAATGTTAATTAGAACTATAGATTAGATAATAAATAAAAATTGTTTTCATAAAATTTGTATTTGAAAGATTAAAATTAAGGTGTAATCCATAAAAATTACAATTAAAAATTACCATGAAATAAATTATTCTGTTAATAAAAAATAAAATGTTTGATTCATTTATGGTAGTACAAAACTAAATGTCACCTTGAAAATAATTAATTATAAGAAAAGACTGAAAAATATTTATAATTATCAATCATTTTATTTAATGCTAAAATTTAAGACATTATATTTATACTCTCAATTAATAAATTTTATTCCATAAAAACATATTTTTTTACTTAATACGTATTATAAATAACAATAATTTTCTTATATGATTAACAAATCAAAAAAATATATAATTTTCCAAAAAACAATATATTTAATAAAAAAATCATACCTTTCATAAAAAACATAATAATACATAATAATTTCATTTTTATTCGAGGAATTCAGAAATTTCATTAATTTTCTGAAATTTATATTAAAAATTAAAAAAATTCTATTAAGAGAAATGTAAAAAATAAAGAAAACATCATTTAATGAAAATAACCCTTTGTTAATATTTACTCTATTTAATTATTTATCATATATTGATAATAAATTATACTTGTTTAACATATAATATATTATTTATTATTTATTTAAAATGTTACTTTAACATTTTTTATTTAGTTAATTTTTGGTGTAGCATGTTAAATCAGTTATTACACAAAACACCAGTTTCATGAGGTTTTGAATTTTTGGTTTTAAATTTCCCTACCATTCAATAGACACCGCCTATATTGGTCATTATATATAGTCATAATCATCATGTTGGATCATTGAAGGCCATAAAATCCCATTTACTGTCTTTTCTCTCGAAACTAGGTAATGTAACAAAATAATTGGTATGTATTTCCATACTGACCCATGTGATCCTTGCAATGTTAAATGAGAATCCCCAGTCATGGAATCCCTTATCTGGTGAAAAAATAAAATTTATTACAATATATATGATTATAACAGAGATGAACTAGTAATTATTTCTAAAAATTACAATAATATTGTTAGTAAATCTCAATTAAAATAGCACTGCACCAACAAAAAATGTTTAGATTCTTTGAGGATGAACTATATGAGAAACATATTTTATGATTCTTGTAATCAATTATACACATTCAAATCTACTCTACATCCTCTTTTATAGTTCTCATATGATATAACATATTTAAAAAATTGGTATATTACACTACAATAAAGGGGTTATCTAAAATTATCTATAAAATAAAATTATGAACATGTCGTCATGTTTTATATCATATGAAAATCATAAAAAATGGGATAGGGTGAAATTTGTTATGAAAAAATGGATCTTTAAAAGATTTCAATATGTCATGATAAAAGGAAATGTAATCATAGATGATAAAACATATCTCAATGATTTTTTAGGAAACATGAGACAATAATCATGATTTAGGGTTCATAATAATAGAATTATAGAATTATTTCACATCCATGTATCATGAAATATAAAAAATCCTAAATCAATCATAAACATAAAAAATAATTTGAATGAATCTTCCCACTTCATAAAAACAAAACCACTTTTGGAGAAAGTTTCCTACTTTGCACTCATAGAAAAAACATGTGAAAATATATTCCAACATATCATTAAAAAATTTATAATGACTGATTCCCATAACTCATTAGGACAAAAAACATGGGTAAAAACATTTCAATAACTTGTTCGAACAAATTATTGTGAACAACACTTCCAAAATCTCATTCAAAAAACAATATTATGAGAAAATATTTTCATATATAATCCCCATAAAAATTTTGGTACAAAAATCCCCATATCCCATTCACACAACACAATTATTGACAAATATTCCTCAATTTGATAAATGAAAAATTTCATAATATAAATATATATGAAACCATATTCAATGAATTGAAGGGTGATATAGGACCCCACCCATAATCATCCATTAATATGATTAATAAATAAAATTAAACCATTCATCTCATCATAAATAACTCAACAAAATAAAATATAGTTAAAAACATTTCCAATTGGATGGTTTAAAAAATTAATCATCATTGATACAAAAAACACGATCACCCAAAATAAGTATTTTTATGAATTCTTAATGGGTGATTTGTGAACCATTACTCTATTAGTGAAAATTACTTTTATGATGCAACAAAAATAACATTAAGGCTATCAATTGATTCTCAATATTATCTTAATGAAATGTTATTTTTTTAGTCACATTAGAAATCATTTTTTATATGAATATAAAAATATCATTATGAAATTGTTAAAAACGAATTAAAATAAGTGTAAATTAATAATAAATAAATGATACATTGGAATGTAAATTATAATGGAGTAAGATATGATCATTGAAATGAAATTAATTTGAAATATTAATAACATTTTTACTAAAAACCAAAATAATTAAATTGATAACGAATTATTTTTCAAAATTTGAAGAATATACATATAGTTATAGATAACACAATTTATGTTTCTCTTAGGGAAGGAATAACATTTGTGGGATGTAAAAACATGGATATGAAAGAAAATTACATTATCATAAATGGGAATTATTCTTAAAAAATAAATCTTAAAAATACATTAAGGAATTACAATTTGTTTTGAGAAATGTGATTTTCCCAATAATAAAGGTGTAAATACACCATAACATAATTATAATTTATAATAGGTAAATATGTAATGATAATACTCAATGAGGACTTAACCCATGGAAATGATTTATGTCACAAAAACCCATTACAGCTTGAGTAACATTTTAATCAAATCACCGAAAAATAGAGGGATTATAATTGATCAAAAAAATATAATGATTAAAATATAATCTATGATTTTATAGATGAAATAGGTAGAATTATTAAATTTAAAATATAATTAGTGTGAAGAATGAAAATTAGTATCAAAGGAGGAAATTGTTTATGAAAACCCATACCTTGTTGCAGATTTTCTCTACACCAATGTCTAAATTCATTAATTACCATATAATAACAAATAAATTCATTTTAAGGAACCGTATTATTCAACATTTAATTAAATATATACAATTTTTTATCATATGAAATTTATTTTCTATATTTTTTATGTTAAAATTGAATTGGTTTCATTATTTTTTGATAATTTAAGATAAAAATCATATTTTAATAATATGGTAAATACATAATATTACCATTACATAGCCAAAAATTTATCATTAATTTCTTATTAACATATATTAATACTATTATTTCTGTTCCCATAGTCATCCATAATAGCCGTTTATAACTTTATTCAGGTATTTTGTAAAACTGGCAAATATCAAAACACAATATATCATGATGGGTGAGTATGGTTATGAAACTATAATATATCACTATAACCAAATAATAATAATATAATTAATAAGTTTTTCTGTGGGTGAATCATATTTTATGTGATCTAAATAAATATATGAAATCAAGATGAAAAATAAATAACTGTGTGCATTGATGTGGTAGTTTGCACACCACATGGTTAACAAATATTTTTTTCCTATGCGGATGCAAAAATAGTTAAATTAATTTTCATCAAATACTATAATTATTTTCTAATAATTATGGCAGTTATTTAATTATATTAATAATTTTTGAGATTATTTAATAATTAATAGAGTAAAAATGGGTAAGTGAAAGTAATTTCTAACTTTAAAGATTGATATTTCTAGGGAAAAACTCCCTTGAAGTGTTATATTTAAAGAAAATAAAGGAGAACAGAGGATTATGGATGTTGTAGAGTGTTATAGAAGGGGATAATTTGTAGCGTTTGATGAAGGAATTTAGTGTAATGAGTGTTTCCTAATGATATGACAGTGTCTTCATTTAGAAGAGATGAATATGGAAACTTTTAGAATAAAATTCAATTTAGAGAATCCAAATGTTAAATAAATTAAAAAATTACTTATATATATTATTTGAAAAAAAATTATGTTAATTTTTATATTTTTTTTACTTTTAACATTTTTTCTATTTGGGAGATAGTTTTAAACAGTGTAATTTATCTTTTACTAAGATTATAACATTTACTATGTTTTTAAATTTGGATGTGATGAACCTAAATTCAGTCTTTATTTTAACTAGATAAATCCCTTAAAATTTATGATAACATTTTATGTTAGAATATTTAATATACTAAAAACAATATTTTTGTAGAAAAATGATGGTTAAACAATTATTTTTAGTTAAACTTATTCATAATTGATTTATATTTAAAGGATTATTAATATAAAAACTGTTCTTATAAATCATATTATGTACAACACTTAAAATATAACAACTTTATTTATTATATTTAAATTAGACAGAATTAAAAAACAATTCTTTGGGAATAAAATATTTATCATTATCATTGTCATTTCATTAAAAAGAATGTAATAATAATTTTATTCCAAAAATATAAATTGAACATAAAAAAATATGCAATTTTTAATCTAAAATATTAAACCTATTGTAATATATTTAATTTCTAAATGTTATATAATTTAATTTTTAATATAAATGATTTTATACTTTTTTGTGTGTAAAATATTACTTATGTTTCCAAGAACAATATGGAGGGTTTTATAAAAATAAAATTTTAATTTTAAATGTTTTTTATTAATTATACATATATCTGTATATTACAAATACAGTTTTCAAAATCATTATATTCATTATGTTAGACGATAATGTCAAAAACGTTTTGGTTTGTAGCAAAATCGGTAATTTTTTACTATTCACCTAAAAACTAATTATTTCAGAAAAAATCCTAAAATTAAACATAATATAATATTGTTATTATAAACCCAAAAAAGATATATATTCTTTCAAATTTAAATTATAAAATAAATAAATTCAAATTTTTTTAAAAATCAAAATATTTAATGAAAATTGCCTTTATTGGAAAAGTGAAAATATATAATATTTATTATTATTTGTGTTATTTTAGGTCAGGTTAAAAATAAATGGGTGTTATATAATTATTTGAATAATAAATAATTTATCATCATTAATAATAAATTTCTTGAAATAGAAATTTTTATTGCTTAAAAGGCTATTTTAAGAAACGTAATCTTTCAAAAGAATAAATGATATTTTTAGTAATTTTTTAAAAATTAATTGATTACCATTAATATTAAATGTATGATATATTTCAAAATGGTATTACTATTATTGATTCATTGTAATACAATTTTATGTGTTTAATAGGCATACTTAGTTATTTATATTCTATCTAAATGTACTGATGTTTTTTTAAGTTTGATATTTTATGTGGAGGAAGATATCAAAAAAAATTAAATAATTTTAATGTAATACTATAATAAAACCATGGGCTATTAAATTCTACCCATCACATATAAATTTCAACCTCCTAATTTTAAATTTTACTCAATGAAGAGCGTAGTTGGTATTATTCTTAACATATTCATGATTTTCCATATTACCACTTATTAGATATCATTAGGCAACACAAGTTAGTTGTCTTTCCAAAAAAAATATTAATCATTAAAAGAGTCATATACTCATGTATATATATATATATGATAATCATATATTCATAATAAAATATTTTTATTAAAACCATTTGAATCTCCACGACATTAATCCATAGTGAACTCATATATTACATTAAACATTAACTAATATATACTACCTCTAGCGAACAAAATCATACCCCAATCAATATATATCATAATCGCAAAAAATGAGACAACAATCCTAAAATATATCATGGATTATATTTTATTTTTATTACTTGTCAATACCAAAATTATCAATACTATCAAACTCACATTTCTCAAAAAATGAACCCTTTATTACCTCATCATTAAGAGTATATTAAAACTAACTATTGTTTAGACCTCATCATTAAATTGACATATATCTATCCCAAAAATACTATCTTGTCCAAAAAAATTCATGGTTTTCATTATAATTTAAAATTTGATTTCAAATGGTTAATGAGGAACTAATTTTGAAGAATCCATATAAATATATCACTTGCCCCACTAATATTTTAAAGTATACTATAATATCATTGATAAATAGATCTTAATAATAAAATATATTATTATAAAGAGTTAATTTCTATTATGTTATCTTTATAACTACAATAGGTAATACGTGGAAAATCACAGTTTCAATAATTACATGAATATACAAAGATTCGAAATAATCTTAGTTTTCCACCTTATTCAGATAAAAGTTACTGTGGATTCATGATACATAAAATTGTCACATACATTTCAATTATCCCGTTTCATCCAAATACTAAATACCAAAATTATCAAAATAAAATCAATAAAAACGATCATATAATTAAGAAAATTAAATAGTAATATATATTCTTTGGTAAAAAATTATTTTCAACATTTTAAAACATTGGATGATAATTTAAGGCAATTTATTTATTCCTTATTATTGTCTATTTCCTATTGGGTTTTCTAACCTAATTAGTTTACATGAAACATAAATCCTTTATAATGGTTTATAATGATAATTTTATTAACCAAATTATATCCCCCATGAATGTTAAACCAATGTTGAAGTTAGTCCCTCTTTTCAGGCTTTAGGGGATGATTGAGTTAATAACCAGCATAGTTTTTTAGGCTTACCACCCTTAGTTATATATATTCCAAAATACTATATCAACATATAGTATCTGTGGTTGAATTTAATTTCATTTTGAACAAAACATATCTACATTATAAGAAATTAATAATTTTAACCCATACTTATACATATCGCTTAGGCATACATGTATGGTGTTAACTAATGTTAAATCATATCATTCCACAAAATATCTAAATTGATCCCACAAAGTCAACTATCATTTATTTAATAACAACATAGACACCAAAGATATTCACCCCATGATAATGATCAAAAAAATTTATTTATACTCTATTTTTGAAAAAAAGTGAGATTAACATATCATTATTTTTAAACACTACCATAGGATACAAATTCAAAATAATAAAACTAAGTGATATAATAACAGAATGATTAATGTGATTGAGGATTTTCTATATAATAAACATATTCTATGATACACATAAATATTCATCCACATTCAAATCCTCTATATATAATCATCTAGATAAATCCTAAGTTATACACATATTTAAAACCAATGGAATTGAAATCGTAAGAAATGGTTGAAAGAATTGTTTATTCTAGGAAAACTCAACAATATGTCATCAAATGTTAGATCAAATGTAAATGACCCAAATTTGGTGGAGAAAAAATTTATATAAAATATAAAATACAATAATATGTGTTTTCATGAATTCATCATATAAGGACATGTTATCTAATATGAATCAAATTAGACTAATTATGTGGGCAAAATCATTTGAAACTAACATGAATCAATGAGCATAATCATACAAATAAATAATATGTTAGGTTTTTTAATTGTGGAATTAAAAACAACTAATACACATAGCTTATTTTATAATGTATTTCCAAAAAACTATATCATAGTTAATTATCACACACATGTGATGGAAGGATCCTTCATCTTATTGCCAAACAATCATTTGAACAAATATTCATGTATCTAATTATGAAAAAATACACATGAACAATGCTTCTGACCCCTCATTCACACAAAAAAATTACCAACATTCATTCCAACATCATGTACATAAATAATTTTTAACTCAAAAATAAATAATTCTATTGAAAAAAATATGTTCTAAAAAAATTCCCCAACATTTTCTAAATAATAAACATGTGAAGATATATTCCCAAATTAATTCATCACAAAAAACATATAACCAAATATTATTATATCTCATTCATGGAAAATTTCAATTAATAAAGTTAAATTATATAATAAAAAATTTATTGGAGGGTGATTTTACACCCTACCTAAAATCATCTATATATATTATTTCCTCAAAAAATCATATCATTCAAGATATATTTTTATAGCATTATTCTAGTAAGTGGTTTAATAGGTGAAAATAATAACACATTGTATCTTGATGTGTGAGTTTTGTTAAGGAAGTGTATCATATCCTTATTATTAAATAATAAAGATAATATTTTTATATTTTAATTTTTTTAGTGATATTTCAAAGGTTTTTTTAAAATGATATTTAATCAATCTAAACAAATAAATAGATTAATTCTTGGATATGATATTTTATACTACACATGACTATGGGTTTTTTTGTTTTTCTAAGTGGATGGATGGAAGTAAATAATTTTGGTAAAAAATATATTAAATATAAGTATAATAATGATACTAGTTTCATTATATTAATAATTTGATTTATTATATATGAAGTAGTATATCAATGGAAAATATAAAGTGAATGAAACACTCATATTGGAATCTTTATTTATCTCTTGTAAAACTCTATAAAATAGAGGCCTTAAATAAAACAATGATCCCAAATTTCTTATATATGTTAATAGAGTTATAAGAGTATAATGGTTTTATATTTTTAGAATGTAATAATATTAAAAATGGGTGTGCCATGATTGGGTTGAAGTTTCCTCTTTCAGATGTGAAAATAGAAGCAACTGTGAATACCCTATTACATTAAAATGATTGTACTATGAAATTCAAAATTAGAAGACTCCAAAAGTTGGAAGAAATTGTTTTTGTGGTGGTTATAGGTCCATAACAACTCAATAAGTTTCTACTTACCATTTCTAATCATTTTAAAGTCATTTTTTCTACGATTTTTACGTTTATCTATTTTTACCTTTGTAGCTAGTTTTTAACTATGTAATGTTAGTTTTATTAATAAGATTAGAATTATTTATATTACTATATTTCGGTGTAATAATAATTAATTAACTCTCAATTTTATTTAATATAATTTATAAATTAAAAAAAATATCATTAATTGTAAACATTTTATATATAAAATCCCTACTTTTTAAAGAAAAATGTTTTTAAAAAAATCATTGTTCTTAATCATAATTAGAAATGGATAAAAATTTAATTTGTTTTAATATAATTATATATGGGAATAAAAATATTATTAGGGTCATAATTTGAAGTATATTAATATAAATGATTGTATCAATATAATTGAATATTAATAAAACAATTCGCTCAAAATAAAAGTTTACATATACCATGGTCATTAGAATAAATTATATAAATAATATTATTTTCAAAAAATTAAAAATTCACTATATTAAATAATATTATAATGTTTGTATAAAATAATAATTTCATTATAATAGATTTAATATAAATATTTTATGAAAATAAAATTTTAATATAATATTATTAAATGATTTTTGAGGAAATTATTTCAAAAGAATCCAAAAATTTATAAATTATTATTATAAAATTATTAATGTAAATGGTTTAAAAAAATTTAAATCATTCTTTTAATATGATTATTTCATAAAATATACAGTTATTTTTTGCAAAAATGATATTTTTTACTATTTATCTAAAAACCAGAAAATGATCAAAACTTCATCATAATATAATATAATTATTATAAATTCAATATTTATTTTCAATTTTCACAATTTAAATTGTGAAATTAATAAATTCAATTTTTTTTATAAAAATCATAAAATATTATGAAAAACAATTATTGAAAAAATGACATTTTCATTTATAAATGGTTGTTATTTTTATTTAAAATCATATACCAACAAAATTGGTGATCAATTTTAATTAATATAAAAAATAATTTATGATAACTAATCATGAATTTGATTATATATATATATATATATATATATATATATATATATTTCTTAAATGAAAGTTTTATAAAAACAATTTTCTATGCAATAAAATATACTACTTGACATTTTCAGTAAACTAATTTAATCTATTCCCTATTAAAATTAGACTATATAACATAATGTGGTTAACCCTATTTAATAAATCTATATAAATTTACAGGTTTTATGTATCATTGTCAAATATTTTTATTTTTTCAAAATATATTATTTTTTGGCTTATGTTTGGTTATGCCTACATTGAAAGCTATCAAAATACAAAAACATTTTTAACGGAAATCAAATATTAAAATATTTTGGGGTTACACTAATCTCCAAGATTAATTATATCTCTATATCTAAACCTTTTTTGCCACTATCTGATGACCCCCTTCCTCTAAAGGTACCCCACCCAATCTCACAATCGATGGAGATAGGTTATGACCACAGTTTCCTTGCTTTTAGAGGCACTTGGAGAGTGACAAGAACCAAGTGTATAAAAAAATAACATATATTGGGAACAAAAATTTATTTTGAAAATATTATTAGGATATATAATGAATAAATACATGATAACTCCACTATAAAATATAATAATATACACCAACCCATTATGAAATGAAAGATTAATATCAACAGTACAATAATAGTCTCAAAATAATTAATAAAAAGTAATGTACTATGAGATTAACTATAAAATCTTCAACACCCAAGCTATAAATATCCATATTTTTCCCTTAGGTCATACTGGAAACATTAAAAATAATATATATATATATATATATGTAGGGAGAAATGTTTTTTACTATAATTGAGATCATTTCTAATGTCAGTTATGGACATGTGAAAAGAGAAAACAAAATCCTCGCTAAATAAATATCAAAAAAGGAAAAAACATAAATATGTTAATTATCTATGCAAATAAATAACATGGAAAAATACTTATATAATGATCCTAATAAATTAATATATTATCAAAATAATATAAAACAATGGTTTCTTGCAACTGCTTCCCCGCTAAATTTTCACACTCATGCCACAAAATCGAGGGACACATACTCATGTCATTATTTAGAATATATTATCACATAACCATCCAAAAATTTGGTTGATGATAATGTGTCCATACCTATCCCAACATCCCACTAGGTCCATTATCCTATACTTTTGATAGTGATCAACACATCACAAGATCATGCATATAATCCCGTCACATATACAAGGTAGTTGGGTATCAATAACATGAAAGAGAGAAACCACTTTATATCCTCCGAAAGTTCATCAACATCCACAATATAAAAAATATTCATCATTTCTAGGTAATATCTGACACATACCCATCAACTCTAGGTAATATCCAACACTAACCCAACATCAGTAATACTAAAGGAAGATCGAGTAAGAGATGGTATGCAGCCATAAAAAGGCACCTCGATCCTGGACGTTGGGTAAAATACCTAGAACCCAAAATATTGTGTTGTTTTTAAGGGTATGTACATAGATTTAGTTGTTTATAAAATAAAAAGAAAATAATATATATATATATATAACAGGAAATATCTAACCTATCAGTTTTCATCAACAACACGAGAATACTCTATACGACCACCACATTACATCACAACATATGTCACTACCGTTTCCACCACTAAATACATCCCACAACAAACAAACCACACAGAACTAGTAAATTAAATATTATATTAAAATTAGACTATTTTACACAATTTATGACTTCCACTTACTCCCATTTAGTAGAAATTTCATTTCAAATTTTCAAATAATATTCATTTAATTCATTTTCCAAACGTAAATTCCATCCCATTATTATATTTATTTCTGACCATTATTATTAATTTACTGACCCATGTAATTTTAGTTCTAGAATTTAAATTCAGTCAATATATAAATATGAAAATGACACAAACAGATCACATAATAGCTCATTTATTCCACATCAAGCATCACCAAAATACAATATATTCAATTTCATCACCACAATATAAAACTATCAGCACAATATCCAAACATCACAACCCTTTAACATTATCCAACATCTCATACCTTAAAAACCATTTTTCCCAATATATTATGTTCTCCATACGGCCACCACCATCACTACACAATCCCCTACCATGTTCATATTTCCATCATAAGTTCCCATAAAAAATATTTTAGCCTAAAAAACATTATCAAAATTAGAAAGTTATTTTATTAGTTTACTTCATTACATATTATGGGTATTATAATGCAATTAATTATTTCTTTGGTAAATAAATTAATTAACTATTTTTAACAGAATATCCATTTCATCTAGAGTGAGATAAAAACCACAAGAATAAGGGTTTCCAGTTATCATAACAAAAAAAAGGATCCCATCAGTCAATATTTTCTCGAACATTATAATGAATCCATTAATCAATTATAAGTTATAGCAGAAGAATAAAAAACTATTTAACTCTTTACTTTCAATACTATTTCAATTAAATATAACTAATTATATTGCTAATACAACATAATTTTTTAATCAAAATAAATTACAAAAATATAAAATTCAGTCACATGAAAAAGAAGAAGGCATGAATGAGGACCCTCTACATGAAGGCTGATTTTTGAGTAACCATGTACCACAGATTGATGTATGATGTACCAAAATACAAAAAAAAATTACTTGGTACCCTTCTAAAAAAACTACATCATGGTTAATCAAAATTTACATCCCTAAATATTTTCTAATTGAAACAATATCACCATTGGTAGTTTCGTTGAAGGAGGAATATTAGATATTGAAGGAGAAAGGGGATAAAATTATTGAGTATTGGTAACCATTAAATTCAAGAATCCAAATATCATAGTTGATGGAATGGGGTTGGATGATCCTCTAAAATCACTGAGGTTTCATGCAATAATCAAGAGAAATGTCTAGAGTAAGATTCTATTTGGATGATTTTTATTAATTTATTTGTATAATAGAAAATTAGAATACCATTATTGAACACCATTAATCATGACACATAGGTGTCGTCTAGGAAAATGTAATATAAAAAAGGATGTGAAACACAATATTGTGACTTTTCTAAAACAAATCTTAAATAATGGTGAGATTTTTTAAATGTATAACATAATGTTGGTGATGGTCCACCATACATGAAAAACAACTATGTTGTAGAATGAAATCCTAGAGATGGGAGGCCCATAACAGCTCACATATAAAGAGAATATACACCATAATCCATTGAATCATAAGAATATATCCTATAATGCTTTAAAAATAGCCTATAATCCATGCCCCCGCATTGAAAAATGTATGAACCAGCCCAACCACAATCCATATGTTTTCACAACACATCCAATTTATCCAATCCACAAGAACTACATTTAAGAAAAAATATATGTTTCCTATCCAAGGAATCCTTCTATAGATGAAATTTCCTCTATAACTTCGTAATCCATTTATAAATTCAATAAAAATATTTTAATAAAGCACCATTATCTGAGTTCCAACAAATTAAGAGGATGGGATGTCTAGAACAATAAAATAAATCTACACAATACAAAAAATAATAATAAAATTATAATGCCAAGGATTTTTAAATTAACATATTAATTTATAATTTAAAAAATGTAATAATGTTAGTTGAATCTAGTTTCATTAAATCCCCCCCCATAAAATTTTTACTCTTGAGTTAAAAGGAAAAACAACTAATGAATTCACCGAAAGTAAGATAAGAATAGCACCATTGAAAATTCAAAATTCATTAAATTCATGGACCCACACAATATAATGCTTCATATAAAAATAAATATTTTTTAAAATATTTTATATTATACATTCCTTGTTATAAAAACAAATATTTACACGCCTTCTTCATTGTTATCTACCTTGTGATGAATATCACCTATCAAGGAATTTTTTTATCAATGATTCAACCTATTCCCATAAAAATGGTTTATTTCTCTCTAGGTTTCATTAATTTAATTTTTCCAGTATATATGAATTTAAATAATTCATTACTATTTATGACATAAAATTATGATTCATTGATTATTGATTCTATGGGATGGTGATTCACAATTATATTTTATAAATTGAAATAAAATTATAGTGAAAACATCAATTTAAAAAATAATAAATTAATTCATGTGTCTCACCCAAAACATCACACATTATGGAATATTGAGTTTTATTTATTTGAAATATGATAATGAAACCAATCATAACGACACAATAAATGTATAAAGCCCAACAAAAATTTATAAAAATAAATATGCAGCCAACCCAATTCTTGAACACCAGTAATGAAATATAAGATAATATATCGTAAAGGATACACTCATAACTCATTATCTATAACATATTTTTGATAGAAGGTTATCAAAATTTATATAACGATATAATGTTATAAGTTATCAATGATTTTTGAATCCTTTTATGTGAATAATGATGAATAATAACCACAAGTGTAATAATTTTTAAAAACAAAAATAAATTATAATTTGAAATATGTATATTTAAAAAATATATATATAATTAATCAAAAAAATAAATATTGAAAAAATATTGAGTAAATTTATATCCATATGAATCAGATGAATCGATGTCTCTTAAACATACATATTTAGGAATCAATCTATACCCCATATAATTATTTAAAAATTATTAGAAAAAAAATTTATGTTCAATAATGCATTTGAGAAAAGTGACCTTCCATAGTAGTTTTATTCATTTTTTTCTGGGGCGTTGAAATTATGAAAATATGAGTGTTTATATATGAGTTATAAAGGGGTATATAGGAAACGGAAACTATATCAATCATTTCAATATACCTTAAATTTAAATCTTTAAAATGAGAAACCATTTAATGTTAAAAAATTATATAAATAATTGAGCTTCCACCAAGAATAATTGAAATAAAAGATGATAAAATGGGCCTATATTCCTCTTGAGTATATAAATAAGATGTTAGACAGAACCGATGATCATGATTGACAATAGGGTTCTATAAAATATTTTTTTTAAATAGGACTTCAAAAGAACATACTAATATTAACATTCATTTCTAATAGTGGGTACAAAAGAATAAAACAATTATAGAAAATAATATTGTACTTATATCATGTTAAGAGTGTTACTTTTGATATTTTTTCCCAAAACAATTTAGTTCATATGTGGGAAAAAATAAGAAAATTATATTTTAAGTTTTTTTATAATTTTTTATATAAAATAGAATTTTAGATGGGAATATAAAATATATCCACAAATTTTTATTTCCCTATTTCATTAAATATATACATGAATACTTTTTATACAACCAAAGAAGCTACAAATATTATGTAACTTGTAAAATTTACACCTTGAGAAAAAATAACCACATTAAATCCAAGCTAGTGGTAGGGTAAATACTTTTCAGATGAAGACCCTTATATTTTTTATTTGTAAAACAAATAATGATAAATTCAATAAAAAAAATACTTATTAAGAGTTTTATTACATTTTTCTATAATTTTACTTACTATTTTTTATGTTTATAAAACTCCACAATGATCGACCAAAATGTGTTCTACACATAAAAATTATCATTAGTAGGTGTGTGGAAGGAATCCATTTAGAAAGTAACTATCCTAATGTCCATATTATAAATCTATTGAGTCATATTAAAAAACATAAATTAGGGAGTAAAATAAAAAAATCTGATGATTAATGAGAAAAATTATTCTTACACGAATAATAAATCATTGAATAATGGATATTTTGGAAGATGAAAATAAGATAAAGAACATGATGACTACCTCTATAAACATTAACATAATAAGAAATATCAACAGAACAATATCTCAATGATTATATTATATACATCAAATTCATGAGATATTAGTCGGATTAAATGATTCATTTCACTTATTTGTCATTAATAGATTATAATAAATAGAATTTCAATTGATTCCAACTCAATTCCAGCTCCATGTATTCACTAAATTATTATAGGGTACAATTTTTTTTCACCAATATCTATCTTATGTCAAGTGATATTAAAATATATTCATTAAGAGGTGGTACAATCACAAACTGAGTTAATGTGTCCATAATTATAGAAATAAATTTTTTTTACATTATTCAAGAATTTCAAACATATTGTTTATTTCATCTACAATGGTAATGATTTTATATTTATGGTTAAAGTGTCATGTTTGTATTATTGTAAAAAAAACTAATTACAATTATATAAAATTTATGGTGGTACATATTAAACATATTTTTTAGGTGTTTCATTTCTGTTTTGAAACGCATGAAAAATAATATGTTACCCAAATAAAGACCAATTATCAATAATTAGATCATTAGGAAATATTTTGTAAAAAAATAAGTATTGAACTTTTGGGTGTGAACTAATTTAAGATGTTGTTTATGTGTTCCCTCAATGTATTATGAAATATATTTGAATGATAATCATTTAGAAAATTAAATTCTAGTACAGGGATGCATAGAAGAAGTTGGTGGACTAAGGATTTAAATTCATTAATCACTGGGGGAACAAAACTACATCATATTTGTATATAATGTCCCTATAATTGGTTTGAGGATTTCAATTGAATTTATTAAGGAGAAAAAAAATTAACAAAATGGTGACCACATTTGAATCAATGTATGCATGTTTAGTGCGTCTCTATAGTGACAGTTTCATGAATGAACAGAGCTGAAATCACTAAATATCATCCAATCATGTTTCAATAATACACATGATATCCACTCATTTTATTATGGGTGATAGTGTGTTGCTCTGATTAGTCATTCAATGTCAAAACAATCACATCAATCCCATTCCTTTGATAAACACGTGCATTCATGGATCACCCACACTTAGAGAGACTATCTATCTCTAGAATATAAGAGGAGAGACAATATATCACACCATTCGAATTAAAAGTGATCGAATTATAGTATCACCTTTGATTCTATAATGGGATTATCATTTACTTCAAAAGGGTTCCTGACCCCAGAAAATTAATCTCCAACTAAATAAGTAGTAAATGACAAGCTATTATTAAATAACGGAATCATAATGTCATTTATAATTTTAAAAATCCATTTAATAAATAATTATTATATGACATGATAAACCCATTTCAATAACTTTATTTATAAATCATAATAATATTCAAAGATCACATAATATTACATTAATTTTTTTGGATAAAATTTTCCCTGTATTTACATATTACAACATGAATAAAATTAAAAAAAATAAATGAAATAATAATACACTATATTAATAATTAATTAAATTAATTTTTACTGATCACTACTAAATGGGTAACTCTTGGACCCCATCATGGGGTCCACAATTTCCTATTTACATTTTCCTCAAAATTGGGTATATTTTTCAAAACACTATTATGTGTGATCATCTATGACCATATCTTAATATAAGTGAATACTATTTATAGACCAAGAGAACATTATAGTATCACATCATGGCCCTTAAAGAGATAAGGAAATGTAATATAATTGATAACCATTCATATGGAAATGAATTGTACAATATAAACTCTTTATTACATGATATATAATAATGTTGGATGTACAACTCGTGTCATAATCCATTATTGTATTATTATTTATTAATTAAATAGAACAAAATTCCTTCAATTATTTTAGACAATGAGTTTTTATGGTACTACCATCTTGATCCGATTTTCCCAAGATATATATTCCTCAACTATGTAGGAGAAATTTTTTTCTTGATTATCTAACCAATTCCACCCCCCAATGGATGCTCCAAACAGAAGCTACCTCAATATTATTTCAATGTCATGATTTATTACTAACATCAAATTACACGATCAAATAGTGCACATTGATAATGATATCTAGATAAGAGGTCAAAAACATGTTCATAGAATGGAAAAACCAATGAAACCTGAAACAAGTGATTTTTTTATTGGTGAGTCATTCCACATTATCTGATGATTATATATCCCCAATAGTGACATCGTGAAAAGTATTCTAAATTCTAATGACCTCCAATATGAAAACAATAATGATTATTACATATTAATTCATGATTAATTACAAAAGAATAAAATTATAAAGCCCATAATATCGATTAGTTTAGCATATTTGGGTAATTAGGTACATTACATAACAACAAAAAACTTGGAATATATCAAAATAATTTATGAAATCCATAACCTTCTGATTATATTCAATAATTTTTAAAATTGTACTTGATAACCTGGGGATATACATAATATATTGGTGATCCAAAAATCCCAATAAGGGAATAAAAAATAAATATAATAGGTTATACAGTTTATACAACATCGATTTCATTGTGACAAAAAGGTTCAGAATAATATACATGAATAATGTGGAATAATATAAAATGATATCATAATGTAAACATGGGACTGTAGAGAAATGTTTAAACAAGTCATCATAAGTCTAATTAACCATATAATCTCTAGTTTTATTTTTATAAATTAATTGATAAAATTACAAGACTAGGCACTAAGGTGACGTGTGATTTGGAGACCTGGTGTCCCCGGAACAAATCAATGAAAAATGATCAGTTTTTTATAAATTTTAAAGGTTGGTTTTCTTGAAAATTGTAATAACATAAAAATATATAACCAAATTAGAAATCCATGGTAACTATTTAGTTTAGAACAATGGAATTACCTTAGGTATGGCCTAACATTGACCGATGTGAGTCGTCCATGAAAGTTATTTTTTGGAGGTAATGAAAATAAAATATTTAATAAAAATATTTTAGTTCATCACATCAACGTATTTTTATTATACTTGAGTTTTTCTGAAATCTAGAGTCATAAAAATATATTTGGAATTCCACTGATACCAGTAGAGGAATGTTCTCTCAAGGATGATGATAGAATTGAGATAAGGACACGAATTGAAGACCAATGAATCGACGAATGATGACGACGTAGCCGTGCACATTGTAAAAAACCGATCCAAACTCCTGGTATAGTGTAGTTTCTCTGCGATTCATTATTCGTTCATAAATTTTATGATGAATGTGGACCAAACCATGAACAAGTTTATCAGCAGTTCAATCGCATGAAGGATGGGTTCTATGCTTGCATCGATTTAAATGGGAGATAGTTATTGGTGATTGTTATCCTTATTTTTTCTTCCTTCAAACAAGAATGGATCGAGGCTGATAAAAACAAGGTCTAATATCTACTCTTCAAGTGTTCATGTCCATTTTTTTCTCTTCCTCTAATCTCTCAAATTATTTATATGTGGTTCATCTTCTCCCCATCATTGAAACACCTATGTGAACAATCAACCATTGCGCCCCACGATTCATGGCACAATAAACCGAGATCGAGGATCCTAGCGCACAACATCACAACAGAGGAGTGATGGTAGATGCAATGTGATTCGGATGGGACATCATTTCATGACAGAAAAATGTGGTGGCACATGGCGGCAACTAGAGGTAGAAAATGAAGACAGTTTAGGAGAGGCGACGCAGGCCTAGGTGGAAGGTCTAGGCTGACAGCGAGCCGGCAAGGTTAGCCCACCAGCGGCGACCAGTGGTAAGAGGAACACAACAGGGGTATCAGGTTCATCAAGAGGCCATGGAATTGATATGGGAACAAGGTGTGGGGAGGCATCGTATGTCACAACAATGTGGAACGAGGCTCGAAGCCACGTTGGAGGATCCCAATACATCATTTTATCAATGGGTTAGGTGAGAGGCAAACGGTTGGGGCAGACCACGTGCAGGACAGCAAAATGGCCAGCAGTGGGGGTTGGACAAGTGGGATCCAAGACTCACTAGTGGCCCAGTGGGCTGGACAGAATATCCATGTGGGGCCGGAATCATTGAGTTAGATTGGAAATGATTGTTTTGGGTTAGTTTGTGGGTTAGTTCGAGTCCGACAGGTTGGATTGAACCTGGACCAGACCTTGGTCAGACCCTTTTTTATAAAAATAGTCTTATCTTTTTAACCATGTGTATCTTTGAAAATCCATTTATGGCATTGATAAATTTGAGTTGGGAATGTGCTTTTTTAATACTCTAATTGAGTTTTTAGGATGTTGGAATACAAACTAATGATTCCCTTTATTCTTATAGGGTTTCATATTGTTTACAAAACTATAATATGTTATTCCTAAATAGATTGACGCAAGCATTGATTTTATTACTTAAATATCCCCTTTATTACAATAAACATGTGATTTTATGGAAAATAAATGAACCAAAAAATCCACGATCTTATCAATATAATATAATAATTCATTGATGGATTTAAACCATAATTCATCTTTTTTACTTTAAATGTGTTTTATTTTAATATTGATAGTAGGGTTCTGTGTTATATGTTTCTTATTATCAATTTTATTATTGGTTCTGATCTATCTCTGACTATATTTGACAGATATACCTGTATTATATTAATTTCTTTGAATTATAGAATTACCTTATTTTATAAAAATATTCTCCTTTAACCCATCCTTTGCATCATCATCATCCACCAACCCTGTACATATTAGAAAGTGACAAAAACTATATTTTATGCATCTTATTCTTCATAGAATATTTAAACATTTGTGAAGTTATAATTATTCAAATCATTCTTCTCAATGACATTAAAATTATTTATGTGTCCTTTAAATCAGTTTAATTTCTACATATTTTTATTTTATGTTTTATAATTTAATTATTATTTTTATATAATCATTAATTAATTTCACTTATGTAATTTATGGAAGAAGTTACTAATTCTTCAATTTCACATTTAATTTAGAATTATTTCATTGAAAATATTAATTTTTTTTTATAATTTCATATATTTTATTTAATTGTATTTTTAATTTAAAATACTTTTCTATGCCTGAAATTTATTATTATATATTTTATCAATCAAATTTTATTTAATTATGAAAATATTCATATAATTTAAGGTCACTAATTTTGATATTTTAATATATCTGATCATTAAATAAGAATTTTAAAAAATAATATGGCTTCAATTAATAATTTAAAATAAAAGAGTTTAAATTATTTATTTAAACTAATAATTTATGGAACAAAATAATTATTTTATATTTTTTGTGTTTTTGATATTATATGTGTAATTTTTATTTATTATCTATAATTTTAATTATTCATTTTTAATTTTATCAATTTTTTTGTTGCCATCAGGGGGTCTGATGTGACACCATAGTAATATGCTACCATTATACAATCTAACCCGAGGGATGTTGATCACCCGCTTAGGGTAGTGAACCTGATCCACCATTTCATTTCCATAATATAGCTAGCAATGAAATCCTGTAGTAGCATGACTAATTTTAGTGGTACCACTAATGCATCTACTGTCTTACCCTTCCTCCCTCAATTTTTAGGATAGTGTACAACCATTTGGTTTCACTACATGGGCTACTATCAGTCATCCAAACCCCACCTTCGGCCCCTGTTCCACCAATATCATCAGTCTACTTCCTTAATCCCCATGATACATGTATAAAACTTCTTCCACTTCCAAAAATCATTCTACTGCTGAATCAATCCACCATATCACTTTCGAGAAAAATATACCAACCACATATCCACCAAGAAAAAACTACTCGAACAATCACATTAGAGATCAAAAACCTCCTTTCCTTATAACCATTAAATATCTACTAGTGGAAACCCGATATTTCTATATATAAATCATCTACTAGTAGATCTCTAAAAAGCCGATGTCACTACCAAACCATGAACATAGGAAGAAAAAAATTGCAACATAGCCTAATCACACAGATCATGAACAAATCTGGATATGTCTTCCAAGATCAAGTTGTGCCACCATCAGGTAGAAGAATATCAATCCCCAAACATTCTGAAAATGATTATCCTTTCTTGAACAATGTTCATGTCAGGAAAATTAGGAGAACACACATGGAATAGAATTCGACGTCATAGATATGAGTTAAATTTTAATGCGAAGAATAGGTGAATCTTAGCCCACCTAAAGTATGTATTCCATTAGACAAAACTGAACCCATGATCCTGTGATGTTGAGGGTTTTCAAGAGGATGGTCAATAATAGATATTGACAAACCCCCATAGTGGAAATTAAATCTGCTGTAGGTAGCAGAAAAGAATGGAAAATAAATAAAAATTAAATAAATAATTAATTAAATAATAATAATAATAATAAAAAATAAATAAATATATATTAATTTATATAAAAATGTAACATATATTATGAATATAATATTAATATTAATATATATAAATGAAAGGATTGAAATATAATTATTTTAATTATAAGAACAATAATCATTTATATAAATGTAAATAAATTTTATAATAATTATTTTAATATAAAAAATATTATTTATTAGTATATTAGTTATATTTTTATACTAACATTAATAATAATAATGAATTAATTACTTATTGTTTTATGTTTTTATATGAAGGATAGTTGTGGTTGTTGAAAGAGTTTTACTCAAATCATATGTAGATGATTTAACCTAATGAAATTTCTTTTCTATTTGGTAGGAAATAAATTTGAACTATGTCGGTGCAAGCCATTGATGATGAAACATGTAACAAAGATTCATTAGTTTGGGAGAATGTTGATAAAAACCACGATTTTCACATGTTTATATCACTAATCAATAATAGAAATTGTTCTTTTAGCATTTAATGACAATCAATTTGTCATAATTTTACTTCTCTTGGTTATTAATATAACAAGGTTTATTCCTTCTCTTTAAAATTTCATTCTCCTTTTAATTTTAGAATTTATCAATGAGATCAATTATGGAATTTAAAAAACGGTGTTTCATGCACCTAAAATCATAACATCAAAATATAATTAGTTTTCAGTGAGAACAATTTTTATTACATTTTCATCATACCCCAGTGTAGTTTGAGTGGCTCCTGAAGTGGTGATTATAATAATTCATTGGATTTTGTGTTTAATATCCATATGATGATGATTAATATATTCCATTTTCATGATTATAAATTCAATAATGTATCTAAGAATTAATATATCTATTAAACCTATTTTGTTTAATATTGGTATGCATATTTGTTTATTGATTTTTCTTAATAAATATTTATACTGATCTTTCATAATTTCTGTTATCAGTTCTTATTCATAACCAATAATACCTCAACAAAATAGAGACAAAAACAATTTCAATATAATATATATAAAAATTAAATTTTAACCATTATTTTACATTGGGTGTCTATTAGAAATTATGTCTCCCCAATAATATAACCTTCCCAATGGGTTAGATATCCTAATAACAACTATACAGTTGTAAATAAGACACATAAATAACTAAAACATCACATTTAATTATTTTTATGAAATAGGTTGTGAGGGAATAAGTAATGAATTTGATTGAAACTAGAATCATATAACCATTTTCTAATAGTTCTCCATTTATTCTTGTTTATTTTGTAAAAAAAATAGGGATTTTAATGTAGTAAAAATTGAAAAAATAAACAAATTACAATTAGAAAAGAAACAAAATTTTGATTCTGTATAAATTATAAAAATTTTCAATACGTGGACTCAGATTGATCATTTTTGAATTCCATATGATGATAAAATACTATAAATTATTATTGGCTATGCGTTCTTTTGTTTTTTGGATAGCGATTAATGTTACAACTATATCCTTGGAGCGTAGATGATCAAGATAAAACTACATTCACCTGGTCATTTGCGAAATTTTATTATTGTTGAACCCCCTTTAGACAACATGGTCAACCCATTATTATTTAGGGATGTATACTAGATGATTTTTTAGATATGATATAATGTACTATTAAGGTACTCATGGACGACTTATCCACTGTTGGTGTAAATTTTAATGAGTTTTAGGAAATTCAGAAATAGTTTAATATATATTCTTAGAGAAAAACATAGTTCTATATAGGGAGATATTATTGTTCATTGTAATTGAAGGTATAGATCTAGGATATAAGGTGCCCAAGAGGGGATTATAGCTAATTAGCAAGAAGATTGAATTTATTAAATATTTATCAAATCCTGAATATTTTTAGAGTGTGAGAAGCATCATTGGGCATGACCGATTTTGCAGGAGGATTATAAAATATTCTATCTAAAATTAAAAACCCCTTATGTTGTTTTATAAGTAAAACAACAACAAATTTTGTTTGGAAAACAATAGTTTATAATCATTTAATTTCGTTAAGTAAAATCTCACTTCATCCCCCATGATAACAAAATTGTATAGGAAATTACCCATTAAAATAATGGTTGATTCATGTCACATGGATACTGAAACTATCATATGAAAAATGATAGATAAGAGGATACATGTGGTCTATTATGATATCCAACTACTCAATAAAGAATAATGAAACTACACCACTACATAGAATGAGTTTTGATCAATTACATTTTAAGAACTACCTTCTAGTAATTAAAGTGAAAATTTTATATACCATTCCAAATCAAATAATTTGAAGTTAGATATAGAGGCCAAAACTAGACTTATTTGGTGGATTATATTAATAAAATAGTTTGTTATGAAATTTATTGCCAAATAGGGAGCTGAGAATGTCGTTTCATATCAAAATTATATGTTTTCCAGTACCTTGTGTCATGAAACAATGGATTTTAATTCTTCCTTTCCTAATGAAATATTTCTCCCTATATCTGTTAAGCAGTTTCTGTAGTTTATGGACATTTCTAATTTGCTACTAGTAATTTCATTCATAAGGAATTTCATTTCATATATAAACTACTATCTATGGGATGAACCCTTGTCTTTTAGGTGATGAGCTAATGTGATTCTATGTATAAGTGTTCTAGAATAAGAAATGCTACAAATTTTATAGAGTTTTCACTCTACACCATGGGGAATTCATCATTGTGGGGGGAGTACAACCCAAATCACCATTCATGTTGGATTATAGTGGACTAAATTATATATAGTTTCTAATAGGGTTTTGTGGGCTGTGATAGATGTAAAAAAATTGGGAATGTTGGGAGAAAAAATGATATTCCTCAAAAATGTACTATAGAAGTTGAGATATTCAATTTTTGGGTATTGGATTTTAAGGGACCATTCCCATAATCACATGACAATTATTATATCTATGTTTATATTTACTATTTATTATTTTGGTTGAGGTTATATCAAATCCCATCAACCAAGCGTATAGTGTAATAAATTTCACTAAAAAGAACATTTTTAAAGGTTTTGACTTCTAGAGATTTTGTTACTAATAATCGAACACAATGTTGGATTTTTTATTTTAAATCAATTATGTATAAAAATGGATTTAACCATAGAAATACAACAACCCAATACCCCAATAAAATTTAAATGAAAAAATTTCAAACCCGAACTATAAAATTTTTTTAAAAAAAAATGTTTAAAATTCAAGGATGGTTTTGTCATTTAAATTTAATTATGTTTTATGGTCATGTAGAACTTATTTCAAAAACCCAATTTGTATGTCACCATTATAGATGATATTTTTGAAATAATTTCTTTTACCAATGGAGTTTCAACACAAGTTATATTGGGCCATAAACACATTAAAATATTATTTTAACACTACTAGAGAGAGGAGTATGGTGTTGTTTATTAATCAGGATGAGATTATGAAAGAGTATTATGAAATAAATTAATTTAATATGAGAGGGACAATATATTTCATGATTAAATCATTAAAAATGAGGAATAAAAAATTGGATAGAAATACCTTCTCTTTGATTATAGACCTAACATCAATCCCAGTATATTAAAATCTATGTGGGTTGACGATTTACTCTTATTAGAGTTTTGAAGAATAGAGATTTTGAAATTATTGGGGAAGAAAGAGTAATAGTTTTGAAAAGTTGACAGTGAATCAAAAAAATGATTTAATGGGAAACAAAAGGGATTGGATACCGTCTTTGTTCATGAAAATTATTTTTCAATAAAATGTAACCACAAAATTTAAATTTATTTCTTCATGGTTGTAAATTTTTCCATTTCTATGTATATTTTTAAGAATAATTAGTTATTGTTGCTCTATACATTTCTCTCCCTATCCCACTAGATATTAGTTCTTTTTCTCCATATTCATTTGTTATATAAAAAGGGTGTTGAGTGGTTTTAGAAGAGAAGAGTGCCAATTTTTTTCATATCACATGGATATGCATACTAGAAACTCACTTGATAAAAACTATTCACTATACTACATTAATTTCTATATTCTATTTTTATAATATAATTTCTATTGTACTTCATGTTTATTTGTATAATGTAAATCATGGATTATTTTCTATTAAATTAATTCCATGTATTAAATTATGTGTGATGGAGTAATACCCCCAAGTGTATCTCGGTAATAAGATTTTATTTTTTATAGCTTTTAGCATTTTATTTTCTATGTTGTAGAAATTATAATTTAATAAAATATTCATAAATATTGACACCATCATAATTATGTACGTAATTTCTAGCATGATACAATTTTATATTTAAAACAATCATTATTTATGCATTAATTAATATGAATGAGTTTAGTTAATCTATTAAAAAAGTTGTTATGGACAAAAATATTTTTGAACAATATTTCAAACCTTTAAAATCTCATTAAAATGTTGAAATTTCATTTTCTGTACATTATAAGTCAAATTGTTCTTATCCACAATTAAATTCAATATTGAGGAAACATTTGGCCATTAAATGTGGGGGATATGGTGTAATTATTTTTAGGGAATATGTGAATTAATTTAATCCTAAAAAATCCGTATAATTTTTTTCCATAATTTTGAGATCAATAAATAATTATACATTTTCATTGGGTTATTTTATTATGACAAATTCAGATCTTCTTAAAGAACTTAAAAAAGATAACATCAGTATTATTGTATCTATTTAATTGAGTAAATAATTTTCTTTCCTTGTTGAAACTATATGTTCATTATCATATTTAGGACAATGTTATATATCTATCATTGATTTGATACTTTTTTATTTAATAAGAAATATAACAATTTCATTTACATGATATTGGAAATGAAAATCCTAATATGGGTTAAGCTTATCTCCTTCATTGATTAATTATTATATAATTTAAGCTAAAACAATTGGTCAAGTTATTTACATCTCCCTATAATTATTGATCTATCTAATCCATTCAATTTTTTCTACATTATTATAGTGATAAGTATGTGTTTCTACTCACCATGAGTTTAGTAGAAGTTTGTAATTATTATTCAAATATAGGTATATGTTTGTTTAATTAAATTCAAAGAAAATTAGAGGCCATATTTATTTTAAAACAGTAATAAAATTTTACACTAATTCAACTTTATTTTAAGAGGGATCACATACCATATTCATAATATAATTTTTGTCGGAATATAAATTTTCCTTAACAATTTACATATTCTCTATTTTTTATCTCATTATTTCTAATTGAGATTTATTTTTATTTTATTGAGGATAAGAAATGATTTTTTCTGGGGGAATCAAACATGTGTATTAAATAAATTTATATAGAAATTTTTTAATTATATGTTTTTGGATATTTAATTAGTTAATTTAGGCTTATTTGTTGTATTAAATAAAATTAAAAAATTTAGTAGCTAAATTTATTAATTCATCAATTTATTTATTAATTATATATTATTTTATTTAAAATTAAAATTATTTTTTAAGGTTTTTTTTATTAACTTCTAAATTTAGTTTATGATTTTAATTTTATGTTTTAAATTTATTATTTAATTTTTTTCAATTTAAATTTAATTAATTACTAAAACATTATTTTAATTTAATTTTACTTATTTATATTTTTTAATATATTTTAACTCGAATTAAAATTTAAATACACAATCTATATTTAATTATTAATTTATCATATTTGAAATGCTTTTATTTTAACTAATAAATCATGAATAAAAATTATTATTTCATCTGGTTTTTTTTTTTAATTTTATGTATTTAATGTATAAATAGTTTCGAAAGTTTATGTTATTCACTATTAATTGTTAATGTTTTCGATGCACCCACTAAAGGGTGGATGTGAAACCATTAAGCAATGCTACATCTAAATGATCTCTTACATGAGAAGAGGATAAAACATTATGCCATGTCTCATGATCCATCATCGAATTTCCCAATTTTGGATAGGATGTAATTATAGTGATAACCCAAATACTTTCAGCAGTATCACTCTGGCTACAACCAGCCTCCTTGACCTCGCTATGTCATCAGGAAATTATGTCACCATTTTGTTTCAAAGTATTATTCTACCATCAACAATCCAATTTTCTCCATTTGTCAATATTCCATTGGTAACACATGTATTCCACTGTTATCCACATGCTACTAATAGTAGTCTTCCACCATCGCCACAAATCCTTCTACTACTGACTCGATCCACTCTTTCTCTTAAGAACTAGTTCTACCACCCAAGAATCCACCACCATTGATTGTGATTACCAACCACCATAGTGATCCACTGTTTCTAATACTTCTACTTGTGACAGATATACTGATGGACACCCAATTATCCATTCTCTTGACTGTCGACTAATAGATCTCCATTAATTTATTGCCACTACTGAACCATGTCCACCTATTGAATAAAATTGTAATAGTGACACATCATTCAATTATGGATCTAAATATTAGCCCCATCAAAATGATCAAGCAAAGACTCCACCTGGAATTAGAAAATCCGCCACCTTCCTTACCGAAGAAGATGATCCTTCCCAAAAAATACAATTTTTTCCACTATCAGTTGAACTCTTCCAAACCTGAAGTTGATTCAATTGATATGGGTTAATTATTGATGTCGATATACGAGAATGTTGAGTCTTCCTAGAGGATATTCAACCTATGAACACCACTAAACATGTTCTCAATAGATGTTGAGGGCCACCACAATGAAGAAAATTATAGGAGGTTGTCGAAGATCCCCCTTAGTCGAAAAGAAATACATTGAGGGAAACAAATAATATAGCAACAAAATTTAAAAAATATAAATCAATAAATAAATATAATAAAAATAATAATATATATAAAAATATATATAAATATATAAATATAAAAATGAAATTTGTATTTGAAATATACTAATAACAATTATCATAATATATATAAATGTATTTAAAAATATATAAGTATTTTAATAATCATTAAAATAATTATTTAATATATTAAAATATATTTACTAACACATATTTTAATGATACTAATATTTAATATTATTATAAAATCTACATTTTTATAATAATGTAAATAAATATTATTAATCAATTTATTTTTTTAATTTTTTCATATGCATGTCAGTTTATGTTGTTGAAGGCTATTTACTCAAATCAATTGCAACGTATTTTACATCCTTATAAGTGATACCTGGTAATTAGAAGATTAAAAACCAAACTATGTTAATATAATCTATTAGTGATGAACCAAAGAGCAGTAGAGGATATGTTCCTGATGCAATATAAAAATTGATACATTCGGAAAATTCACATTCTAAGACTCAATATGAAATGATGACTGATTGAGATTGATATAGTGAAATAATGGAGACTAGTGTTTTTAAAGAGGAACAACATTCATGAAATATACTTCTTTAGGGATAATTATTCTCCCTTGTTTCAATCCTTAATGTGCAATAGATATTTTTTTCATGAATTCAACGGTCTCTTGGGGTGTTTTCTTACTCTGGGGGTCAATGAAGTTGTGTTATTAATACATACTCACATTTCATTTCCTCTTAAAAATTTATAATTTATCTAAAGTTAAATTATGGAATCTATAATAATTTTCAACATTTTAACTATATCTTCCAAACATTATATGTTTCTAGAGACAATTTTTATGACTAATTTTTCATCAATAGAATTTGTAGTTTTAGTGATTCTTGAAGTGTCAAATGTTAGGATCTATTCATATTAATGTTTAATCTCCTAGAGATGAATATTAATTGAACCCGTTTTCATCATTTTAAATTCAACAATGTTTCTAGGAATTTACATATCAATTTAACCCAGTTGGTTTAGATTCAAAATGAATATTTATTGATTTATATTCTTCAATGACAATTTCTACGGTAGGATCATTATTTTTCCTCTAACTACAAGTTCATCATCTATACTTCCTGATTTATTTAAAAACAGAAACTAATTCATTAAAAAATATAAAAAAAATTAACTCAACTATTTTATAGTGTTTTGTTTTTGGAAATTCTTGTTGGCACTATCACATCAACTTAGTTGTGGGTTTGACACCATACTAAATGTTTTATCATATTATATAAGAGCTGTAATGAATTAAAATGCGATATTATCAATGAAAATGTGTTAGTTACCACTCTATAAAATTCAACTAAACTTGTTATTATAGAATTTATAGGCCTTCATATTATATGAGAATACATTAAATAATCTTTCATTTGAAAAATCATAATATAATCCTTGATTTATTTCTTTGTTATAGATGTAAAACTAGAATTAAAAGAAAAAATATTATTTTAAGGAAGGATTCCATCCATTCCATATTTAAAATACCGTCCTTTCTTCCCTACAGTTTAGAAATTTTATATTTTTTATACACTAAAATACTTATCTTCAATTTATAATCGAGGTGAAAATTTACATGTTCAACAATTAATGTTTCTCCCACATTATATAATTCGTAATTACATTAATTAAGAACAACATATTTCATTGCATTTTCCTGGATATTATATCATTATTTATTATATGATTATTAAAGTAGTTTTCAGTATCAATGGACATATAATATGTTTCATTACTAGAAAAATAAAACATGATTGTATGCTCAATTTATTTTTAAAAAACATTCAATTACCTCTCCCTGAATCCCATTACATATCTCTCTATTTTAATTAATAACATACATACCATTTTTCTATTATCAGGAAAGAAAATAATGGTATATATTTCCCCATAGGTTATGGATATATTCATTGGACCACATATATCAATGTATAAAATATCAAGTAGATTCTATTCCTTCTAATTATTTGGTTGATAATGATTTCAAACAATTTTACTTATATAAAATCTATGTCTCACTTCTCATAATCTCTATTTTGAAATCATATTTACGCTAATTATTTAATGATAGATAATGTTTCCATGATTTTTTAGTGGTTGTGAAATATCATATGATACCATATATTGATCCCTTAGGACACTGTATGGTGATATGAAATTTAATGATTATATATTTTTGATATATTACAATTATTTCTCATTATTCTCATAATTTTATTTACAGCTCTTCTTATAATTAGAAATTCTTTCTAATTAAATGTAACCAATTAAAATGATTCCCAATTTTAACCCCCAAATAGAAAATGTTGTCCTAACCAATAACCATGGTAATTTTTTTCCTTTTTTAGATCATCCCATACCAGACTATTATTTTCAATGACCTTGAAGTTCAATTATTTCTCATTTCTATATAAAATATTTTAATCAATAGTTTCATTCATATTATTAAATAGATCTACATTTCAAATCATGTGACATGAACCCCTAATATGAAATATATTTTTGTTTTTGTCCCTTGATTCATTTAGAGAAAACTATTCCGGATTTTCCTTCCCAATCTTCTTCCTTTCCATCCATGAGATACCTGATCATGTTGAGTAAAAAAATGAATCTAAGAATTCTCATCCTCATGAATGTGGAATTCAATAATATCATCTTCTTCCAATTAAGAGTTATTATATTAAAAAATAATTTTACATTATTGACTTATTTTCATTTATCTATGAGGGTTGTAGTTATTGATTCCACTTCCTCTGTATCATAATTTTTGTACATTATACTAAAATATAGAATAATGATAAATATATACATATATATTATTAACTCTTTTTTTAATGATATAACATCACTTTAGTTTCTAGACTATCTCATGAATCTCTATTCAAATAATGTTTTTCTCCAGAATTTGACATAATTTTTATCTGGTAGCCACAAAATTAACTCATGAAAAGATGAAAAATATTATCTCCTTAATTTATACACATTTACCTAACCTTCATATTTCCCCTCAGATGTCAGAAAATATATGATAATCATGAATTATTTTCATAACTATGAAAAATTTTATGTTTTAGTTATCATTTTTTAATCATATGTTACACTTGTTTGATGAATGAGTTTCCTAACATCCACTATTATTGGTAAATATTTGTCACTATCACTATATTTCATGTCTCTCATCATTACAGATTCTGATTTTATCTGCTAATTTGGTACATTTTTAATTAAAGTAATTATTGACACCTTCAGATCTTCAATTGACCATCTTTATCAGTTCACCATCTATATACCCATTGATGTGTATCTACATCAATGAAGAAAAAGATTATAATGGTGATTCAATTTTTTTATCAATGAATAAAAATCAATCTTCCAGGAACATTATCTTCTTTTCTCCCCCTCTAGGATTACATTATGGCCATCTATCACTATAGCCAATTATTAAACCTTATATTGGGAGACAAAAAATTAATTAATCATCACATGTAAATACAAATGATTATATAACTCTTCTATTATTCATTCAATATCCATTTAAAAATGATGCATACAATTATATGATTCTTTTAGAATCTAATTATTCATTTGATATCACATTCTCTGAATATCATTCTCTTTTAGAATTGCATCAATTTCCACCTTTAGATCAACAATTTCTTTATGTTCTTCAACCTTTTCTAGTATAAGATCATCCATCACAAATGTACCCATCAATTTATCTTTTTATTAGATTTTATTCATGTTTAACATTTATAAGAAAAAAGAA
Source organism: Viscum album (assembly GCA_963277665.1). Classification (NCBI taxonomy): domain Eukaryota; kingdom Viridiplantae; phylum Streptophyta; class Magnoliopsida; order Santalales; family Viscaceae; genus Viscum; species Viscum album. Next base: position 1,065,986,331 of record OY728151.1, on the reverse strand, counting down.
TAGAAATCAGTTTATTCTTTCCTAAAAATGATCAGTCAGTGAAATTTCATTCATAGTGATCTCCCTCTATTTCAGTCACCTATAGGAATGATTCTTTTTTATGGGTCCTCTAAAATTTCTCATTCATTTTATTCATCATAAAATATTATTGGCCCTAGTACAACAAATAAGGTGATGGATACCACCTCAAATAAATAAATAAAATTGAATCATAACATTAAATCGTTCCATTCCATTCGTGAATTTTCTATCCATATGAGTGAGAATCTCACAAACCAAATGCTATTCTCCATTTATTTCGTTATAGTTCTAATTATTTTATACGGATTTGAATTAAATCTCCATGCATGCATTTATTTTTGTCCCACTTTTTTGGAAATCTATTTTTATGTCACCAAATAAATTAACAAACATCTACTGGGATCTTAGAAAAATATATCTCCTAATGTGATTAAACATTTATAATATACCTAGGAAAAATAGGTAACATAATATTATTAACAATATTCGTATCCTTTTTCAAATCCCCAAGACATAGAATATATCCAATAGTTTTAGTTATTAAATTGAATAAGATATCAATATTCCCAAATGGCATCTCATTAAAAACATTAATCTTGTTACATAATTTTTTATTTTTTATAACCTTTTACATTCCAATAACTTTTTTATATTTATATATTTTTTTGTTTTTTCAACATTACCTATAGAATACTAAAACTCATTAACATCAATTAAATTTGATATGAAATAGATCAAACAAGAGTATATTTATATTTATTATCTACACATAGAATTTTCCTATTAGATTTAGTAATAGATTATTGTGTCATATCACTGACATAAAACCATTTATTGTTAAAATGTAGAAATCCCATTTTAAGAGATCACATATAATACCTCTGTATGTACACTTTAATATCATAATTTATTCCCTGAATAATAAAAAATCCATGATAATTCAATGAATGTTATATCTAAAAAAATCGCACTGTATGATTTATCATCTATAACATGATTTATCTAATTCCACTTATTATTCCCTGAAATCCCCATAGAATAGATGGTGGAATTAGTTTACCTAGGATTTATTTTTTATTTGTTGTATCTTTTTTCTATGTTAATAGTTAATCATTTATCATACTTGAAATAATGGACATTAACCAAAAATATAAATATAGAAAAAATATGGAACATTTTTGTTTATCATTATTCACAAATATGGTCTATCCAAGGAGAATACACTGATGGTGTGTCGACATATAATTATAAATAGTACCCTAAAATTTCATAGTACGTTATATCTTCAATGTAATTCAGTAACTTGCACTACACGCAACACCGAGTTCAAGTACACCACGACTTACCAAACTAGTCCTTCAAAAGAGGTTATGAATAGTATTAACTAATATTTTAACTTTATATAATATTTATAATTTTGTAATCCATATTTTGAGTTTCTTAGACATAATGAAAAAACAAATTAATTTTTTTTGGATAAATGAAGTATTTAGTTTACAAAAATGCAATTTTACTGCCTTTTATTGGAGAACCCTTTTTAAATCCAATATTTTAAACTTATATATATATTCAATTTGACAAAATTAACGTCTTCTTTAGAATACAGACATAATAATTTAGTTTCAATAAATTTTTGGTTTTTTTCTTTTAACTTTCATATTTGGGTGAATAGTGAAAAATACTATATTTTTACTGAAAACAAATTTTTTCAATCAAAATATTTAGTTATTTTAAATTATAAATTTCAATGGTTTGGAAGTATGAAGAGATTATATGTTTACCAATTAATCCAATGGTTTTCATTGGAAAATATTTTCACTTTGAAATTGAACATAAACAAGTATCAATCAATTGTTAGTTTTTATTTTTCAAAAACACATTTTTTGGTTCTGACCATGAAAATAAATTTTAAATTAATTTATGAAACTTCTATATTTTTAATTTGGTAAAATAGACTTAATTTTGGAAATTAGAATATTGAAATTATCTTAGGGTGAATTATTGGTATTTTTCTGAATACATTAAATTTTTGATGAATAATGAAAGACACGAAGTTATAGTTTAAAAACAAATTTTTATTTAAATAATTATTTATTTTTTTTAAAATTTACTTTAGGTCAAGATAGATATATAATACCTCTATAACATAAATTTAATTCATTAGAGTCAGTTTAAAATATCTTTAGATATATAAAAATTTTATTCAACTTTTTACTGTCTTTTACCCACCTCCTAAAAGCATTTGCAAAATTAAAAATAAAACTATTTATACCACTTTTGTGAGTTGAATATCAAAACTATTAGAGACATAGTTTATATGAGTAAATAAAATGTCATTCAATAAGATAAAAATAATTTTTGGTGAATAGTAACTATTTTCATTTATTTACCACGGTTGAAAAAAAATAGGGTAATTAAGGGTAAAAATGATATTATTATTACCCTGACACATATACTAATTATATTTGATAAGTCAAATTCAACCAAATACATCCACAATAATAAAATATTATTCTTTAAGTCCACTTTGATTAGATTTTTTCATTTATTATTATTTAATTCAATGAAGTGTTTAACGTTTTAAATTCAACATTTAATATATAACAATTTTTAATATAAGGTTACACATAAGATAAATTCAACTATAAATATTCATTAGAAAGATAAAGATATTTCCTACATAATATAATTTTATTTATAATTTTTATACATTAAATAATTAATTTATTTATGACATAATGATGATGTCGTAATTACCTAATTAATAAAATATTAAAATAATTGATATTATAAATATACAAATAAAGGAAATTTGAGACTTTATTTGAACTAAAATAATTTTATAGGTTAATAAGACATGTTAGTGTTGGTTATATGAATTTTTTTGATGTAATAATGCTGTTATGAATTTAGAAAAAAAACCAAATAATGTCAAAATTGACATAAAAGAGTTTTTTAAGAAAATATTATATTATTAATTGATATTCTATTACTAATAATCTAAGTATCAACAGAATGATTTATATAATGATAGGTGTATCATTAATGAACCACTTGGGGATCTCTTGGATGTTTCTAGTAAGTTTATTAACTATATCATATAAAAATACAAAAGGTATGGTAAATGACAAACTATTTAACTAAGAGTTAAATTTAAAAAATAAGAATAATATAGTGACCCAAACTAGTCTAAAACTTATTGTTTTAGTGTTTTTAGAACCATAATTATCTTATACATTAAATAATTTATTTTCCATCCATTATAAACCAAAAAGGATTTTATTATAAAATAATATTTCTATCTTTTCCTAAGGTGTCCCTCACCCCTCTTATAAAATGTCACATCCCCTTCTATATAATTCACACCTTAAAAGTCGTTTGGCTCGGTCAAACCTTTCCCAAATACCCGCTCAACTATCCTCCCATCATCCTAGATTCCTTCCATTAGTAATAATTCCATCTTATGGAGCACTTGTGATCAAATCCAAAGAATGAACCTGAAGAAGAGGTAATGATTTCACCACCCTATTTCATGTTCTTTACTTATTCCACATACTCTTTCTTTGTTATTAGCATAACGAAATAATAACTCCAATACATTATATATACTATGTTGTTATTATAAATATGGAACAACCATGTTCACTTTTATATCAGTCCTATGAATGATTAGGTCACCATTGTGCGTACGTCTGGCTTACTGTCTCCACGCCATGGTGTAATTTATTATTCGACACCATGCTATTTAGATGGATATAATGATGAGTAATATGTCAATAAATAATGAAAATAATATGATAATGCCTCTGTAACATTAATATACCATCCAATTCCACACCATTAAATAAATTATATTATCACTTTTGCATACGTACGGATTACTATCTCCATGATGCAGTGAGATTTATTTCTACATTCACCATTCATAGACGATTATAAAAATATATATTTCTAATAAATATGTAATATATGACATAATAATGATACTGGAGATATATATATATATATATACATATATATTTGTATTTATGTACTTACATATAACTTATTCACTTACTTCTGTTCAATACGATATAAAAAGAGAAGCATCGTTTATGCGTATGTACGGACTACCGTCTCCATAAACGGTGTTTTCCATTTCATATATATATTAATTATAAATACTTATATTCTAAATATATATTATATATGAATCATGGATTATAGTCTGCATGTATTTAAATCGTGATCTAAATGATACAGTCATGAATAAAAAGTCAACAAACGTATGATAAAGAAAGCTATTATTACCTGAAATATTAATTTAAATGAAAATCATTATTAATTGGGTTGTGTGATGTCATAAATGAATAATGTATGATATAATAAATTTTAATATGGTTCTGGTATAATATAATAACAAGAAATATTCATTATACAAGAGGTTAAACGTACCATCGACTAATGGAATGTGCAAGGTAAGTGGTTTCTTATCTCACTTTTAATTACGTGAGATTTCCATTGTTCAAAACACATTTACTACATGTGTTGTATTGTGTACTACCATTTGATATATATTATCATGATTATATTTATATTCATTATATTCTGTGATTCATTTGGTGGTTAATGACTATTGTTCATATGACTCGATTGATTACAACGAGGTAAGAATTATTTCCTCAATCGGTTTATTATCCGAGATTGTTCATGTGTAAGTATTTTCTGGGACATACGTATCAAAGATATCCATATTTTATAAAAATTATTTCAAGTGGAATCATTTATGGTTTTATGGTTGGTCTCTTTATCAAGATCCTCATTTTAAATGTTTTAATGATATATCTTTCCAAAACCTTTTAATTAATGTCAATGTTTACAAAATGATTTTAAGGATTTATTTGTATGGACATGAATTTTTTTAAAAGATAATTATTTTAAAAAGTTTCATAGTGTTGTGGGACACTTTGATTCAAAAATATCTTTTAATATACTACCGTTATAAATTCTGAGAATTTTAAATGATTTCATTGAAAAAGGGGTATTTCTCTCAAAGAATTTTATGGATCATTTTCATCTATGTCAACATCATTTAATAGATTTTAAACTTATTTGAACATTATTTATTATGATATAAATCTTCAATATTGTATTGAATGTTTTCTGACACGTTTGACAGTGGATGTGTTATTTTTATACCATTCATGGTTTATGGATAAAGTATAGACATTTCATATGCTAGTTTTAATACGAATGTTTATGTTATATTTCAAACAATTATTATGATGAATGTATTGGACTAGTATGTCCCGGTTTGGGGACAGGTAAAATTAATCCCTCCAAGTTGGGGTTCAGTTATAGCAGACCCTTTAGGTTGGATTCCGGTAATAAAGGCACTCCGGGTTGGAGTCTAGTTACAGAGGCTCTTCGAGATGGAGTCTGGTTACAGAGGATCTACGGGTTTGGGTCGGTTACAGTTAGCCCATAGGTCCTAGAAGGAGGCCTTGACATAAATCTTAATTTATGGTACTATACATTCCCCCATTATGAAATTAGATTACATGTGATTATTCGACTAGTATAATATCCATGTGCATGTTTATATGGTAATGTTTGATTTATTTTTGGCCATATTATGTTAATGTTTATGTTTAAAAGGATATTGTTTTTATTACACATCTTGACTTAAATATTTATAGCTTCCGCTAAATTTTATACCCTTAATGAGAATCTGAGATCACCCCTTTCCTATGTTTTATTTTCCCTGGATGAGAAGAAGTATATTATGACTGACCTATAGGCATAATCTAGGCATCTTGGATGTCTCTAATTGAATAAATTAATGTTGATTTTCATTACATGTTGTAGTGTTTAACTTCATGAATGTAATATATTTTTAAAGAATGATAAATTGATTAGTCCTCCGGGTCATGATTCCTTGTAATCATTCCAATGTTAAATAATAACACACTGACTATGGGCTTCTGAGGTTGGGGCGTTACATTATCCACTCTATTTCACATGTTTTTGTTTACATAATTATTTATCTACATCCACTCTATTATAATTATTCTACATTCAAAATGTATTCCCTCATAAAGCACATCAGCCTCCAGTCTCATCTATTGACTCTTTCATGGACAAAAATGTTGATAATTTCAAGCTTATATTACCAAATTGAATGTATAAATAACACTTTTAAGGAAATTTTGTTTCATTTACATAATAATAGCCTAAATTATATTCTATATGGTCTAAAAACATATCCACAAAAAGAATTCATGTGATGATATTTACTAATGATGTATTTTGTCATGTAACCATGTGAAACCTAGTTCACTACATACACAACTACACTGAATGTGTACATAATTTCATTGACCACTCACTGCACATTATGGAGACTCCATACATACATCACTTATCCACTACATATGGACCCTAGAAAACAAGACACATCTCATTGCATACAATTCTCCACAATTCCTGATCTAACCCTTGATAGCTGTCTTGTAGACTGCATAATTCACCTCAGGGACCAAGAACACCATATCTCGTCTATTTACATCACTTTATATTATTTAATTCAAAATAACTCATCATTTATGTTATTATAAAAACATCAAAACTCGATTTATATTTTTTAACTCATAATAAACAGATTATATTTGTATTTATAGGAAATCCACCAATGGATCATTCATTTACTTGGAATTATTATTATACACCTATAAAAATAGAATTTATGAAAAAACACTCCACCTTATAATTGAATACTTCATTTACAGACCCCACTCATGTGACCATGATCAATTAAAGAGAACCATAATAACACCACATAACTCCCATATATTTAATATAAACTGATTCATGGTTAATCATAAATCCCTGCTTCAACACCATAGAACCCCAAATAAGGACGACATGTGTAACTATGTGGTCGACCAAAATTCATCACACTAAGACACGATGGCCCTTTTAAAACTATAAAATTTACTATTCATGAATGATACATGACCACATCGTCCATGTTCTAGACAGAAAATACTATATTCATATAATAAAAATGAATCACACATCATCTCACCAAATCCCAAGGATACAAGCTTAAAAATTTAACAAACACTAAGAAGAAATATCATATAAAAATACATCAAATCCCTCATAAGAATTATATTAACTGGAAACCATCTTTCATGATATTCAATGGTCATTAATAATTCTTGTTATTTATTTTAAACAAAAAAATAAAAATTATACACTATCTTTGAGTACCATGGTTCTAAAATGTTTGATACTAGATGGCTGCCCAAAACTATTTTGTGAGGGATTCCATAAAAATTTGAGTGGATATAATTAAGGATGGGATGTTGGTTTTTTGGATAATGTGTTGAATGGTACAAAGGGATATAATGATAAATAATTACGTATCTGATGTTGATAATATGTTTTCACTATCCTTATGAAAAATCACACAATAAATTGAATCTGAAATCACTATAGTAGAAAATAAATTCTAGAAGGTAATCTCCAAATATTAGTGTTCTCAATCATATAAGAAGTATTGTTTACCAAAAATTTCCAATTGAAGTAAAAAAAACATCATCACTTATCACTATAACAAATAAAAAATTTATAAAATGATATATATTTGAATAAATAGCTAACTCTTTAGTTTTATGTGATTCAGGTTGAAATTCAGGCATACTTGGGAGAATTATTTTAGCATTTCATTCATCTAAAATGAAAATATTACATAAATAAGGACTTAAGGAGTTACTATTTTTTATAAATAAATTAATAAAACAAATTTAAAATTCAATAAAACTTGAAAATTGTTCCCCAATATCAAATTTATTAGGAAAACCATATTGACATCTTATTACAACAACCACTATGAAGTGAAGTATCCCATTAATTCAAAGGTATCCACTATTTATCTCCTAAATAAAACCATTGTGTGACCACTATCTTCGGTAAAGCAACAATCACAAAACAGTATACTTAACACAAACAAGTAAGTAAAATTTACCAATAAAAAATCAATAATAGAATCCTAATATGACGAAAACTGTTGGAATATGTCCCTTTTAAAACACCTTCATTCCATTCATCCTTATAGAAATGGTGAAGAAAAAATTTCTACTTCTACTACATTAATATACTGAAGATATTATAGAAACAATCCACATTGTTGAATGAATTCAATAAACTAAATTATACTAAAAATATTTCCTAAAATTTCTACGTAAATTCTTAATCAGAAAACACATTTCATCCACCTTCAACATCTCCTTTATACAGTGCATTTCTACTCATTCAATCTACCAATGCCCGATTGAGTTCTGATTTTTGAATTAGCTGATCTGGACCAAAACCACAGTAATAAATTCCATGGGATTTTAATCTCTAATTATCTTATGTAACTCCAACTCACTATCTTCCATCATCATAAAAATGTAGTGGTACTTATGATAGATGTGTTTAGTTATTGAATGAAATAATAGATTTGTAGCTGAATTATTTTAACTCCCATTATCATTATTTATAAAAATATATTTTAAAAACCTCCCATTTTATAAATTAAATTCCTGAACCACACTATCCACTTTGTGAATATTAAAAAATCCATATACTTTTATTCTTTTTGTCAAACTTAAATGAGTAGTTTTAACCTGATCATGTAACTACGCACGTTCCCCTTGAATGTTAAAAATATCCGGGAATGATCATACAAGAATGGAAACCACCCCCAATGCTTAAAACTAAAAACTAATTTAATGCGTCAAAATATCCAAAAGTAGTATATGTACCTTCTATTCCTTTGGTATACTGACTAATTTACTTTCTAAAAACATAAAAACCATTCATTGTATTTTCCATGAATGAGATGATCATGCCCATTATGTGTGAAATATCAGGATGAGTTCACAAAATATAACAACTAAAAATTATTAGTGTTGAAACAAATAAATTCTTTTCCAATGACATATTTTTTTATTCTGATAATGATTTATTATCAATTTAAATCATAAAGTATTCAATTATTCGATGTAAAATTATTTTAAATATACTCATTCCAAATCTATCATTGATCGTCTATATTTATTCTTTTTGAGATAAAACTAGGATCACCATAATCATATGAAGTTCAATCCTAATTCCTCAGATATTATCTGAATCACAATGATATTTTGTATTAATTATTTTAGAAAATCACCCTTAAAAGTTTTGAATCAACTGAATATTTTTATGCACTGAAAAAATATCATCCACTTATAAAAGTAATATTATGATGTGATTTCAATTGAACTCTTTTCAGAAATGGAATGAATAGATTTGTATTCTGTGGATCATTTTTCTTCCATAATATAATAATACTTCTTATTCCAGCACCATAATTCTTGTTTCAACATATAATGACCAATTTATATTTTTCAGACCAAACCCAAATTCTGGTTTTCACAAAATGAAATTGTTTAGCATTAAAATTTCATCCACAAAATCACAATTTAGAAATTACATCATCATATCTATTTTATCTTGTTAAAAAATTAAATGGAATACATTTTTAAAATAGTCATAATGTTAGTGTCACCATTCCGAAAAATATCACATAGAATGTAGTAGTTTCCTTATGTTCAAACTTGTTCACTACCATAATTTGTTTGTACATCTTCGTTCTATTAGTTTATTTTTTCAACCAGAAAACACAGTTGTTCACATTCTATTTCTTCCATTATAGTAAATCTATTAGCTCCTAGGTTATATTCACATGATGTGAGTATTAAATATCAACAATTTCCAACTTCCATAAGAAAAAAACACACATATTATATACTTCTTAAAAAATTTATGGTTCTCCCACATCTAATTAAATGAAGAAACTATGATTAGTAAGATATTTTTTCACCAAAAACAAAATCATTAATGACCTTAAAAGTATTACTTAAAAATTATCCTCTTTCATAATTGTAACACTAAAAAATTTACATTGTAAAACAACTAACTGAGATTTAGTAGTTTTTTATCTTATAGGTTTATATTTTACTAGATGAACATGTCAAATTTCTATACAACCTTATGAAATTCAATATGAAATTTGTGACATTCTGATAATAGTATATATATATATAAACAGTTTAGAATTTGTAATTTCTTAGAGACTATTAAGATAAAATGGAATTGATGTTCAATTTCTACCCTCAACATCAATCACCATAAAACTCAGATTGTTCTATAAGATCTTCTCATTTAAGAGATCATTATAAATTAATAAAAATTTCTTATTTTAATCATCCCAAATACTAAAACCCATGTATTCATCATCACATCCTTTGATAGATCATGAATTATATATTTATTCAATCATATATGTTTTTTTGATATATATGTATACAATTTACACTTTAAAATTTTGTTCTGTGAGGAAACTAATGAATATTTTTTGATTTTGGTTCATCCGATGACAAATATCCTACTCTTATACAAAGACATCTATTGATAATATATATATATTTTAAGTGATTTTACTAAAGAATTATTATAAACAACAGAATGCAGAAATATAATTCTTATCTTATCTATCAATATTTTATTTATTCTCTCAGCTAAATAATATTTTTAGGAGATTCTAGAATATTCACCTCCTACTGGATCCCTCTATGTGTGAAATAGTTCTAAAATATCTAGATAGTAAACTCATAACCATTTTCTAACCTTAGATATTTCAAAATACTTAATATTTTTCTTTTAAACATTGTTTTCCATTAAATTTTGATTTCAATGACTCTACACTTAGATTTCAAAAAATATTCCAAATATTTTCTTCTAGAATAATTTCTGAAGTTAAAAATTTACCTAACTCTTTCACGAGAATAAAATTGAGAAGCTCACCAGATAAACGTATTTAACATTTCTAGATTTTTTTATTTTAGTGTTTTATAGAAAATCTAAACTTCATATTCCCCTTCTTCATTTATATACCTCCCTCGCATATTTTGAAGTAGGAATGAAAAATCATCAATATAACCATATCTTCTATAATATATATATATTTCAAAATAATGTTCCCAATAAAATTATGAAAAACATATAGACATTATAATGGTGTTTTTATGAAATTTTTATATACCACATACATTAATGTACGATACAAAGGCAAATATTTAACACCATTGTCTAAGATAAGTGTTCATTGTATAATGTTTTATATTCATTCAATAGAATATGTACCAAAACCTTCTGTACCATACTCAATAACTAAAATACTATTTTTCAAAATTTTTGGAACATATTAAACAAAAATAAAATAATACATCCATTATTTATTTGAAGTTTCACTTCTATTTTTGACAATACCAAGTCCTTCGTAATTAAAAATATTCACTCTCGCAATAATTATTAGGTAACTATTTTAAAATCATCTTTTTTTTAAGAATGGATATAAGATCAAAAATCATTTTTAAATGATTCAACTTGAGGGAAAACACAAAAAATTAATATTACACTACACTCTATTTCATCACACATCTCTTTAGATGCATTCTTTCTTATAGTTATCTTTATTTCCTGATAATATTTCATTATATTAACACTCTTTTTTAGAACAAAAAAAAATCATACATAAAGATGATTTCTCTCTAATTATATCTATTTTTTACTCTATAATTTCTTATGATCACTATATTAGGTGAGCATACCCATCCTTTAATATTTAATTAATCATTGGATGACGATAGACTATCTCAATACCAAATATTCTCACTGATAATCATGTATTAAATATCATTGAATGCCCTATCATTATACTCATTTGAACTAGTAACAATTTTCATCATGTTCATTAATATTATAGTAAAGATGATAGAAATGGAATCAAATAAAAAAATATAAGTACATAATAATGATATATATCATTTTTCACTACATTAAGATGATATTATTAAAAAAAATATACTAATTATCTTCCTCTATATAAATTTATTCTCAATACAATCCACCTCAATCAAACATTATTTGGAATTATAGAAATTTCATAAATATCTACATGGTCTATAATTAAGTATTCTATAATCTTATTCTATATAACATTCTATTAAAATTTATTGACTAAGGACATTCCTTTCTAACAATGTTCTTTTTGACATAGCTTTTATCATTAAAATTAATACAATTTTTTTTAGTTTTACACCATTCAAGAGAAGCTACATATATTTATAAATGAGATACTGTTATATCTATATTTTGTAAAATACTAATTTCTTTTCGATTAAATTTTTTTATCTAAAAAATTAGATCCTCTAATGCCATCCATCATAAGAATATTTACTCCTGCAAGATTTAAAAAAAAATTGTACAAGTGAAAGTTAGTTGGATTGTCATGAAAACTATAGGGATCTAGTAAAACAACCTCGTATACCACATATTTAGAATCCCCCAACTATTTCCTTCTAATATGTCCCCCGATATGGTCAATCATGAATCAGTCTGGTGGAAACATATTCTAGATAAAACATTCGAGAACCTAGTTTTCCAATGAATGGAAGAAATATTTTTTCCCCAAATAACCACATATGGTTTAAAAAACTCCTACCTCAATTAATATAAGAAATAAAAAACATTTATTCATTTAATTTATATATATGTAATAAAGAGAAATTTTTTATATTGTTCATATTTAATGAATTTTTTCAATCATAGAAATATTTAATCATGTCATTATTTATTAAATAAATGATTAAAACATGGAGCCTAAATGGGTTATATTGATGTATTAGTCAATTAATCACATTCATTCAATTGCAAAAAATTTCCCTCCCCTTAATTCATAGAGAGTAATATCGGGTAATCTGGTTATGTAGAACATTGCGAAATGTGGGATTCCATTCATTTAACTTTTCCCAAATTCGATCTCCTAGATAAATACTTTGGGTGAAAACCACCTAATATAAATCAATAATCACACAATAAAAAAATTACTCATACCAATTTTCAAACAATATTAAATAAATTCCCAAAGAAAATCCATGTTCTGGTGAGGAACATAGGAATATTACTCATGAAAAATATACTCTATTCATTCCTCCTTCATAAAATGATAATTAAAACACTATTTTCTCAAATACAACAATGAATCGACGATATTCAAGCACCACACATTCTGGTTCACTGATTTAGATCAAATTATTTAAGTATCCCATATTCCAAAATAAGGGATGGTGATATCCTATTCATAATCATTTGGGTTGGTAGTTTGTAGAGGTAGTGATTGATTTTTGAATGAAGCACTGAATATTGGAGGGTACGATTCTTGGTATTTACAGAGGGTTACGGGTGACCCAAGAAGCTTGGATATTACTAAGAAGATATATGAAGATGTCGTTGGTATGTGGGTAGTGAGTGATAGGCTCTAATGGAGGATGTGTGGAATAGGTTTCATGATACTCCCTTGATCAATGAACATGATAAATTACCACACGTATCTTAATGTATAAACAGAAATTGTATATAGTTTTTTATATTAATATATATTATAATTAAAATGAGTCATTGAAGATAAAAATCAATTAAAAAATAAATATAAAATATAAAATTATATTGAGAATATTTCTTCATATTACTAATCAACCCTACCATATATATCCAATAGAATTTCATTCATCCACATCATTTAATTTAACCCCGAATCAATATTTCTAATATAAATAGATATAAAATTACTCTTAACCAATATGTGTGTGAGAAAAAATATAAATCATTATAAATAATTTATACATTCTTCTTATATTGTAGGTGATTACCATGAAAGATAGATATGATTTTTTCAATTTCATTGACAAAATAATGTAGAGTCACAATACCACCATAATCCAACTCCATTTAATAACACAATGACTCTCCACTTCAACTGCATTTGTGTCACCGATTCATTCCAGTTAGTGGATTTCATTTTTAATTTTAAATAAATATTGGACTTTCGGATGATTTTTTCTACACAGTCAGCATAGTCTTCTCTTATATCTATAACTCTTATTTCAATTTTATTCATTATATCACTAACTATTTTATAATTACCATAATGTGTTGTGTTTTATAAACATTTATAGATGTATAATCACACATTATTAACCAAAAAATTGAATATGTTCATGAGGTTTTAAAATATATTTGTAGATATTTTCTGCTTCAAGTGTTCTTTTATGTTTCCATCCTTGAAAAAATACACATCTAATATGTCAGAAATGATCCAATAGATTCAATTATAAAATGGATATAAAATCAATATATACATTCTATTATCATTATTTGAACTAAAATTGATCAAATTAGAATACTTTTGAACCCCGTAACGATTAATCTTGTATTCATTTATATTATTAAATGAAAAATTCATCTATATGAGACATACTCTAAATGATTTGATCTAGTAATTTTAATAATCCTCAAACCAATCACAATTAGGCTTACATATACAAGTTGTAATTAGGTAATATCACTTTAAGTTAATGATTCCATTCCTCAAAGGCTCCTAGATGTGAGTATCATCAATATTAAAATAATAAAAATTAATGAATTTTTTAATAAAAATGGAATTCCTAAATTTGATTCACTATGGTGTCTATTGTAGTGGTATCTTTTTAAGTATGAAAATACATTTTATCAACCAAATTTTATATAAATAATTCAATATATCTATAATTACAAAATTTTATTATAGAATTTTTCAAAACAACCATTCCAGAGTGGTGAATTATTTTTAAAGAAGATGCACATTCAGCTAATCAAATCAATGATTTTATAGAGTATAGACTCATAGATATTATATACATACAATGGATCATCCATTATTAAATTTAATATTATTGTGTTTCTCACTTTGGATAATCTATATTATGTTCTTCTAATGGTTTTTATTCAAATCTACAAGGTTAATATTCCAAACCAATATTATCTATGTGGGTTATAAAATTATTTTGTTTAAATATTCAAGAGTTTTGTAAAATATACACCCACTATAATAATGTTTTGAAATATATAATTAATTTTAAAAAGAAATTAGTTATCCAATTATAATCCTTAAATTTATTGTCAAATTTATACACAATCATTTACTTAGCCATGAAAATTATTCCATCCATTGACAATGAATTTTCTTTCCATTAAAAATATTTATATTTAATAATTAAAAAATCTTCACAGAGATAATAGAACTTTTAAAGCATCAAAAAAATTATAACTAAAAAATAAGTAAATGATATTGTGCCCTCCATTTTAATGATAATGGAGATTTAGATATTTCATTAAATTAATAAATTTTTACCCAATTTATGACTTCTCCCAATCGACAAATGTTATTAATACCTTCTCATATTGTTCAAATATAATCTTAATCATTCTGATATTCCTTATATCCACCCTAATGGAAATAAAAATATTATAAACATAATATATGATAGGGGTGATTAATAGACTCTTGAAACTTGCATCATATTTAAATTACATTCATTTATAATTTAATTTATGTATATCCAATGATAATTCATCTTGATTTTGAAGATAATAACACAATGAAAATATCCATTTCAAAAACTTTGATTACATTGATTGTATCTCTATAGGGAACCATTAAGAAGAATAGAAAACCTAATTAAATAGAAATAATTATAATTCATTAAATTAAGGAATCAAAAAATCCCACTTGCATAAAAAGTTGATAACAATATCTTAAATCATAGTACAAAATATATTCATTAACTACATCATCAAAGAAATGTTTTCTTATCTATTTAATTTTTTATGAATGGTAAATGTACCCTAGTGAAATTATGTCAAAATCAGTTATGATCCTACCATTTATAAATCCGCATTGTATTATAGAGAAAATATTACTCGATACAAGTGAATCTTTGTTAGATCAGTACATACAAAAAATGTTGTAGTGCTTGATAAAATGTGCCAAATGGTCTAAAAATTTAAACATGGATTCTATTATCCTTTTTAGGAATAAGTGTGAAAATTTTGGATCTTGTACCTCTAGTAAAAAATGAAATATTAAAAAGTATCCTAAAATTAAATTCAAAATAATTGTAAATAATATCAAAAAAATCCTAAAAAAGGATAGTAAATCCATTAGGACATAAGTAATTATCATCAGTGGGTATGGAAACTATTTCCATTATTTCAATAGCCATGTGATTTTTGAAAATTATGAAACAATCCTGACCGTCACTGAATTTTGTGATAAAGGTACCTTCGTTGTGTAATTTTAGTCAATTCATCTAGTTGAATAGACACTTGTAATGAGATATAATGAGGTTAAAATTTTCACTTTATTTTTCAATAAATTTATGCCCCTCCTGGATAAGGTAATTAGGTTTATAAAAAATTATATATATTTAAAGAGTCATGAATTAAGATGTAATTGAATTTCATTATTTTAATAACTTGATCCAATATGATTATTCTTATATATCACACATAGTCTATAATAGAGAATTTAGATTTTATCAATATCATATTCCCTCTAAATATTGAATTGATTAATTTTTTTCAAGTTGGTTCCTCCAAAAATTTACCTTATAGGATATATATATATATATATCCTTATCAGTATTCCAAATGAAATATTTACACTAATATCTTCGTCTAATTTTGTTATACTAATGTTTCATTTAAATAAATATCAATTATATTGTATTTCACATGCTTCCACGCCTCTTAAAAAATGATCCAATAATCAATGTTTTTCAACAACGAATTTTTAAATAAAAAAGGAATATGATTCAGATCATTCCAATAATATAGTTTAAATAAAATGGAATTATTAATTGAATTATACCTATGTAGAGATATTTTTTTCAAGGATTCAATATAATATTATCTGTCATCGTTGAAAAAAGTTCTATCTAGTTTATAGGAAATCACACTTCTTCCATGAAATCTATATCTTGTGTATTTTACCTTATAATATCTAAAATGAAAAATATAAAAATAAATATAAAAATAATAAGAATAATATTTTTGAACAGTTGATAGAAGAACCTAGTTTTACAAGGCTCATAAATTTTTATTTAATAATGTTATGGAATATAAACAATATTGGTCTTTTACATGAATAATAGTATACATCTAAAGAAAATAAGTTATAATAGATTTATCTAAAAATGAATAGACTATAGTAAAAAAACACGTTCCATATCTATAAATTACTCTAAACATAATAATATAAAAAATCATGACAATAATTATCATTCTAACCACCCCATTCAACAACGGTAAGGTTACTAAAAGGTATTAGCCCACGATTCACTCTAAAATGATTACACACACTCTTTTAGATGTAGTAATAATCTTATTGTATAGATCATAATTGTTTTGAATTACAAATATCATGTTAAACTAAAAAAATTACTAATAAAATGTTCTAATAACCTTTTATATATTGTATCCCCACTATATTGGCTACAATAATACCCACAATAATAAAATTGTATATATAAACCATTATGTTTTGTACCATAGTACCGTAGGATTCCATTTAATCTCTTAACCATTAATCTATGAGGAGGTAATTAATAATTATAATAATAGTTACAATAATAGTAATAATAACTACTATTATTGCCAATGATGATTTGAGTGATGTTCCTGGAATACCAAACACACAACCTTTTTATTCATTAAAATAGAGTGTTACAAAGGCGAGTTATAGTGGCACATATAATCATCAACTCTAATATTAGGGTAATGAAAATACCTGAAATCATTAAAAATAATAGTGGATAAAAAACATGTACAAAATTTTATAACATTCGTCAAAATTTTATCAATATCTATGTTACCTTCCCTATACATATAAGAAAATTTTACATTAATATTATCTAATGATATCATAAATTTAAACAAATTAATATAATGTTTTCCTAGAATAATGTTATAATAATTTTAAAGAACATTAATTGTATACATAGAGTATTATTTTATCGAGATTCAACCACATTAATATTATTTAAAAATCAACTTCAAGAATGAAAACCCAAAGATATGATTAATAGGAAATATAGTTTTTTATGAAATTTAATAGATAAACCTTTTCACTTCAATTATTTTTTATTAAAAAACAAAAAAAACATAAGATCCTACAATTATTCTATTTTAATATTCAATTTTATTTAGATTAGTAATGGTGGGATGAATTTTACATAAGAATGGTTTAAATATTTTCTTGGAATACCCAATACACCTTTAATTTTCTGTAATAATAATGTTTTTAATATAAATTTACACATTACTTGATTATAATTTTGAATAAATTGATTGTTTTTAATAACAGCTGATTGTTACACTTTAATATCCATGGACTTACAATCAGATGAATTTATATCTGTCTTTGATTTTCTTTAAAAACACTTTGTCAATGCACCCATTTATACATTTAAGACATTATTTTTATGGATGTGGATACAAATCTGATTCTTGAAGGATAAAAAAGCATTCCATAACATTGATTCAAGCATATATATTGTGAAAACAGATCTTTCTTGATATATTTGATATATATATATATATTGAATGAATTTGTGTTTGGAGAATTTAAAATTTTGCATTCATAATGTGTTTCCCAATACTTCATGAATCTTAGAAAAATAAATCAATTCATGTATATAGAGTTTTCTATTCCATATATTATAAATCAATATCATTAAATAATGATTGATGTGTTTTTCAAGATCATAAACTTCCACTGAAGTGGGAAATATTATACACCCAATTGGTACATGATGTATATATTAATAGTAAATTAACCCAATAATGTTGATTACAAGTGTTTGAAATCATTATTAGAAAATTTATATACTAAGCATAGTGTATAAGGTTATTATAATAATTTCGATACCATATATTGAGACCAAAAAAATAGAAGTATTAATAATTTTACACATTATAATGTAGTATTCATAGTGTAATGTTCCAAAACTATTAATGATCCATATCTTCAAGTTGGGATTCCTTAAATAAATAAATTTTATTTGTAGTATAATTTCATAATTATTGTCAAAATGATTTATCAGGATAAAATATCCATGTTTGAATATATTTGGGTCTATTCATCACTAAATACTTTTTATTTTTAAAACCCATAGGGATTCATTAGAGATATAAATAAAACACTTCATAGAGTTAGAAATCAATGAATTTATTAATATCCTAGCATTCTTGATTTGATTCCCCAAAATATTGAGTTCTAATATATTTATTACATGAAACTATTAGATTATTTTTTATTGAATGTATCGTAAATCGATAATGTCTCCAATTATTTTTTTTAAACTTTTGACAAGGACATTGGGCTAATTGTATAATTGAAAAACATAATAAACATGGATATTACATTAAAATTAACCCAAAAAATACTGTATGTGATTTTCTATTAAATTTCCTTGTAGACTGGTGATAATTAATATTAAATTCAATTCACATGATATAAATTTCCTTGATCCTCCAGCAAAATAGGGGAAATCATATATAGTTGAATGTAAGTATACATGAAATTTAAAATCTTGATGACAAAGTTATTTCAAAAGAAATATAAACTTCATAAAACGGAAAATAATTTATACCAAATGATAACCTGAATAGAAACATAAATATTCTCCATAAAAATGTCTTTATAAAGAAAAAAATAATCCCCTTAAAATAATAGAACAAAATCCCCAAAAAATATTAGTTAGATAATTGAATCTACATTCATGTCCACATATATAGAACATATATAACCAAAATTATTTTTATCAAATATACTTTTTCTAATGTTGTTTTAAAATATCCCAAAGAGAAGTGGTGAAAATGGAATACATTTCCTCACTCATACTGAAAAATTATTATCTCCCATGAGAGATCCATATCCAATGATTTAATTCTTGGAACATCTATTTAAATAAAAAATTATTTCGAGAAACCTACATAATAAACTAATATTATTATGGATATATGTAATGTATGATATAAAATTATAAATGGATTTATTGACATTTTTCATATGTTTATGGTTACCATTCATTTATTTATCATAAATGATATTCCCATTATCATATATAGTATCCAAAAATCATATATTATTCCAAATAAGTTGAAAAAATAGGATTTGAAATATAACATCAAAAAATAAGAATACATTTCATTGTGAAATTTTTTATTGATGATATTAGGTAAGGATTTTCTTATATTAATGGGTCAAGAATATATAATATCATTATAATGGTTATTTTTAATGTTGTTATTAATTAATAATGAGTTAAAACCCACTAGTAAAAATCTAGTGACTAATGATTCTCTAACTTCTTGATATGTATCCATATATAAAATTTCCCAATTACACAAAATGAATTATTTACTGAATTAATCTATAAGAGATACAAAATATTATTTTATAGATAAATGGTAGATGTGGTCTACTTCATTGAATATTATTTCTATGATGAAGGAATTCTATTGTTCACTCAAATAAGATAAAATTATGTCACATGTTTTTACTTCATTAAGAGAATGTGTATTTTTATAGTAAGGATGATTGTATAGGTAATATGATCTAGTTCAATAACATTATTCTTAACTTGGTTTTTACCATCAATATATATGGTGATGGTTTTATTCCAATTTATACTGTATTGAAGGAGGATATAAAAGGATCTTGAAATCCCATCAACATCTTTCGTACAATTTGATTTAAATTTATCCTTGTGAATTATATATTTACATGTTAAAGTTTCTATAACCAATATTATATTTTATTTTCTTCTTATGTTGGTGTATCCTATTGTAGCACCCCTAGTTTGAGGAATGTGGACTTTTTAATGCTTTTTATGGGTTTAATGTGCATGGGATGAGTGGGGAAGAGGCTGGGAGAGTTTGGAATGGTTTTAGATGAGTTTGGAGGCTTTTCTATGGGTTCACGGTTTGAACACGGTTAGTCAAAACCATGCAGATTCTCTAGGATTCCGTGTAGGGGGGGACAGTAAGCTTTGCACTGCCTATGCAATGTTTTCCAAACTGTGCAAGGAAACCGTACAGACCCTTTATCTTGAGATAATAGCGTGCACACAGCTAGCACACGGTTTGAAAAACCGTGCGAGCTAACCATGTGGCCACATAAAATAGGGTGATAAGTTCTGAGCGCCCTCGGTCTTAACCTATATCACTCCAAACTACCTCCCACTCGAATATCACTTAGGGTTTTTGGTTCTCAATGGTTGGAGGGGCTCTCCCAATCTATTTGGAAGCATTTTTAAGAGGTTTCTTAGAAGATTGAAGGTGGTTTCTCCTGGTTAAGTCTCTCCTCTTGGTTTCCTTGTGTTTTCCTCTAGATCTACATCCCTATCATTCTTGGTTTCCTATATATACACTTTTTGTGTGTATACCTAGGGTTTTGGTTTCCATGGATGATGTTTTTAAGGCTTTTGAATGTTAGGGAAGAGGATCTAGAGAGGTTTCGGTGGTGCGTTCGCCGAATTTGAGGTGCGGTTTCTTGTGGGTCAATTTCTCAGGAACCCTAAAGGTTGGTGGATTCTCTCTTGACTCCACTTGGTTAGAACTAGTGGTTATTTGTTGCAATTAATTGTGATTTGTTATGTGAAATTGGTTATAAATCCCTTGGGTGATGTTTTGGGGATTTTGGGGAAAAATTGGGTTTTTGGTGAAATGCTTTGGTTGAGGATTTTAAATTTGAGATTTTAAAATGTGGTTCTATGGTTGATTTTTGAAAATGATTGATGGAAATGGTTTTTAATAAAGATATTGTTTTATTGAAATTTTTTTTGGAATGGAAAATGATTTTCAATAAATGAGTGATTTATTGATGTGGATTGATATGAAATGGAAGGGGTTTCTTGCAAGATGTTATGACCTTAGTGGGTAATATGCTTTGATTGGCTTGTTTGTAATGTTTTGTGTAAGTGGCGAGAAGTTCCACTATAAAAAGGAGATGGATAGAAGATGTAAGGGCCACCATTATGGATAAGTTGAAGGGAAGTGCTGCTTGGTGTGAATAGGTGAACTGATTGGATGGAAGCACCACTGTTTGGTTGTTTTGGTTTTTTGATGTACATTTATTGAAAGATGGAAATTTTTTTCGTAGTGTGTAAATGATGAAATGGCTTATTTCATGATTGGTTGGATTTACCTTGGTTTCTTGGTTTGGGTGTGATGGCTTGGTATGTGCATGGTTGGGTTATGGAAAATGGTTGTACTTGTGATTATTTTATATAAACTGTTTTATAAAAATCTGCTAATGGTTTATCCTAGTGGCGTGTGTAGGGAAGTCATTTGGGGAAATCCTATAGAGTTTTAGTACTCACCCCCTACATTGGGACATTGGATTATTTGCATATGTTGTGTTCCATGACGTGGGAAAAGTTAAGGCATCACCCTCCTTTATTGGTGCATCAGGATGTCTAGGTGGATCTTGGAGCATGGATCTTGGTGTGGAGCCATGGAGTGTGCCTTGGCTTATTTTGGGTGTTTTTTTAGTCTTTCACATAGTACTCTGATATGGTATTGGATGTATTGGTTATAGTTTGTATTGTGGTACAACTTTGTTGTCCTTTGGGAATACATTCTGGAATGTTTTGGTTGACATGCATCATATAGTGGTTGATAGTGGATGGTTTGAATGGTTTTGTCTTAATGTAAAATTGTTACCCAATTTTTTCTCGAAGCCCTCGACATTTATTTCCAGCCTGTGGCACCTTGGGAACGTCACTTAAGGCCAAGTAACCCTCACCGCCTCCTCAACCCAATAAGGTAGAGGCGGGGTGTTACACCTATTGAGTAATGGTTTCATGAAATATTTCTATCATTTTAATGATTAATCCTAATTTCCTCATCCATTATGCTAATATTATCTTTCCTATAAAATCCTATAGTAGGATTAATAATTTTTAGATTTAGTGTTATTTTATAAAAGAAATCATACATTTCATATTTTCACTATTATTTCATAGTGATTCCAATTCAATAATCTAGATAAATATATGATGTGTTTAATAGAAAAGGTGTTAGAGAATATCACCATCCATCACCTAAGATTATAGATTCTTAATGGGTTGGAATGAGCTAGAGTCGGCCAAGAATGTATGGATTAAAATTAGAAATGAATAATTTTTTTAATCTCATATTAAATGATGAGGCAAAAAAATTATCCCATTGAATTTCTATTTTTATGTATACAATTCAATGGTTTAACATGAGTTTTTATTCAATAAATATTTTTTAACATATTTAAAATATATACTAATAATGGATATTAAATAATAAATAATAAGTAGTGATCATATAAATGTTAGGATATAAATATATTCTAGGAATATTAATATATATGAGTGTTTTATCATGATATTGGTATATTAAATTAATATAACATTAAAATTTAATTTGAAAAAATAATTCTTGGCCTATAGACCAATTTTTAAATTTTATGATCATCCGATTTAATCTTGTATTCTATTTATAAAATCCTTTTAATACCATATAAAAATAAATCCATTTTTTTAGTCTACAAATACCCATAAATATAGACTTTCAGGACTAACCAATAGATCATGGCCTTCTAATCAACCCTACATAATATAAAAATGGTAAATGTTGTTTTTTAAAATTCTACGTAGATACTAGTATGATTTATGAAAAAATTTCATTCAAATGTGATAAAAGAAAAGTCCTTATAACTTTTATTATCTCTCTATCCATTGATTTTATTTTTACCACATGTATATTCATATCAATAAAAAATTAATTCCATATTCGTAACACAAGTCAATACCCCCATGGAACTCTTCTTATGTAATAATAAATAATAATATAATAATTTTTTAATTGATAAAAAAATTAATTGAAATACCTAATAATAAAATAATCATTATTAAAATCCATTGAGACATTATAGATAACCCACCATAAATCTCATATAGTAATTAAATTTTTTTTATACGTGATGTTAAGAAAAAATTTAGAGCCAAGAATTTATTAATGAAAGATTTTATTTTTATATCCAATTTAAAAATTATTATTATCATATAAATAAAAACAAAATCATTTTTAACTAAAAATTTCCTTAAGTTATAAAGAAGTTATTTTATTATATAGACCCCCATAATGATAAAATAATAACAACATTTTGATGTTTATTTTATCATTTTAATTGGTTTATGAAAATTTCTTATAGAAATCGAATCCTTTCATTCACCTCAATAATTTGTTTAGGAATTAACATCATGAAACAAAAAAAATTATTCCTCATCTCTATTATAGCATTTATACTTTTCTAGAGAACACTGTTCCTAAACAAATGTAATTGAATTTTATATCAAAAATCTAAATATATCCAATGAAATATGTAATTCAATATCTTCATTTTTTTCATGGTATAACATTTAGAGGAGTTACCAAATTGTACATTTATGAATGATATTTCATCCTCAGAAACATTTTCTTCATATCCAGCATGATCCATTAAAGATTTTAATTGTGTGTATATATTTTCCAAACAAATGATGTTGCCAAAATCTTTTCCACTACCAACCTATTGAAAAAAAACATTAAACTGGTATTTCCTTACACCCAATAGGAAATTTCTTCTGGTGACCACTTCAATTAAATTATCGTATGACTCACTTAATGAATAAAAATTTATATGGTCTACCATGTGACATCAGTTGCACCTCCCCACATGGTATAACCTACTGACTAGTAGTGATGTCTTGTGAGGTTACCAGAAGGAGCTATACCCTTTTTCAAGTGTAGATATAGTAGTAAATGTAATAAAAAATATATAAATCATGAAATATATAAAAAATGTGTTGAAATTTACCATAAATGATAGTAGTAACCACATTTCTTTAGTATAGTCTGTCTCATTTGTGTCAATGATCTCCTAGATTAGAACATATACAATAATAAGAAAATTATAAAATAAAAATCCACTAAATAACATTCTCATTAGGTCATACTTCTATTCTTATTCCATCATTAACAAATATAATATAATTCCATGACAATATCCACAACATTGGGCCTTTTCCTTTAACTATATCTTATTAACAAATAGTGACATCTACACTGGTTCCCAACATCAATGGAAACCCATGAATGGTCTAAGTAAAACTCAGCATTACACTACTTAAAAATCCCTAAAATTACCAATTTGAAATAAATATATAGGTATTAGTGTTAAAGGTAAATAAATTAACAAATTTTAAAAAAATATATGAATATCTAATAAATATGAAATAAAACCATGGGCACACGATGACAGTCAAGGTCCATGACACCATTGTCCCTCTTTAGGTCTATAACAATGATTAACCCTAACATATTCAACTTGTGTTGGGGTGCCTCTTATAATTCTTTGAAATCCAATCAATCTATAAAAACCCACATGGAATCACATGTTTATTGTGGATTTTATAATCTCTCAAATTATCACTTCAAATCCCAGAACTCATCACTGTATTCCAATGTAATCCAATATCTCATATTATCATTACCCAATTCTCAATATCCACATGGAATTCATACAGTCATCATGGAATTACTATTTAATCTAAGAACCAATCTTAACATTCCCAATATTAAAGAATCATATGGTCCTGTTTGTACAAAATTCCTTCCCATGTAATCATCATGCATATGGAATATGAGATCTCATCCACGAATTACCAATCATCATGGAGCATACCAAATCCAAACACTCATATTAATATTCCCATGTAACTCATATCATTTAATATCTATGGATCTTATCCCATAATTATCGATCATCACACCACTAACACACCTCTTTATAATTTTCATTATATAGCCTGAGTTATAATTTCACATAAAAATGAATTATTTTAAATAATATTACACTATTTATTATTCTAGATTTTTCAATCCATTGTAATTCATTGTTCCGAAATAAAATTTTAATTACCATTAAAAATATAAAAAATATTTCACTTTTTAACATGTGATTTACCTAAATTAACTTTCAAACCCATAATAGGGAAATTAAATTTATCAAGGAAAATAACCGATATGAATACATAAATCCATTCTATATTATAATGATATATAGGGAGTATTGATTTCATTTTCATGATCATCAATGATTATGAAATTCCAATTCAAATTTACTAATTTAATACATAATTACTCACATAAAGTTATCAAACCATGATGCTCAACTCAACCTATCATTTACATTGTAGAATACCATAACAGTTAATTAAGATATCAATGGTATAAATTAACAATCAGGTAATTCTACTAAGAATCTATTTTATTTGATTAAACAACACATTAGTTGATGGGTTTTGACAAAAATAAAAAGCAGTTTAATAAATTGAATTTAATTTAGTAAATATGTAGAAAGTCATCTTTATTAAACAATACACAATGTGATACACAAAGACAAGACTATTGGTAAATTTTAATGACCACTCTATTAAGAATGTAGAACTTTACATGTCGTGTATAAGTTATTGGTCCAATTAGAAACAAAAAAAATTTATAATCTATATAGTTTCCCTAAAAAGAAGTCATATTGACCATAATAATAATAAAACCTATTGATAGTTCCACAAAATCAAAAGATAATGATGAAGAGATGGACACTCACTACCGTCTCTCCAATGAAATTGGATAAACAATATTTTGTCATGAAATTAGTGAGATCCTTGAATTGGAATATGTGAAAGATGTTATGGATGCATGAGGGAGGTTCTAGAGAAAGGGTAGAAGAATATAGTGTAAACAATACCAATGTTCAATTATAATTTTAGAAAATTTAATGTGGTTTAAATTTAGGTTACATGATTTTCGAAACAGTGTACCAACACTGTGGACCTCACTATCTAGGACATATCACCTAGCATGATTCTGTGCATACAGCTTGAAAAATCATTCCCATAACTTGGGAATCTCATATATAATGTATTGTATAGTTTTCATGGTTTAAAAAATACCTTCATATAGATTATGAAAATATGTTACAATAACGATGATGAAATGTGGGTGGGGTGTATTGTTAGTAGAAACAATACACCATGATTTGTTTCAATTGAAACTAAAATTTTAATACTCAATTGTCTATGGAATTATCTGATCATCTTATGCACATATAGAGTGTAAAAATATATATAAAAACATCATTAAATATATTCTCACTCTATAATTATACATTAATTTTACCATTATAATAAATGTCTCATCCACTATCCTAAAAAATATATAAATTGTATAAACCTAGGGGCTCATGAATAAACCTAGTCTAAAAAAATTCAATACTGTTAAAAATGTCAAGAATAATATGTCATGGTGGGTGTAAAATGTTTTACCCCACCCATCAGTGGTTGTAATTTTGATTCTATATAGTCACAATCCACTCTCGAACCCTTAACATCATCTCAAAATGAATCATTTTATAAATGACATGAGGTCTAACAATCCCAATAAATTCCCACAACCTTCCAATAAAAATATGATACCCATAGATTTTTTCTATTCCATAACAATTATTTATCATTATATATTTGAATTCACTACCACATGTTGTTCCACATCATATGAGTTAGCTCATGAAGTTGATTCCAAAACTCGATGCCTCCCACTATAGAAATTTTTCTATTTAATACTACTCTCAATAGTTTACTAAATCACATGTAATTGTTCCCAATGAACCATACACCAACATACTTATGCGTTTCAATAAACATTAATACATATTCTAACATCATTTTCTAGTGTGGAAATAAGAATGAAACTATCATATAATCACCTCCCATTCATATCAACTCATCCTTGGAAACCCCTATCCAAATCCTTTGAAATTTATGGTTCATAACCAAGGATGTTCCTAATGTAATAGGAAACCTATCGAGTCATGAATCATGATATACAGTGGGTTAGAAGTCCTCTATCCAACCAATTATATGAATTTTCAAATTCCACCTCCATCATGCCATTAAAATTCCTTACATCGATACCATTATATCCAAAAGAATAATGTGTTTATTCCATATTCACCCAATCATATAACACGGATTTTTTTGGATAAAATCTCTAGTTAAATTACTACCCTCCTACAAAAACCTCTATATTTTTACCTCTGCACTGGTGTGACACCTCTACAATCATAGAATAGATTAAACCTTCTATTCTACATCCTAAAACAGTAGCTATAACATCGATCAATATCCTATGGAAACAACGATAATAAATCTAAAATGAATACATATTATATCAAAATTACATGAAAACTAACCTTCATTTCCGTTATGAACATCCAATTACCTATACCACACAAAAAACACTCTTATAGGTTGATGGAGACTTTCCCATAATTTAAATGAACCCTCCCACCAGAAGAGTGTACTTTTAATCATTATATGTGGTCATGTACCTAATATCATGGAAAATTCATCACCTTTCACTGATCCCAATAGTCTAATTCAGCCAAAATTCTCATAATTAAGCATTATACCTCCTTTAAAACATAAATTTCTTCAAGCTAACAAATCAACTTCCTCGATCCTAGTAATAAATCCATTAAATCCTTGTTTGCTCCCATAATGGATCATATAGAAATCCCTAACATATTGTGTGCCTTGCAATTCTTCATATGGATCAAAAATTGATGTGTCTAATATTAAACACTTGTGTGTCCCCCTCTCTATCCACACCCCCGATTTTGTCAACCCATTATACAAATATATCTCTCTGGTAGACCACGTCACTACACATTAATACAAACTGACACCTCATGTTTCTACACAAACCAAACCTAGGAATAAATTCATATAATGAATCTTATATGCCACAATCCCCAATCTCACACATGGTTTCTTTCTATACCAAGGATTTATAGGAACCATTCTCATAAGCATTCACTTCCTTGATCCTTCGAGAGAAATTGGGTCATACTCAAATGAAACCCTGACATGTCTGTAAAATAAATCCCCCAAGAGTCATGATACAACCCAATCAAATATCAAGTGCATAATCCAATTATCAGACTACAAAAAAATATTACATATACTATTCTAATATTACACTCGTTAGTTATTTTCATTTTCAAAAGCATCACTTTTGTTGAGGTCCAACACAAGACAACCTATAAACTAGCATCATTCCAATACTGTAAGAACACATCCTAATATTCATTAAAATACTAGAATCCTATAATAAACTCAATAGGTTCTTACACATGATTGATCCTAACCTCTACCATTAACCTTATTTCTATGTAACAACACCCAATGATTCATTCACATATTTAACCATTCTATGAATAGCTACTCAAATGGAATACTCTCTATTTCACATAACATTTACGGATCTAATCTCCATACAGCACATTGATTCTATCTGGATAATAAGATCACAACCCATCAGTATCAAGACTAACCGAGACCCAAGGGACACCACTAAAATATGATCAAATTATATAACATAAATTATCATCACATTAATTGAGCATCATTGTTCATAGGATAATGTGACTTACCAAGCCTATGACAAGATCATATCTTGTGAATTATAAGAACAAGATGCATAAAAAATTCACTATTATAATAGGTTTGAAATTAGTCAAGAATCAATGGAAAAGACATGACCACCATGAAACACAATTGTTTCTTCGTAAACCACAAATTTATAACTTAAATTGGAACCATGTATCCAAATCATGTTAGAAACTACAAGGGTTAGTCTTCTGAACTACCCCTCTATTAATGACTGGCCAAAAGACAAATAAATCATACAACAGAATCTCAATTACAACTAAATCAGTACATGGATGAATAAAAAATGTGCCAAAAACATTGAACAAGGAATCTACCATTTCCCTATTCTGTGAAAAAATATCATAATACAGGGTTAATACCCCTCACATGTGACAATAAAAGGTTTTTAGGAATACACTCATTAACATGATTCACTCTAAAAGGTCACAAAGACCTACCATAAATAACATAAAACATGCTTAAAAAAGGATGACAGACATATTATAACAGTAGTCCCCATCCCAAGGTCACCCAATATCAATCATGAAAAAACCCCACTTGGGGTTCTCATAAATAAACCTCTCTATCAAGGTACCACTCACAATCACATGGGATGACAGTAAATAGTGGAAGTGTTCACATTATGGGAATATCATAACTCAAACACACCAATAAATATGACTTCCCAAACATCCAGTTAATCCATACACTAAATTTCTATAATACACCGCTGTAAAAAAATATTTTCCTTCAATAGGAAGAGTTTTTATTATAATTATTCTTATGAAAAAATATTCACATTTTAATAGGAATAAAATTAATATAATTTATTCTAGATTTATATTTCATTTCCATTTGAAGGTTTTCATTTTACATTTTTTGTTCATATAAATATTTAAACATTCTCAGGAAATTATTTAATTGGGATTATTTCACAAGATATTATGGTACAAACTTTTTAGGTTTTATTATTTCACCTCATTTAATCTGTACGATCATTCAAAATTCCATTTAAATATACCACTACATAGTGGTTTTATCATAGTAATTGAACTTTTAATATTCTACAATATCCTTATATTGAAATCCATCATATATAAACAATTTAATGCGGATATAAAACACACAGAACATGAAATTTACATTTGTATCCAAAAATTATAGCGTCATACATGTCTCATGAATCCAAAAATTCATTAAATGGTTTATGCACAAACCAACACAATATTTCTTTTCCAATTAGAGATGATAAATCCCATAAATCATGACATCACTAATCAAATGGTTCACTCATGTTGAAAATCAAATGAACCTATAATGTTGTTAAATATATAGAACATTTTTTCATAATGCTTGAAACATCATTTCCCCCTTGTTTTGGTTCGATAAATTCCTAGAAAGAGCTCACTAATATTCTTTGACACCTTCCTAGTCACTAATATTCCATTCTTAAATTTTATAAAAATGAAATCCCCCTATGATTCCCCTTTATAACATTTTTTTTTGGATCATACAATTAAATGTTACTACAATGGCTAATTATGTGACCTTTAATGTGCCTCCCAATATATTTGAGGATACTGACTTGAAGATAAAGATTTAGAGGCATACATGGGGAGAGTATGTCCTAATTTAAGAGTATTTATAACATTTTAGGAACTAGATAACAAATATAAATGAAGAAACATTGTAGAGAAAGAT
Organism: Viscum album; assembly: GCA_963277665.1. Lineage (NCBI taxonomy): Eukaryota > Viridiplantae > Streptophyta > Magnoliopsida > Santalales > Viscaceae > Viscum > Viscum album. Next base: position 1,065,955,090 of record OY728151.1, on the reverse strand, counting down.
GAGAAAGTTCCAATAAATAAGTGTAGTAACAAAATTTAAAAATTATAATTCCCTTAATGTCACAGTTCTTATATGTAAGGGAATATAATTGAATCTCATGAAAATAATATAAAACTCTTGTTATGATCATCCCAACTAGTTCTGATTTTATCATGTCTAATCATCAATACTCATATTAGAATTCTAATGTAGTTGACATCAACATATGACTTAACCTTTTACCAATAACCTATGACAAAATAGGGACATCATCTTGGGTACTCATGTTCTGTTAATGACTATTACGATTTGAGTAAAACATATTATTTCATAAGAAAATACATCCCTAAAATAACCAGTCAAAAATAAAATCACATGAGAATTTTCATAAGGAAATTAATTTTATATATTTTGAGAAACTTATTCAAAACAAATAAATAAACATTAGTGCCCTGGGTTGATGAAGACACCTTATGTCGGATACACCTTTTTCAATCCTTAGGTATATGTAAATGATTAAAAATCCCATCATTATCCCATTCAATTTGTTTTCTAATTAATTATAAATGACCATGAAAACCATAAATAACAACTTGTAATCTAGGATTAATTATGTAATTTCAAATATCTTAAAGAATCATGTGGAATAAAAACCCTGAATAATAAATTCCATTGGAATTTGAGATCACATCCAATAATTCCCTAATTCTCTATCATCACATGAAATATAGTTTCTCATCCCTACATTCTCAATCATCAAGAGCCTTATGGTCTAGGAAGTTCTCCAGACCTTCCATTGTCATCATCAAACATATAAAATCAGATCCATCGTCTAGAAATTCAAAATTATAAGGAATAATAAGAAATATAATATCTCGTAAAATTTTTCACAAGTATATAATTCAAGATTCTCATCAAGGAATTCCCGATCCTCACACAAAAGACTATAATTTACTATTTTCAATATAAATCATGAGTTATAATTTCCCATAACAACTAATAACCATTAAAATTTATTAGTAATTATCAATTATTTTATCATGATGTAATGATAAATAGTACCTACATAAAAATCCAATACCCATTACAAATTTAAAAATAAAATTCTCATTTACCATAGTGATTTAACAAAATTCAAATTTTAAGCCATTATTGAGAAATTTATTTTATCATAGAAAATAAAAAATTCCAAAAAATATATCTATTCGAGTTTAAAGGGAGATACACAAATAGTTGAAGTCTAGGTAAATATCATTAATGATTGTTATGTAAAATTTAAAAATATATGATTTGAAACATAATTTCTAACTTTTTTATTTCAAAACAAAACACTCAAATCATCGTATCATTTAGTCTTAGGAAATAATTAGATTTAATTAAGAAAAATTACCTCCAAATTTGACTCTTTGACTTTATATTCAGAATTTCTATTATTTGGATACATTAAATATTAATATATGGTGATTTAAAATGAAAATAACTAGTAAATGGATTTAATTTAAATTATCCCAATGTACAATTGAGCTAGATTGAATGTGAAATGAACCACAATAAAATATGAACACTACTAAGGGATTAGTATATAGACCACGTATTTCATGATTAATGAAATATACATGTCATGTATCATATTCCATTTTGGGATGAATTGATAGAAATTGATAAATGAGAAAACAATTCAATAATGTAGGACATATGAGAGAATTCAAATAGAAAACCTTTTGAAAATGAATGGAAAAATTTAGTGAAGAAAAAATAGATGTATAATCACCATTATATCTCCAAAACATGTGAAAAAACTTGATATAGCTAATAAAAGCTGTAGATACTATCATGTGAAGAAGATAATGAAGGGAGGGTCACATGATGAAATTGATTGCCAATTGGGAGAAGAAAATGGTGTTAAACCCCTAAAAGTCCATATGGGGACTTTTTTAATTATAATACATTTAATGTGGTGAATAGATATGCTCTAGGATTTTCTAAACCAAGAAGACAACATTTAGACCGATCTATCTGAGACACACCCTATTACGCGGTATGTGTGAATAGTTAGAAAAACTATCTGTATACCCTCAAAATCCCTTATACAGTTAATATATAGTTTTTGATTTTAACAAACCCATCATATGGATGAAAACAGTATCCAAATATATGAATTCAGCCATATGGATGGGTTCATGGTTAGCATGAAAAATGTGCTAACTATGCACCTGAAGCAGTTTTCACCAAAACAATAAATTCAAACATTGAGGTTACATAGAAATAATCAATAAATTAATAGACCTCTAATATGTCAAATTGAAATTCAAAAACATTTTTGTAAGATGAAAAAACTTATTAATTATCCTTTAGTAATATTGTTTTAAAAAAGGCCCATATAACAAGCTCAATATTGCATTTCTCATTGAATCTCATGGATTATCTGTACACCTAGAAATTAAAATTACAATTTTCAATAATTTATAATGAATTATTCTATTACCTATTCAAAATATTTCCCATATATAATTTATTGGTCTAGTGGATAGAGAATCTGGTTTTGGATTACCTTTAATATAATTAGTAGTTTAATAAAAAATGATCATATTGACATATTTAAATTTTCTAGTGAGTAAAACATCAAGTCTAGATTTAACATCTATGAAATTTCTAGCATTTAAAAATTCACTATAGCATAAGCTCCACAATTTATTACATCCCTAAAAATATCATTTATATTTCCTTTTCATTTCTCCATGTAAAATTTACAATCATATTCAAAATGGCTATAAAGTATTCAAATAAAACATGAATCCTTATTGATATGATAATATTAGTCAAAATGACCATTATTTTTCATATACATACAATTTGTTCATAATTTATCATACTGAATTTTCAAATTCAATATTTCCTCTCTTTTTGTTAAAAAATCACAATTATACGAAGTTAAATAAAAATAAATTACAACTAGTGTACTTTTATAGTGGAGATATATGGTTTTTACTATTTCTATATATAAAATAATTAGAACACATATAGAGGTGGTAACATTCTAAACAAATTGGTTTTCAGTAGTGCCAATTCAATCCCTAAATATAATTCAATACCACATCATGAGGGTTACTCGCATTTAGTAGATTAATGTTTTTTCTCTGATTTTTGTTTCTGAAAAAATCCTAATTTAAGTATAATAGAGTAATATGACAAATATTTTTTCATCATATCATAATTTGGAGAGATTATAAGGAAATAAACACATCCAAATATAGATTTATGCAAGTTATAAAATCACCAAAAAATATAGTTAATTTTCACCGAATCATGCTATTTTTACGGAAATTCATTATTGATGAGATGTATTCGGGAATTAATTGATGACCAATATAGAACAATTATTTCAGGAATAACATCATTATTGACATGAACATGGGAAATATAACCAAACATGATAAATCTTACATATTCATATTTACTCAATGGAATGATTGAATCCTTGGATTTTATATCCAAAAAAAATCTACTCATGATTGAATCCTTAACCATATCATTTTCCTAGGTTTTATCATGAACGTTTTCTTCTTCAATAAAATATAGAATATTGATATTTATTCCCCATAATATGAGATTAATATTAATAAATTTAATTTACAGTATTGTTTATCATTGGATCACCTGGATCTCTTAGTTTACCACTCCCCTTTACCTCCATGTATACATCCACAAACAAAAGAAAAAGAACAACAACGTTATATAAATATAAAACACATATATAATGATGAAACTGTTGATATAAAAGTTACATTATATATATAGACATAACTCTATATAATTTATAAAATTAGATATTGTCAAATATAATTGGATATAGTTATAACAATATATATATTTATTAAAAATAACATTAATGATACATATTTATATCAAAATGTAATTTTCAATCCATATATAGAGTTTCTAGACCAAAACATATTTTGAAAAATAATATTATTATAATTCTATAATATCTATAAATAGTTTCCAACTAAAATTATATCAGTACATAGTTCATGTCTATAACATCCTTACTTCTACAATAATTTTAGGAAACACTATATAAACCCCTAAAAATATTATAATGTTCTTCACATATCTATACCCCTTGTATATACCCATGATATTTATAAAAAATAATCGACATACCCATCCAAATTCAAAATTAAAATGTATATAAATTTCCATAAACTAAAATTAAGGTTTTCGAAGTTACCATACCACCCGATAAAATGACACATCATAATAAATTTTAAAATGTGTTATATAATAATCATTTTTTATGAATTAATTATAAAATAAAATAATAAATAGTATTTGTAATTGTTTGTTCAGTATTATAAAATCATATATATATGAAAATTTTTTAAGCATATATAAATATTATACTCCATCATACATATAGAAATTATATATATAATGTTCATGTTATAAAAACTATAACTTATTGTGTGAATCCTTGGGCCTTCACTCATAGACCCATCGATACAAAAAATTAATCTACAAACACTCTTTGAGGACAATATGTAAAATACTAGATATAATTATCCATAATAAAAAATCAATAATGAACATTATATATCTTACATGCCACAAATTAAATTTTTTGTTTGGATCATTAGATGAAAGGATAAAAATATATCCTAAAAAGTATAATATAATTTTTATCCATTATATATGAAACTACATAATCCATAATGATCCATACACATCTCTCACAAATTCTTCCACATGATATAACCCTATAAAAATGTCACACACATTACTTTAGTTCACGACATAGGAAATATAAATAAAATAAAGAGGTATGGTAAAATAATCCAAATGGGAAACATATAACTAATGTTTTCAAAAACCTTGTAATATTATAAATAATATGGGTGAAATAGGTATAATGAAAAATTCCCTAATCAAAAAAAATTTAGAACATGTTATATCCATGAAAATTATTTAATACATTGGAATCAATAATACTACTATCATACTGATGGAATAAATAATGGAAGACATAAAAAACATGATATCAAGGCCTTATCCATAGAAACTATCAAAATATATGAAGAGATATACACCAAAACAAACATGATTTGTCTCAGGAGTGTTTTTAATTTATTAAGGAGCTATATAATTTTGTGTCCCCCAATCACATAATTATGTCTAACGAATTCACAATAATAGTTAACAAGACCATTCCAACTATACAAAAATGAACCTTTGGAATGATGGAAACATGAATATTCAAAATATTTGGAATATGTAACATTAACACATGATCAACCTATATTTTTAGTAAATAATCATAAAAAATTCCACTTATTTTTCTCATGACAATAAAATTCATAACATGATGTTAATCTATGTTACAGAATAATGTAGATCGTGAAATAATACATAGTTAACATAGTAATAATAATAAATATTTAAATTAAATTATTTGGTATAAAAAAAATTCCCCATGTTTGGAAAAGGGATAACATGAGAATAACCCATCTGTATAATGAAGGTGGATGTATGCAAAAGTAACAAATGCAATAAGTGAGAAATGCTAGTCCAAGGATTCATGTCATTGGAAGTAAAATATTATAAATGGAATATGATAACACCATATAATATAATCAAATGGAATAATATAATCAACATATATCAAATAAGTTCAAGAGATTTATCAGAACTCTATAAATGAATGTGGATTTACCATAAAACATTACTACAGGGGAAATAACTATGTCATTATCTAAATGAATAAGGGAATATTATTACTATAGTATATATATTAACTTAATGTTACTATGAAAAAAATATATCCTTGGGAGGTTAGTATACCATACAAAGAAAAAATGGTTCACAAAAATGTATTATGTCTCAGAGAATCAAAATTCTGATAGAGAAAACTCTTATGCCTTTAGAAAAATATGAATTAAAACTCCATAAAAGGGATCACTTTTAATTTGAATATAAATATCATGATACTATTATTTATGATATGATATCTTTAATATGATGTATATGAAAATATAAATTAAGCTAGGTGCAATATACATAACATGTCACTAAGGGAAGAATCATGGATGAATTTTCCTTACCATGTCCCGATCAATTCAGCACTAACAACGAACACCATGAATTGTTAAATTTAGGTCATTAAATACATTCCCATGAAACTCATTTAATATTTGGACCAGTTATACACCTCATTTACATGAACTACCATTTAATACTGGGAACTATAATAAAAGATTGATTATATTTAATAAATCTAAAATTTGATCTCGGGCTATATTTGGTTTTGAACTATAATGATGACGTCAACAATAATCTTGTTTCATAAATGTATATTAAACTAAAGGTGTATATTCAATTAGGAGTGACAATGATTATATTTTTTTAAAGGTTGGGGCCGAATCCTCATTTATTATTAAAGGAAAGCAAATACCTCTTTTAACTAGGTAGAGGGAGACCCATTACATAGCCCGAAGGTCCAGTGGGCATTTAGCCCATTACATGGCCCGTAGACCCATTTTTTTTGGCCCGAAGCCTATTCTGTGAATAGTAGTGCTATAGTACCTGCACTGCTACAGTACTGCACAATACCCGCCATCGCTACATTACTCTGCCGCCGCTACAATGCCCTGTTTCCGCTACAGTGCTCGTCGTTACTACAGTATGCCGCTGCTATAGTACGCTACAGTACCTGCACCCAATGGGTTTTGAACCCCCATTTTTCATGTAGATTTAAGGGGTACTTACCACTAAGCCAAACCCCCAACTACATCACAATGATTATATAACCTTAGAAGAACCAAAAAATAATTCATTAAATATTTATAAAATAATATTCAATGATTTATGTTCTCAAATTAACCCATGGCATAAATTTGTAGTATGGTTTATTTATGTGGTAAAATCAACCCATACATGAACCTACCTATTGTGACAACCATTTTTTTACTGATATGTTGAGGTATTTTTTGAAATGTTTATCCACATAATATTGAGTAATGTAGGGATAAAATGTGTGATATTTGGGGATGTTTTCTAGGTCACATGGTTAAGTTACATGATTATTTAAACCAATGGTCAAATGTATGTAGCTCATGTTGTTCTTGATAGATGTGTTCTCCATGGTTAACACATGGTTTTTTTATGATCTTAGTAAATCATGAATCCCATCCTACTTGGGGTATTTTTTTCACATTAGATATTTGGATGTGGGGGTCCACCCCATATCATTTTCATATCATTTCCCCTAGTCATGGAACCTCTCCAAGATCTCTTTGACTCCTTCTATGACATAAAAGGTTGTTTTTCTGAGGTATCCATAGTATTACTTCACCTAATTTATGAAGATGGTGGACTTTTCAAGTCATTATTATTTTTCATTTATTTTCCTTATATACTATAATCCTAGATTCCATTATTGGCTAATTTTAAATCATATTATTTTTCCGAACATGATTTATTTCGTTAATAGTGTTGTGAGAACTCTATTGAGACCAAATGTAGTGTATTTAAATAATGGAAATGTTATTACCACACTTAAGGTACGTGTTTTCGATTCATTTCCACATTTTAGAGTTCCTTGATATCTCGATTCATTGTATCTGTTTTAGAATTATGGAAATGGTGTATATAATATCTAGTATGGACTGTAAAATGTTTTTCATGTCTGAGTTGTTCATTTAGTATGTATAAAATGGGTTAGTTGGATTTTCTACTAAATTTTTATTAATATTGGTGTTTTTCATATTATTTGTGTTTAATAAAATTAAAATTATGATTTTCATAATTGAATTAACTTATTCATTAGGATTTAGGCTCAATATGACATTCAATATCAGTTTCCCTATTTGATAAAAGGGGTTACACATTTTTATGTTGTGAAAATTTTTTATAAAGAAAAATTGAGTTATGTTGAATTTTCTAATAATGTTTTTATTTTAAAATTATATCTTTTATAATGGTGTTTTAGTTAATAATTATTTTAAAATCAGGATTTCTAAATATATATGTACTATATGTCATAATTAAAGGTGATGTTGTAACTATGTGATGTGATATTTATTGTACCCCTATTTAGATCTTTTTATTGATTTTATATGTTTTCTTATCAAATTTATTTATGCTTTGGGATGTGACTAATTTTTTATATATGTGGTGTGGCTTATTTAAACGGTAGTGCGTGAGGTGGGAATGAAGTGATTGCGGTGTTACACCTCAGGTACAATTATTTTAATATGGTGATGTTTATTAATCATTTCTCATCTCTATTATTATTCTGTGAGGAAACTAAGGTGTCTATGTCGGATTTAGTGTGTCATTAAATGGATTTTGTAGGTTTATCTCTAGTTATACCCCCTTAGTTTAACATATCACAAGTCTTTAGAGTTTGTCTTTGAGGATACTATTAAGAGTTATTAGGTGGACTAATGTGTTAACATTAACCTATTTGTTGTTAGGTAAAATTTTTCATATCTAGTGGAATTATATTATTCCTCAATATGTTTCATCCTAAAAAATATATATGTTTGTCTGCCTTATTTTAATTTTCATAAGTGTTTAATTTCTCATGGATGGACATTATTTTTTTGTTTATTATTTTATTGTTTATTCATGTTGATGTCTTGTTTTTTTTCTATTTGTGATCATTATTGTATACCTTTTTGGTCAATATTAATGTGAGTATTCCGTTTTTTACATAAAGTTTTTTAGGGACGGTAAAATATTTTTAGGGAAAATATTAAACGTTTTCCAATATTGTTTATTTTGGATGGAATTTCTTAGAAATGATTTAAAACCATGGGGGATTTTTATTTTAATAGTATGTGGATTTAAAGTTAATTAAATATTTTCCTTAGAAAATAAATTTTATTTGGAAAAGAACAATTTTTGTGAAATGTCTCTAGAAGTGGACTTGGTTTTAGAAAAAAAATCTTCATTTTGTGCATTAAAAATGATGTTATTTGGGTAAGTTAATTTTATATATTGGGTTATTCCTATAATAGGTATACATGAAATGTAAACCTATCTGAATATTTTATTTAATAAATATTATTTTTAGTTTCTTTTAAAAAAAGAATAAATTAGACCCATTCTAATATCTTATTAGATTATTCTTCCACCCAAAAAAATCACCTAGGTTGTTATGTATTCATAATGACATCTATATGTCCTTCTAGGAATTATATTTAGGGGTGAATCTTGTTCTATATTATTAGCGAAGAATGTGTTTTATCAGTAATGGAGGTGACCGAAAAATCATAAGTAGTTATAGACCAGATATTTGGTTTCATTGAACCTGTTGGCATAAGTACGGTATCGAGTACTTAGTTATATATTTTATTTTTTCTTCCATATTTGTTTTCTGTCAATTATTATTATTATTATTATTATTATGAGAATTATCTAGGAATTTATATTTTCTTCTTTATGATTATTCTTGGTTTGGATGTTCTTATTTTTTCCATGAGCATGAAACAATCCCCAATAGTTATTTATGATAATCATGATGCTTTTCATCAACCAGAGAGGAACAGAGAAGATCCTCAGGTATGTGGTAGTTTTGATTGGGAATTTGATGAATGGATTTCCAATTATGCATCAATAAAAATGGTATTAGAGTATCTAGGTGTATTGAAAAGGGTCCTAGGTTCTAGAGAAAGGATCTTTGTTATTTTGGTGTGTCTCTTTAGTTCAGAAACTATGATTATAGTAAGATATTGGGTTTAGTGAGAGTGAATGATCCAAGACAATACTTATTTCACAGTAAATCAATAATATCTATGGCACTATTAGGCTTGTTTCTTGATCTTCAGTTTATAATTATATGATTAGATGGAATTTTAATATCATTGGGTGATTCTCTTTTCCTATTTTATTGTGTCAATGATTTTATGGTTCTTTAGCGTTTTAGTGTTGAAAATGGTGAATGGATCAGGGTCACACTATTAGTAATCATTGTCTATTATACCATTTTGTCCCCACGAGACATGTTGGTGAAGCCATGATAGTTATTCATCCACATTTTGTGATTGGATTATTGTCTCCTGTAATGAAACCAAGCACAATGAAATTTCATTTTTATAAATTATTTTTTTTTCTCTATTTCTCCCATGATTGACTCACATAGTGTATTACATTTTCATGGTATCCTATAGTCGAGTTCTAATTGAGATTTTATAGGTATTTATTTCATTTAATGTGTTTTGATATAAGAAGTATTTCAGTATTTCTAGATTTGTTCCATGGGTTTATTTTTTTTAATGAAAATTTTGTTTTTAAATGGAATACATTTTTTCAATTTTAGAAATCATTTCATGGTTTTTAGAAAAATGTGCATCTTTTTATTTCAAAATTGGATAAGGGAAAAAAATTTAGTTGAATGAATTTTTTATCATAATGTAGAATTTTATGATGTAATGAAATGCTTAAAGTATATGTTTTATGAATTGGTTTAGGGAATTTATTTACTTGAGATGAGTTATTTTAGATATGTGTTTTGAAATTGTTTTGGAATGGAGTATGAGATAATCATTTTTATGAACGTTTTGTGATTATTTTGAAAGAGAAGGTGGTTATCTTTGGTTTATATGAATTTTGAGACCATTGTTTCTTGATAAATGGTTGGGGATTTAATAAAATAGGGGTGAAATTGATTTTTCATTGAAATGTTATTTTCAATGCTATTAATAATTTTGGTATGATTTTTAGAAAAGTAATTTCTGTTTTGTTCCTTATGTTATAGAAAAACATGTTTTTTTATTAAGAAAATTGGTTATCTGGATTAATTTTTTTTGTTATTTTATATGTGCCTTCTTGAAATGTCAATGGGGAAGAGATATATTCTTCTTATGGGTCATCTATTGAAGAGTTTTTCAATCATTTTTTATCCTATTATATCTTGTATGTCCTTCAATATGTTCCCAATTTTTTTAAAATAACTTAGAGTTAATGTTTAATTGTTTCATTTTGTAATTTTTATGTTTTTAAAATATAATCATCGTGAATTTATTTGTTCTTCCAAAAAAGGGATTTTTAATTATAATTTCAATTAGTTCTTGGAATGAAATTTATAATTATATTTAATGGTAGATTTAAAATTTTTTAAGGTATTTTAAAAGGGGTTTTACCTCATTTTGGTTCTGGAAGGAAATATAATGATTGTTTTTCATCATCTAATGTACATTGTTAGGTGGTTCCAGAGTGTGGTATATTAAAAGTATTTTACCCATATGGGTTCGTTTTATAAATTTTTAAAGTGTATATTAAGACCATTATTTCCTTAATGGAAAATACATTGGTTCTTGAAATTGTTTTTTAAATTTGTGAAAATTCATTGGATGATGTATTCCAAATATACTTTAAGAGATTTGTCAATAAAGGATTGTTTGAATGGGTACATAAACCATAGAAATGTGGTATTTTTAGTGCTTCACTAAATAGATTGCGTTTTTTAGTAATCATTAAAATTATATTGTAGAAATGATTTAGAAAGTGCTATTTGAAAATAATGTAATCTTCGTTTCAATTTTATTTTAATGAGGCCAAAATTATATTTTCATCCTTATGTAGGTCTTATTAAACATATTTCTTTAATGTTTTGTAAAATGGGCCTATGGTACACCAAAATGATATTAAAGTGGTTTTTTACAAAAAACCATTTGGGTTGATTTTTTAATTTTCTTGTGTGTGTTTTATATTTTTAATTCATGTCATGTGTTTTTATCATCTCTCTAGTCTGATTCCTTATATTTTGAGATTTAATGAATTTTTTATTGTTTAAAATTATTCTTTTGAAAAATATTGTGTTTAATTTTGTTATGTCACATTTTAATGAAATTTGGTAATTGATATGGGTTTATGTGAATTTTGGGTTGGCATGTGTGTAATTATGATGTTTGTTTCCTTTTTTCCCATTGAGTAACAAATATTTCTTGTTTTGACGGATTTTCCATGGGATGGTTTTCTGTATAGAGATCATAGTATATCCCATGAGTACAATAACATTGGACATGGGTCCATGTCTTCTCTCGTGTAAAACTCCATGAAAATTTTCCCCCATAGAGGTTTGTGTTTATCATTTTATCTACTCTACTATGTGGGTGTGGAGTTATTTTGGTTCTATTTCCCTTCAGGAATTCAGAGTTTCTTCTATGTGTTCATTTTACATTTATAAATATTTCCCTATATTTTATGTTCTCGTTACATGTATTATTATTTAAACCATTTTTATATTTTATAATTTAGAGGAAGACTCATGCATATTATTAGTTTTTATGGGTTTTATTATAGTGATCATAGATTTTTTTCATGGATACATTCAATATCCTTATTGTGTGGTTGTGAGGAATGTTAATTTTTATTGTGTTTTTCTTAGGGACCGCTCTAGTGATTCTGAATCCAACTCACATCTCTTCATAGCGGGTAATTTTTAGCTTGTTATTTTTAATTTCTTATTTTCTTGGTATAATATTATAGTAGAATGTTTAATGGATGAGAGTTTCTAACAAACATGGTATCTCCATAATATGTATTTATTTTATGGATGGTTAACCCCTAGATATTGAAGTGTTTTTGGTTAAAAATGATAATTTTGGGGTATTTTTCTAGGTCCCTCAGTTATGAAATATATATATTTTAATAATGCATCCCATGTGTGAAACTCGTGCATCACATGATAGTGGGATCTTTAAGATTGACTTATGGGATTTTAACTATGTCAGTGAAGTTTGAAACCAACATGAATAAGGGAATTTTTTCCTTTTTTGTTGTTTTTATATGTTTATTATTCCATTGGCTATCCCATAACATTCCACATAATTTTGTTGAATCTCTCATCCCTCATTGCCTCTTTATAATCCACCAAATATGTTTTTTGTGTTGTTTTCTGTTGGTCTATCACATTGATTCAAGAGATAGTGGTCTTCTTCTTCTTCATATTCATTTTTATTCAATTATACTCCTCCCTCATCGAAAGTGACATTCATTTCTAATTTGAATGCATATTGTTGTTCCATTGTTGATTTGTTTTCATTATGGTGGTCATGAGACCCCCTTTTGGACCAAATCCTATTAATTCTATTAAAGTTGATGTTAATCTAACACTTCAGGATTGTGTTTCTGTTTCATTACTTCTATGAGAGTTCCATAATTTATAAATGTATAAAATGTGTATTGGGGTTAATGTAATGTTGTTTATGATATCTAGCATTATTTTTTAATTGGGTTTTATGATTATTATGTTCTCTCAATTTTTAATTTTTTTGAATTGCATTATGCTATATAATTTGGATTGATTTGGTGTTATATAAATTATTTGTTTTTTAAATAAATTATAAAGTGGGTATTGATCCTGAAAAAACATTTTATTATTGATTTTTTCCAAATGGGAGTTATCAATGTGGTTTTCATTTTTTATATTTAAAAAGTTTCATATTTTTATTGTGGGGTCAATAGTTTATAATTAAAAACAAAGGTTTCTTGTCTTAATAGATTTTGATTTTATTTTAATATAATTTATTCTATAATTCTGTTTGAGTTATAAATTATTTTCTCAAGGGTCTTTCCAAATTTTCATGTATTATACGTGATGACTCCTGTTCCAGTTGGAATATTATGATATCATATTTATTGTTTTATTATTTATCCCCCCAAGGATATTCTTGATGTGTTTGTTTGTTCATTTCATGAATTCCTTACGATGTGATTCATGTTGTGATCACGCATTGTGGATCATTTTAAGGGTACTGTTTGAGTTGGAAGGATGTGATTCTGGTGTTAGCCTTAAGGGGATGTGGTTTTCATTTGATGACATGTGTTTTTTTGGGACCACCATTGTTATTATTCCAGGATGAGACAGAAGATTCTATATGGGTTTTAGTGTGACAATGCTAGTCTTGTGATGGATATCAATTAACTAAACACCCTTAGATTTACATATCAACTGAATTTGGGGGTTTTTTGTGGATGAGTCTTCTAGAGAAGTTTGGAGTGTGGATGTTTTACCATTAAAATTCCTATAGTTTTTTCAACTATTATATGCCTTGTGATGTCATGTTTGTCATCATGTTGTTTCCTCATGCTATAAATGTGTGTTATTTGTTTATTATATGTAATCTCTGTTTAAATTTTTTCACAGAAGGAATTTTAGGATTTGGTAATTATTTTATTATTTATTCATGTCGTTGTTTAGTTTTCTTCCATTTATTTGTGAGTATTACTATTACAATTTTATGGATAATCAGGATGATATTTCAAATTTTTTAATATTCCCTTATTTTGGGTTGAAAGAATATATTGATATAAAATTGGGAGTATTATTCAGGATGGTATATTTTTAGTTGGAATTATTTTAAAATCATTTAAAACCAAGAGTGGGTTTTCATTTCAATGGTTTGGTGTTTTAATGGTAATGAGATGGGATCCATTTATTTTTTGTTTTTGTTTTGGAAGATCACCCTTTTTATGTGGTTCTAGAAGTTGACTAGGCATCGGTCAAAACACTTCATTCCATGTTCTTCGAATGTTGTATTTTTTGAAAAATGAAAGTTCAATATTGTAAAATTTCTTAATAACTATTAAATAAAATGTACAAATATTTTTAAAATTTGTTTAAAAAGTATGAGTCATGGTTTATTCTATAAAAAATAACAAATCTTACTCATGGTGGTATCCTAATAGCATAGGATCACTCCATAAATATTCACGATGGATTGATGAAGTATTCTTGTTTAGTGTTGGTCCATCTAGTTTGTTTATATAAAATTGGATATAATTTAATATTACATTAGTATTAGGACTTTTATGAGTGATGGTGGTGACATTAGAGTCATGCATAATTGCTGATCGGACATTCAATGTCAGGGAACCAGTTTTCAAGAGCATTGAGATGAATAAATAATTACTTGTTTTATTCCATCTCCAATTATAGTATTATGTATATTATGTGTTGTTTATTTATATAATATTTCTCATGGAATGTATCATGAATTATTAATAGTATTCCTTGTTTGGATGATTTGTTTAGTTCCTTGTGGGTGAAAAAAACTCTAATGATTATGTATGATACCATTGATTCCTATTGTCATCCCGATGGGATCAAAAATGATACTCTAGTATATAGAGACATAGATCATTAATACAATGGATGGATTTCCCAGGTCAGATCATAAACCAAGATTAATGTATAATTATGAGATGATTTAATTATAATATCATGTCGCACTCTAACCACGAAGACACTAAACAGTTCCCTGAACTATTTGGCCACATGGAATCAATAGTGCCTCCCCATATACTTTATTCCATCGACATATAGTGAGGGAATATTTGTGAATATGGTGATAATATTCCATCTGTTTAGAGTGTAGTATAATGGGGAGAAAAACAAAACAAAATCAAAAAAAATCTATAAAAATAATATTAAGCAACAAATGGGACTCATCCCAACATGATGTATATAAATAAAGGTAAATTAGAATATCTTTGTCACATATAGAAGATGATAGTGACATAATAATATACAAAATATTTTGATGTTAGAATGTATCGATTCATGATATATAAAAATACATAGAATAAAACAAAAGGATAAACTCAAAATGTAACATAATCATAGGTTCGGTACACATCACCCATATGCCATCATATATTAAAAACAAAAAAAACTAATTTCATACACTACCATTTTACCAAACTACAATCTTGAAGTCTATCCGAGTAAAAATCGTTAGCCTAAATAGATTGAGAGTAATAAATTGGGGTCCACCAGTAATGATTTATATTACAAATAAATTATTTGAATATAAATTTAATAATGTGTAGTTTTATAAATAATTATTTTAATTTAAATTTGTTAAATTAATATCATGAAAGTTATGATCTCCTCATGGGATGTACAACTGATTAAACTGACTATGGCCTCAACCATATGTTCCTAAATTGGTGGACTTTAAAATGTATAGGGTGATGTTTTCATAAGATGAATCATATAATATTATTCATGAATGAGGAACCAAGTTGAATCTAAGGATTCCATGAACATAGGGGGTCTAACAATCTCATTATAATAAACAGACAGCCTTACTAATGGTGTCAAACTATAATTTAAGAGATACACTCTTTTCTTTGTATTGGAAATACATCTTTAACTATGTCCATGGAGTACATCCAATATAAATCCTAGGTTAGGGATGCAGGTTCCCTAGTCAATGATCCATTGTGTCTTGTGTCTAATGATATCAATATTAACCAATGGAGATAATCCAAGGAATTTTAATGTCTACATATAATTTGAATGATTTATCAGTAAAATTATTATTCATTATTGTACTAATATAAGGACCAAATTCCAATGTGGGTATGTCCCTTTGAAATTGTGTTAGTGAATTGGGGTGGCATCCCCTAAGTGCTTATGAAATTCCCTCGGAAATCGAACAGAGGCTCAAGTCAGACAACCATTATAACAGTTAAATGGTCTTTTTAAATAGTAAAAATTTGTTAAATAATCTGTGTACTTGTATTAACCATTCCAATGCATTTCAATTAAATAATTAAAATATTAACTTGTTCATCCAATAATAAAAATGGGATTAATAAATTTTAATTCAATATATCAATTAGTTCAAAATAAGAAATATCCAATTTAAAGATACATTCAAGATACTAAATTATCATTTCATTAAAATAAATTTATTAAATATCTTTAGAATGACCATACAAACTCACCAATGTGTGTTTTTTATAATAACAAGAAAAGGAATCACATGGTCATATAAATTGCACACCCAAGGGGTGGATCATGATGACATCATAGATCTCTAATGTTGTTAGAGGGTTATAATAGTTCATTTCGATTCCAAATTAAACTACTAATTTTATAGAAATTAGTTTTTAGGGGAAAAGAGATGGTAAAACAATTGTGTGACACAAATAAAGACATATATTAAAATAAGGACCTAAGAGAAATTTATAGAACACCTTCTATATGGTGGTAGAAGAACACAAAACTAATATTAGATTTATATCCAAAATATAAATTTGAGAATCATAGAAATAGAAAAATATAATTAAAATAAGGAAAATTAATGTGTTTTATGATAAAATATATTATATGATAAAAAGATAAAATAAGTAAATGTATCAATGAACATACTCATATGCATCCAACATGAAATAGAGAGATAAAATCAGTGATCAATGTAAGAGTAGTTGTAAAGCCTATGGAACTGGGTGGTAGGATCTATCAAGTGATAGAGGAGACTTCAATAGAAATGGGGAAATAAAAGGAGTGTTTATTTTATAAGGAATAATGGGAAAAATAGGTAAATACACACATAACTGAACAGGCTCAAGGTTTTGATACATGGTTTTATTTACTGTTTACTGATCATTTTCTAGAACTATCTAACGGTGACACCCCCAAATCACATGGGTATGATGCATCGTTTTTTCAAAAAGTGAGCTAAATATGCAAGGAAACTACATAAGAGGAACTAATATTGTGGCTAGGAACACATTTTATCAATTGTTTTATTGACCATATGGTTCTATTATGAAACTCCAATGATGTTTTACACACGAACATGCATCATCCCTCATTTAGTTTAAAAACTATGTTACTCCACTTATAGGGTTGTATGTTTGAGCCACAGAGTTAATTAAAACCACACAAAACCACACATATATTCCTATTTCACTATAAACATTTGATGTAGTCTTTAAAAAATCATGATATTGTCTTAAAACCTTATTTACACTCTTAACAACATCAATTACAATAAACTAAAATTTGTAAACAAAAAAGGAATGGGTTCGTACCTCAGGTGACAAATTCAGACCTTATAGTCCCTCATCCATAAAACCAATCATCCTAGAGTTTCCCTTCTGAGTATGATAAGGTATAATATACAAAATGATACAAAAACTAGTCATTTAAATCAGAATCCCACACCCTAGACTCTTAATATTTTCGACCATGCTTCAAAAGAACACATACTATAGGAAAAGACCATAACCAGAGAGCCTTCATACAATGGTCGATGATGCATATACTATACTACTCAAAAAGGGCATCAATATCAAATAAAACATTATTAGTATATAATATTTGTGATGTTCTAAGTTATAACATTAACTATAAGATACATCAAAGGCAACATGAATATCCTCGTACTTCAACGAAATGTATATTCAATGGTCTACCAACCCATTTTTCTCTAAAATCTCAAATGGCCTGAATTAGTTGTGACTTCTTTGACAACTCATAATCATGATAATGTCCATGTAGCTATACAAATCCTAACTTTAAGCATCATATGGGTGATTGGAACAAACTACAATTTAAGGCCTCATCAGAATCCATATATATTTTGTCTTTTAATCTATAATTGTAAATGAACATAAGAATTTTGTATGTTACTTTTCCTAAGAACCTCCAAAATCATGAATGCTTGATATATGAATGACATCCTATATCAGTATTGTATATTCAGACTACCTATTAGTCTATGGATGGTATGGTGTACTCAAATATACCATTGCAAATAACACCCAAATCAAACCTTAATATAAAAAATATGTGATCTGAGAATTTTTGTCCAATATAAAAATATTTGGAACACCATGAAGTATGATAATATCCCAAACATAGATCAATTCTATATCATTCACTAAAACTATATCCTTGATATGGAGAAAAGAAAATCTACTATCATAGTACTTCTGAAAATACTTGTATTGCATCACTACATTGAGGGGACATTATTAAACATGTAACAAAATTCATGATGATATCATTCCATTTCCACTCCATAATTGGAAATTGTTATAAGCCATTTCCTGGTCATTGGTGTTCCACCATAACATACGGAATAGAGGAACACCATGAAATAATATAAGTTTTCTTCATTTTCATCCATAGACACTAGAACTAGAACCATATGTCACAATATATCAAGTTAAAACTGGGATGTACCATCTTAACAGAGCCATGGGACTCTCTCATCATTTCATACTATATGACTGTAAGAACCCTGATGCATCTATGAATGTGAATCACCTCATCCCACCTAATGACCCATCTTATAGGGATTCCTCAAATGAATCACTACCCCATAGGCCTAAGACCTTAGTGTCTGAATGTTCAGTCATATTAACTCTCCCCAAAAGTGAATATATAACTCCTGAAGATGTATTGATTGGTTTCCCCTAATGATTGTGCACCTCTATATGCATATAAAATAATATTTTAATTAACAACCACTCACTTTTTGCCTCATTAATCTCATGTGTAAATGCCCCATCATAGAGAATCATCAACAATATCACACATCCTACACATATATGAAATATCATAATTGAATGACTTTAGGTATTCAACCCACACCTAATGTATGTGATTTAATTCACAAGGTGTAACCTTAAACTTGAGGCTCATGGTTACAGTAAACAATAAAAAATGTCTCACCATGAAAATAATACATCCAATAACTCAAGGTATAATTTATTTCTAATATCTTGATATCATGCGTTGGGTAATTCCTCTAATGTGTCATGTAGACCACATTTCAATCAACTTCTACAACAACTACCACTAGACCAATTCTGGATGCATCACAATAAAAAATATAACTTCTCCCTAGTTCTGGAAGAACTAGGATCTACAGTAAGGATAGTCTCCAATTTATCTCCAGAAGTATATCTCACACACTTCATTCTATGTGAATATAACACACTTTATTTTAAAACCCATAAGTAGTTCAACTAGGAATGAAATTTCCTAGATAAAGAACTCATAATATCCATATGTACCCATCAAACTCCATATACATAAAAATTGGGATTCACTTAGATAACTACAACTCTCAGCATCTCCATATAAAAAAGATCATATCTTAAGGATGATGTGACCTAATAACTAAAACATGTTGATCAAAAATGGGAATTTAGCAGTATTATAATATAGTTTTTGTCTCTTTATTTTATTCATTATTATCACAATATTTGTTTCATGGTAATTTAAATTATGAAAATGAAGTAATATTTCATTCATGAAGAACACCAAATGTGAATCATGATATGGGTGCAAAACCAACCTCATCAGATGCATGGAAATAATGGTCATGTTTGGGAAACAGAATGGCATAAAAATACACTGATAATGAAAAGAAATGCTATGAAACACTATACATGTTATGTTCAAAGAACATACTCATACCTGATGGTATCCCACTCTCAAATAAATATTTTAGAAAAGAGTCACTCCTCATTGAAGATCAAAGTGGTCACCTATACAATGAGGTGGATACAGTTTCATTATAGTAATTTAGTTGAACAAAAGATAATTATGGAAAATCATGATGTTATAATCATCTATATGCTTGAAAATGATAGTGGAACTCGAAGGTGACATACTAGTCTAGAGAGAAAACTTATCTTCCAAGTCCTCGATCAAGATTTTTAAATATTGATAACCAATATTATACATCATTTAAGGGAGAATGGACATTCATGCATCTTCTAGCACTAAATCAATAAAAGCCTCTTCTTTTATACTAAGATGTATTCTAAATACATCATCAAGAAATTAATACATGAAATTATCTTCCACTGGAGGGAAATAGTCCTGAAATTTTATTGATTATCTATATTTAGGCTAGCATTTTGGGATGTCCCACTACCCGTCCCATGATACACGGGTCTATCACTACTTTATAGGACATCCAATTAACCCTTGTAAATATAATTTCAACTAAATGGAGATTTAAAGGATACCCTATAGGGATTAAAATATGTATTAATATTAATGGTGAAAAATAAACTATTCCAAGAATTATTTTAAATCCCTCTATATTATGGATGAATTGGTACAATATGAAAGGTTAGTTACCAACATGAAGGTGGAATTCAGTATATTGGTGTACACTTTATGATCAAATTCCAAATGAAGTATTGAGTGTCATCACACTAAAAAAATAACATAAGCATGATGATTTATATAATAGACATACAGATAAAGAAGTTTCAAGAGAATTAATTAATTATAAAAATATAAAATTTGATTAAACTAAAATCATACCACTCACTGTAGAAAATAATGCACCCTACTCCTCAATTTTAATGTATACCATTCCTATATGGCCTAATCCCAAAACCAGAGACATAACCTAAAAACCATGATCTAGTACACGCCACTTGTAATTCACATTTCAGGTCTAGAATCCACGACCACATCTACCTTATTAGGATATATGTCTAGTTGTAAACCATGTCCCCACCTAACATGGTTCTTTTGAGCCTTTTCAAGAAAGAATAGATTCTAAAAATTCTCTCCCAGTAGGAATAGAAGGGAAGGATTTGTAGGCTAATTTATGATGGCCCATTTTACTACATGATTTACACTCCACATAGTCTTAGTGAAACTATATTTTTGTGTTACCCATTCCTCCATATAGATTGTAGTAAAATAGTTCCACCAGTAAACATACTGTGGCTACCAGACTTATATCAAGAACTTTCTTGATGATGTTATTTGTAACTCGATGAATTACCATTCCTTGGTAAAAAACTTACTTTTTTCCTACATAAAACATCCATCATGTTGGGATTAATAATTAGGTCATAATTAAATATCAGTGAAAAATAAGCCAATTGGAAGATCTTTTCCTGAGATTTGATTTAATAATGAATCCAACGATGAAAACATATCTATTTATGTAACTCAAAATTAAAAAAATTAACCACATGAATGTTATGTAAAACGAGATGAATATTCTATAACAGACACAATTCTCATAAATATGTTCCTAGAATCTCTCAACCAATAGACTCATAGCACCCTGGGAATGAAAATAATCATAGAAGTGAGATTGGAAATCTCTGGAAACCGTACCATGAAGCTAATCACACCAATTTATAACATCACAACATGGTTAATAATATCCACATAACATATATGAAAAGTATTTTACCTCCATTCTGAAAGAAACTAGGTATTCATAGAATAGAAAATATAACATCTACAAAACATTCTATGGCATGTTTTCCACCCTATCAAGAGACTACTGGTGGGTGGTGCTACTAAAATTCCATCATCATACCTATTGTAGTTATTGTGAGTAATTGGTATCCCTAAATAAACTTCAAAATTAATGAAAAACCTTTTCAAAAAATGTTTATCACAATCTATTACATGCATAATATGAGTTAATACTAAAGTTTACATATGTGGCACTACTGGAGGTGTTGTTGCCTCTTTTTTAGGAGAATGGTTGTCCCCAATATCTTGGTTCTCATCTGAAGGCCTTTGTAAAATAATTTTCCAACAATTTATATGAACATGCCTCTTAACATGATATATTCATAACTAATTATCAAGGTATAAGAAAAATCACAAGGGTGTTTTACCAATAACCTACTAACCAAAATACCAATGGTGGATGGTTAGTGTATTGTTTAAGTTCCTTGTTTTATTTATTGGGGTCCTATAATATGAAGGGTGAACTATAATTTTTAGAGGAATACAACCTTTATGTTGTAATATTCATCCACATTTTATTATTAATGAAATTAAATTCAAACGTATTACTCAACTATTCACTAGTGTGTATATTACCATTTTTAACATGTATATGTATATATTTATAATGTTAATGTTAGATGCATCTATATTTCCCAAATTATGATGTACAATTATTTATAAAAGTCATTTGGAATTAAAGGTATCCTAAACCATGATTTTTTGATGGTTCAATTACATGTATCACCATACTCAATTTATAGAGGCACACATACTCTTCAATTATGAATTCCATCTATGTAATTTTCACCAACTAATGTTCCAACATTTGCGGCCAATGGTTCCCAACTCAAAATTACTATAATAAGATTATTAACAGTTCAAAATCAATATAAAAAGTAAAAACAATTTATGTTTATGAAGGAAATTTAAATAATACAATTATTTTATCCCAACATGAATCATTAGTTATGTAATAGAAATATAATCATGGAAATTGACAAACTACATCTGATGAATGTGGTAAAGTTAATATGGAATCACTTATGCATGATATGTAAAAAATAAATATAATTAAATGATTCATGAGACATTATCTCCTTTACATACTTTGGAAATGATAGAGATAATGTTTAAACACCTTGAATAATGTGCATCAACCAATGGTTAAATTATTACATCTTTAACTATAAAAATTCAAAAAACATCAATTCTCATCCCTAAAAAATCAGATCATTCTATATATATGGGTTTTATATTCTATGTAATATGCTCATTTCTATATTCCAATACATTCCTTATCACTTTTAGAATACCCAAATTTCAATAGAAGATGATAATGTAACGTTTGATTCCAGTTTGTGGCATCCCAACATGGAGTCAACTAAATAGTTTCCCAAACTGGTTGGCAACATAGACCCAAGGTATCCTCCCTATATTCAAAAGGATATTGACTGCATGTGAGAGCATAATGTTATATTATAGGGAAACTATAACATTATGATACACAATATCACATCATGATAATTGAATTAAGAAAACATATTTAGGTTTAAAAAATAGTATAACGAAGTGGAAGTACATCATCTAAACATGATATATATAACTGAATAGAAACCACATTATTCGAGTCATGTATAGATGATGATAATGACATGATTCTATACAAAAAAATTATGATTAAGGAAGGAATACATATATTCAATAAAAAATTTCATAGAAAGAACAAAACACTAAACTAAAATAGATTCATATGCCTATTCAATGGTCTATACTATTATATTATATCCTATCACATTAATCAGAAATAACTACCATCACTCTTTAGCTTTTCATTGTCATTAATCTTGATGTATTTCATGATACCAACCGGTGGCCCGAAAAAGTATTGAGATACACTAGTAAGACACCACCAATGGTGTCCATAGAAAATCCAGTCTATGAATATAAATTTAATAGTGTGAAGTTATATGAATAAGAACTTAAATTCAAATGCAAGATGTTAGTACCATATTATAATTTAACTCCTTAGTTTATGCACACCTGTCTATACCTACTTCAGCCTTAGCCGAATTTCTCTGAAAATGTGACAAATAATCATTTAGGGATGTGTGTGTCATAAGACTAATCACCTAATAAAAATTATTATTATTATAGAGGAACCATGGTGAACACATGGGAACAATTACCATAAGAGTTCATCCTGGCTCACATCATTAAACATGAAACCTAGCTAATGGGGTTTAATTGTAATCTGGGGGTTTCACCCTTAAAATTATACCAGGGAAAGATATAGAAATGAGTCTTTAGAGTATATATAATGTAAATCCTAGGTGACGTATGGATGGAGCCTAATAAGATGATCAATGTCATTCCCTATCATAAGATAAAAAAGAAAAATTAAAGGAGATACACTACAGCCTTAAAATATCAAGATATAAATTTAATGAAAATTGGTAACTAAGATGAGGAATTCTTGTACAAAGACATAAACCAATTCCAATTGTGGGTATCTCATTTGGAAACCAACATAATGAATCAATGTGGAATTCTTTACATGGTTGATTCATTCCCTCAATAAACCATTGATGGATCAATTCTGACCAATCCATTAATAAGAAAAGGATATGTAATGGATTGGAACTATTTAATAAATAATTATTGTCCCTATTTTATCCATGGAAATTCATTCAATTTATTAAATTTAAATGTTTTCAATTTCCATCATTATTTTAATGGGGGAAAAGATTCATTCCCTTTATCATTTGGTTTTTGATTAATTATATCCAGGTGAATAATACATTATATACTCTAAATAATGTGCTAATGAGTTTAAATTTAGTAAATCTTATGAGAACCAATATAAAGACACCAATGGGTGTTTATGTTTATAATATTCATAGGGGTCACTTAGGTATATACAAGGAACACCGAGGCGGGGGATAATATTGGGATAATTGATATCCAATGATATGATTGGGATATAATGGGAGTTTAGATTAAAAATTAGACAAATACATTATGGATAATTTAATTTTGGGGAATGTTGTGGGTAAAAACTACGCACGATGATATAATAATAAACAATGGAAACATTAATTGAGAAAAGGTATAGAGAACAGGAATTATAGTGGTTAAGGAACACTATTCTAGTATTGTAATTATATCTATTATGGAATACTATAATACAAATAAATAGATTAATACACTAAAAATAGAGAATATTAAAAAAAATTAATGATTGAACAATCGATGTGGACATAAATAGTGAAAATAAAGCAGTAGAATGAATAAAATACAAGTATTACTCTAACATGACATAAGGAAAGAGAATCAAATCTATAATGGAGGTGTAGATTCAAATACAATGGAAGTGGAAGGTATGAGATCTCATGCTTTGGAGGAGGCTGTTGGAGAAATCAATAAATAAATGGTGTGTATTAGTATTAAGGAAGAAAGGTAAAAAAGGTAAATTCCACAAAATTTATATAGGTACATGGTTTGGCCAATCAATTTTCAAGATTATGTACCAATAAAGTTCTAACAATATCAATGGGATACACCCCCTTACACAGGTTAGGCTATATGGTTTTTCAAAAAAATGCACTAACCATGATGGGAAACTACAATTGTGGAACATCCCTTGTGTCTAGGAACGTACTTTTCTAACTAGGTGATGCATATGTGGGTCCCCTATGATACTCATCTATAATTTTTCACACAACCAGGCAACCTACCACACATGATTTACAAACCTCACCACTAAATTAATAGAGCCACATGGTTATCCACATGGATAGATCTAACCATAAACCAATTGTGAAAATCTATGTCTTACACTGGAAAACTAGAGATCTAGGCACCAAATTATCCTAGAATTATCTTGAACTGTTATTTACACACATGAGCACTACCAAGAGAAGAAAATTGATGATTTATACTACAACATGATGGGTTAATCTATGAATAGGATAAACATAGACCTTCTATATTGTAATACTAAATGAATAATGATATTATCAAGTTTCTCATTGTGTGATATATAATAAATGGAACGATATATAAAGATATGATAATTTATATAAATTCATCACATAGAAGAATGAGATCATATTCCACTAAATTCACTCCTTTAAATAAATTTAATTAACGATTATTTTTATTGATAATATTATCAATATTCTCTAAAACATGTCATTCTATAATATTACTGACATCATAAAAAACATATTTTATCATTAAAACATTATGAGAACCGTTTAAGACCGATGGTGATGTAAAATGTATCTCAATAATCATGGTGGGGATAGTCTACACATACACATGAAAGACAATTTCATGTTTTTAATTGTGGGGATATATGAATATAAAATTATTTTACCATTAATATTGTAACATTTAAGTATAAAAATGAAACAATTTAATAATATATTTGTTGATAGATTATATATAATTGAAAATAAATAAATATGAAAGCTATGATTTTGATAATACTCATGTCGGGGACTTGAATTTTCATTTTATATTTTCTTGGAAATGATGGAATTATAAATACAAATGGTTTATAGAGGCCTTTGAATGTAGGATATGTTTTAGGTGAATTACTTTAGTTATCTTTTTAATTGAAATTTATAAGGATAAGTGAGTCATGAAGTGGTTGAGAGTTTATAATTTTATAATTGAGGAGAATTGTATTTTTGGTAGTCACCCTTACATTATCAATAATGTAACGTTATTGTAACACCCCAGGTAAATAAAGAATATGACATTTTCATATTTATCCATACTTGTGAATAAAATATTAATATGACTTTAAAGGGGACGCTATGCTCGATGGCGTACCCAACATGCAACAACGAGTTTCTTGGGAATATTACATTGCACTCTAATAATAAAATAATATTATTTTAAACGGTAGTTAACATGTAGCCATTGTATTGGCGGGAATGGATAGAAATAACTAAAATATGATTATATATGTTTTTAGATTTATCCAATAAAAGCTAAAGACTTAAAATACAGAAAGAATTCAATTTTAGGCGTATATGCCCTAGTTTTCACTAAAGGTTCACTTATCGCCTTTTAATGGAGAACTGTCATTAAATATAGTTTTGATCACTCTTATACACTCTTTTGGACCAAATAAAACTCTTATTAAGAATCGGGACATCAAATTTTACTTTGTGTAATTTTTTGGTATTTTTCCGATAAAGTTCATTTTTTAATGAATAGTGTAAATTGTTGTGTTTTAATTCAAAACCACTTTTTAATATAATTTATTTATATGATTAGATAATATTTTGAATTGGTTTTAAAGTGAAATTAGAAAATATGTTTACCATTAAATACAATAGTGGTTGTTGGAATTAATTTCACTTTGAAATCAGACTTAAACTAGTGTCAATCTTTTGATACTTATTGTTTTATAAAAACACGCTATTTGCTCTAACAACGGGAATTAATTATTAAATTAATTAATGTGACTAATATGTTTTTAATTTTGTAAAACGGACTTCATTTTTTTATTCGTAATATCAAATATAGCTTAGGGTGAATTTTTGGGATTTTTCTGAAAAACTCCAATTTTTGATGAATAGTGAAACCACTAAGTGGTAATCAAGCAAACTGATTTTTCAGTTAAATGAAAGATTACCACCAATGTGTATTGAATTTTGAAAATCCGACATACATGGTTGTCATTAGTATGTAAAATGTGGTTCAATGGGATGAAAATAATTTTTTGGTGAATAGTAACTTTTTTTTCATTAATCGCGATTAGAGGTAATTAGTGTAATTTAAGGTAAAAATGATATTATAAGAATGTGAAAACACCATGAAACTTGACCTACACCTATTGGGTGAGTCATGTACGACCAAGAAAAGCCATAGGCCAACTTGGGGACCCCATGGAGCCACTTTAGTTGGAAAATGACAATAACATATTTTTATTTAATGTTAAAATTAAATTGACACAAACATGAGATGTTTTACTAAAACATTTTTTAAGTAGGGTTACACAAGTCCAAATTATGATTATAAATAGTCATTGGAAATATAAAAATATTTCCTACATCATAGTATTTTTTTATAATTTTTAGACATTATATAAATTAAATTATTTATGACATAATAATGATGCAGTGATGCCATCATTATTTGACGATTTAAATAAAATGGAAAGATAATGTAAAATATATGAACTACACATGTCCAAAACTTATTGGATGAGTGGATTTAGAACCCTTATCACCTTATCCACGAAATATATCAATGTGGGACCTTTTAAAACCAAAACACATTTTCAAATAAAGTAATATTTCTTACTTTCCAAAAGTGCCCCTCCTCTCCTCTTATAAAAGGCCCCCACCTCTACCTCATTTCACACACTCCTCAAGCCATTGGCTCGGCCAACCCCTGCCCATTTACTCTCTCCACATCCCTTTACTCATCCTAGAGAATTCCCTTTTGGAATAATCCTTTCAAATGATTCCTTTAGGCTCAAATCAAAAGGAGTTACACTTTTAAAGGTAATTCATTCTCTCATATTCATTTGTTTTATTTTGCATCTCCAACCCCCTAAACTCTTTTTATTTACTTCTTTTGAAACAACACCAGTATCTTAAATATACTAGGATGTTTTTATAAGATTTATTCGAGCTACACTCTCACACAACTACATCAAATGGTTAAATAACATATGGTTTCCGTGGATGGCGAAATTCTGCCTCCCGAAAAGATGATTGTTCAATACTCATTTAACACCTTCAAAGGTGGCCATTATGATGTCACTATTTTTATATATGATAAATAATATGTTTATGTTTTACTTATTCTTCTGTATTTTTAATTTGTTTCTTACCTTTATGGCTTCCATTTTGGGTATACGCGATATCTTTATTTTAGAAAGTGCGGACTACCGCCCCTCAAAGTGATGTGATTCGTTATTGCCATACATGGGACGTATAAAGGATGGATTTAATGTTATTATATATGATGTTATACTGGAATTATTATTTACCTCTATATAATTATTATTTCTTTCCATTAAAGTATGAGATAGAAATGAAAGTAGCGTTCATGCGTACGTACGGCTTACCGTCTCCATGAACGGTGCATTTCATTTCTTATCCCCAAATGTAATGTACTATTATAAGTACATATATATAATGGATATATATGATGTATGATACATATAAATGATTAATATAATTCGGGAATTAAAATATACATACCTCTCATATATTTTTAATTCCCTTAATACGACATAGAAATGAAAGTAGCATTCATGCGTACGTACGACTTACCGTCTCCATGAACGGTGCATTTCATTTATTTCCTCTAAATGATTATGTGATTTTATAAACACATGTATATGCTGGATATATATGATATATATGATATCCAAATCAGGAATGTAATTTTGGATATAAAGAACCTTTGACCACACGAACAACATGTAATTATATGAAGTCCACTTTCGACTTAAGAACCAAATATCGACAAAAAAATCATTATTACCTTAATGATTACATAATGTTTATAACATGGAAATAAGTGATATAAAAGGAATAATAAGCTTGAAAAAGGTTCTTAATCAAGTATAAATTAACTCAAGTTTATTATTCAGGACGTTAAAGAACGATTGAGTCAAGTCGGACCCGAGGTAAGGGATCCCACTCCTCTCTTTCTTTTTAAGTACACACTTTTATGTCATTCCTTTTAAAGCTCATATTTCTTGTTATTGGGATGATATTTTATGTTACAATTATTGTAATTTTTATGTTCATGTGATGAGAGAACCTATTCTCTCTCATCAATCCATTTTGGAAGTTTTGAGTGGCGCCGTTAGGCTGCCGAACTTTCGTAAGAGATCTAACCTCTCTCTTTCTTTTTAAGTACTCTCCTTTATGTCAATTCTTTTAAGCTCCTCTTTGTAATGTTGGGGTATGTTCTTTTATATTCCTATTTCTGTAAATTTTATTGTAATTTAATGAGATACCCTATTTGATCTCATCAATCCATATTCGGATGTTTTATGTGGCGCTGTTAGGCTGCTGAGTTTTCGTAAGGGATTTTTCATCTCACTTTTATTCCCGTGAGATTTACGCTACATTTGCCACAAATTCCATTGAGTGGTGTATTTACTGCCCATTATTCTACTCTTTGTGTAATATACTTTCGTTTATGAGTATTTACATCAATTATCTATTGTCTTTCTTTCATGGGGTGTATGTTTTGAAAGATACCCAAGTTGGTAAGGGAACCTTTTACCCTCCTCTTTTTTAAAAGACTTATTTTGTTGGGTCTCTTAATTTACATATTGTTATGTTGGGATATGTTCTCATATATACTTATTGATGTAAATTTTATGTCCAAGTGATGAGAGACACTTTTTATCTCTCATCAACTCATTTTGATGTGATGCCGTTAGGCTGTCAAGGGAACTTTTTAACCCAATTTCGATTTCTTTGGGTTCAACATGTAGTCATTGAATATGTCATCCATTGAATATGTGTGAATGACCTTTTATTATTTTACACATAATATCCACTTATA
Organism: Viscum album; assembly: GCA_963277665.1. Lineage (NCBI taxonomy): Eukaryota > Viridiplantae > Streptophyta > Magnoliopsida > Santalales > Viscaceae > Viscum > Viscum album. The sequence continues at coordinate 1,065,924,528 of OY728151.1, read as the reverse complement.
TTGGGAGTATTTATATTTGTCACACATATTTTTGAGATTGATTTGTCCTTAATTTAAGGATACCTTCTTTATAAGGGATTTCATCACATTTGACATGTCTATTGAGGGTTCATTGTTGATATGCACCAATTCACTCTTATATGGTGTATATGCTGTCCTTTGGAATATTATATAATGAATCCATTTATTATCATGATATTATAAAGTTCTGACTAAATGTTATTCCTTATTTATTGTATTCAAGTGTCTCTAATTTTGGTAAAACCCCTTTAACCAAAATGTCATTTTAAATGTTTTAATTATTTGTTCTTATTAATATCCATGTTTTGAAAATGTTTTTAAGGATTTATTTATATGGATATTAATGGTTTAAAATTTTAAGCTTCAAGGTGGTATGGGACACTTTGATTCAAATATCTCTTTATTAAATGTTTTAAATGGTTTTTGAAAATGGATTGATTAATTCAATATCTGGGAATTATTTATTGTGATTGCAAATGAAATATTCTTATTGAAATGTTTATATATTTTATGTGTAATAATGGTACTTGGACATTATGACGGGTGGTGCCGTGAATACCAGGATAGGTGGTTACTTTATAACCTCCAATGCATTGGGTATGGAAGTCGGTTGTATGACTATTCCATTAAGTATGTATGGAATTGGCCATATGGATACTCCAATTAAGTGATAAGTGTGGAAGTCGACCGTATGGTTATTCCACATAAGTATGTTTATGTCCCAAGTTACCTTTATATGTGCTATGTGTTCTTTATATGGGTTATATGGTAATCCTTTGGTTAAAAAAAGGTAAGTAATGATACTTTATTCAGTGAAGAGTTTTTACTACTTCATGAAGGTGAAGGTATTACTTTGATAGAGTATACATGGTTTACTTGATGTTTGAAAAAGTAACAGTTTTTATTCTTTGTGTATCCCTTACTGAGCTTTTTATGCTCACCCCAAGTTTTTTTTGAAATGTTTTTCATAGGACTTAAAGTGGAATAAGGTCAAGGATGGGATCAAGGGAATGTCACACTATATAAGACATGGAACTAGACATGTTTCATTTTAAGAATTTTTATTTTATGGAAATTTAGTAGAAGCGACTACTTTGTAATCTTTTGAGATGTAATAGTTATGCCCTAATTCTCTAAAACTCTAATCCTGAAAAGATCCTCAATGTGAATTACTCATTTAATTCAATATTAAGTATGGTTTAAGGCTGGGGCCTTATAGTTGGTATCAAAGGTCGGTTTAGATAACTTTAGAGGTTAGGGTATCCTCTAAGCATAAGTGACATTACCATAATGGTTAGGATTTCAGAAAGAGTCCTAGTTTTAGATAAAGTGAATGAGTAAGTGTATCTCAGTGTTTACCTTCCTCATTATTACATGATGTTTTTTTTATATACTCACACTGACATTTCTGTTCTTAGTGAATGGATGGATCTAGAAGGCACCAAAGAGACAAGAGGGTTGAAGGAAACTGTGGTGGTTCTATGATTAAGATACTAGATAAAATGGAGAATTCAATGAGGAAACTCTTGGTTGTTCTAAACGAAATATCAAGGAGTCATGATCAACCACTTGAACCTTGGTATGTTCTGTAATGCATCATGTACGATATGACTAATCCATGTGGAATTTCAGGTAATAATTATAAAGGGAACCATTAGAGTTTATATGATCCTTACTTTTGAGGTAATTATGGGTTATTGTATGATATGCTGGAAAATGAAAGGCATGAGATAAACTTGAGGTCAAAATATGTTATGATCATCATTGAAGATTTTATCTCATTTTGGGGAATGTTTTAAGAATTATATAGTTTTTGAAAAAGGACAACATGTGGACCGTGTGACAACCCGTCGCGTCGGACAAAGCTGCGGGAATCGAACCCACAACCAAAGTGTGACTGGTATTTATCGCCTACCACTGGACTACGTGAAGTCCCTGGTTAGTTCGTCCGATTCTTTTTAGTTATATGATTTTATGAATTAAGAGTAAGTTGATTTTGGGTTATTTATGAAAATGATTAACCTATCAAGGAGGATATGTTATTAGGTTAATTACTTTTCAAAACGAGACTTTAGGAGCAACTAATATTGTTTGGAGATAAATGTTACGATTTATTTTGGAAGACTATGCTACTAAATCCTTCAAATATTTGGGTTTCAATCTCATATTGGTTTACTTTGAAGAAGTTTATGGACAAATTGATTATAGAATGGTCCTAGTTGAACTTTGGGTTTTGTTGGACAAATTTTGGAGATTAAAAATAGATTTTCTGTTTAATGGGTTACCCTTTTCTGAATTATCTGACCTTGTACTAACCTTTTTGGTTTTGGTTTTGGTTAAAGCCTAAAGACATGGGATGTATATAGTTATCTTTGGTGGATTAGGTGATTCTCTAGAAGTTGATTATAGTACTCTTAATGCGAACAAGTCTTCCTAAATACTCGTCTTTTGAAAAAAATATGAGTTTGAATAAGGAATATAGTAAAAGTTGAAAGTCAACATGATAAGTGATTATGTTTCCTTATGAATAAATTCCTCAATTAAAAGTAACTTAAAACAAAAATGTTGTCTATTAACTTTTCCTACTGGGGAACCCAACACCGTTTAACCCATCACAAGTTTGTGATTTTCTTATTGTTAACTTTCTCCTAAATATGTTTTCTATCACTCTCCATCAGAACATGACCCTATGTTTTCTCCTCCATGTCCATATTTTCCTACATGGAGTCCTAGTATGGGTTAACTTGGGTGACCTTTGTACTTTTCTTTCTTTATTTTAAAGTTATTGTTTTACCGACTCTTGTTTCGATGTGGGACTTTCAAGGATGTTTCCAAGCGCAAATTTAAAATTGCGAGGACGCAATTCCCAAAAGGGTGGAAGGATGTAACACCCTAGGTAAATAAAGAATATTACATTTTCATATTTATCCATACTTGTGAATAAAATATTAATATGACTTTAAAGGGGACGCTATGCTCGATGGCGTACCCAACACGCAACAACGAGTTTCTTGGGAATCTTACGTTGCACTCTAATAATAAAATAATATTATTTTAAATGGTAGATAACATGTAGTCGTTGTATTGGTGGGAATGGATAGAAATAACTAAAATATGATTATATATGTTTTTACATTTATCCAATAAAATCTAAAGGCTTAAAATACGGAAAGAATTCAATTTTAGGCGTATATGCCCTAGTTTTCACTAAAGGTTCACTTATCGCCTTTTAATGGAGAACTGTCATTAAATATAGTTTTGATCACTCTTATACATTCTTTTGGACCAAATCAAACTCTTATTAAGAATCGGGAAATCAAATTTTACTTTGTGTAATTTTTTGGTATTTTTCCGATAAAGTTCATTTTTTAATGAATAGTGTAAAATGTTGTGTTTTAATTCAAAACATCTTTTTAATATAATTTATTTATATGATTAGATAATATTTTGAATTGGTTTTAAAGTGAAATTAGAAAATATTTTTACCATTAAATCCAATATTGGTTGTTGGAATTAATTTCACTTTGAAATCAGACTTAAACTAGTGTCAATCTTTTGATACTTATTGTTTTATAAAAACACGATATTTGCTCTGACAGCGGGAATTAATTATTAAATTTATTAATGTGACTAATATGTTTTGAATTTTGTAAAACGGGCTTCATTTTTGAATTAGGAATATCAAATATATCTTAGGGTGAATTTTTGGGATTTTTCTGAAAAACTCCAATTTTTGATGAATAGTGAAACCACTAAGTGGTAATCAAGCAAACTGATTTTTCAATTAAATGAAAGATTACCACTAATGTGTATTGAATTTTGAAAATCCTACATACATGGTTGTCATTAGTATGTAAAATGTGGTTCAATGGGATGAAAATAATTTTTTGGTGAATAGTAACGTTTTTTTCATTAATCGCGATTAGAGGTAATTAGTGTAATTTAAGGTAAAAATAATATTATAAGAATGTGAGAACACCATGAAACTGGTCCTACACCTATTGGGTGAGTCATGGCCGACCAATACAAGCCATGGGAAAACTTGGGGAACCCATGGAGCCACTTTAGTTGGAATATGACAATAATATATTTTTATATATAGTTCAAATTAAATTGACACAAACATGAGTTGTTTTACAAAAACTGTTTTTAAGTAGGGTTAAACAAGTCCAACTTATGATTATAAATATTCATGGGAAAGATAAAAAGATTTCCTACATCATAGTAATTTTTTTATTATTTTTAGACATTAAATAAATTAAATTATTTATGACATAATAATGATGCAGCGATGACACCATTATTTGACGATTTAAATAAAATGGAAAGATAATGTAAAATATATGAACTACACATGTCCAAAACTTATTGGATGAGTGTATTTAGAACCCTTATCACCTTATCCACGAAACATATCAATGTGGGACCTTTTAAAACCGAAACACATTTTCAAATAAAGTAATATGTCTTACATTCCAAAAGTGCCCCTCCTCTCCTCTTATAAAAGGCCCCCACCTCTACCTCCTTTCACACACTCCTAAAGCCCTTGGATCGGCCAACCCCTGCCCATTTACTCTATCCACATCCCTATACTCATCCTATAGGATTCCCTTTGGGCATAATCCTTTCAAATGAAGCCTTTAGGCTCAAATCAAAAGGAGTTACACTTTTAAAGGTAATTCATTCTCTCATATTCATTTGTTTTATTTTGCTTCTCCAACCCCCTAAACTCTTTTTATTTACTTCCTTTGTGACAACAACAGTATCTTAAATATACTAGGATGTTGTTATAAGATTTATTCTAGCTACACTCTCACACAACTACATCAAATTTTTAAAGAACATACGGTTTCCGTGGATGGTGAAATTCTGCCTCCCGAAACGATGATTGTTCAATACTCATTTAACACCTTCAAAGGTGGCCATTATGATGTCACTATTTTTATATATGATAAATAATATGTTTATGTTTTAATTATTATTCTGTATTTTTCATTTTTTTCTTACCTTTATGGCTTCCATTTTGGGTATACGCGATATCTTTATTTTAGGAAGTGTGGACTACCGCCCCCTCAAAGTGATGTGATTTGTTAATGCCATACGTGGGACGTATAAAGGATGGTTTTAATTTTATTATATATGATGTTATACTGGAATTATTATTTACCTCTATATAATTATTATTTCTTTCCATTAAAGTATGAGATAGAAATGAAAGTAGCGTTCATGCGTACGTACGGCTTACCGTCTCCATGAACGGTGCATTTCATTTCTTATCCCCAAATGTAATGTACTATTATAAGTACATATATATAATGGATATATATGATGTATGATACATCTAAATGATTAATATAATTCTGGAATTAAAATATACATACCTCTCATATAGTTTTAATTCCATTAATACGACATAGAAATGAAAGTACCATTCATGCGTACGTACGGCTTACCGTCTCCATGAACGGTGCATTTCATTTCTTTCCTCTAAATGATTATGTGATTTTATAAATACATGTATATGCTGGATATATATGATATATATGATATCCAAATCAGGAATTTCATTTTGGATATAAAGAATCTTTGACCACACGAACAACATGTAATTGTATGAAGTCCACTTTCGACTTAAGAACCAAATATCGACAAAACAATCATTATTAACTTAATGATTACATAATGTTTCTAACATGGAAATAAGTGATATCAAAGGAATAATAAGCTTGAAAAATGTTCATAATCAAGTATAAATTAACTCAAGTTTATTATTCAGGACGTTAAAGAACGATCGAGTCAAGTCGGACCCGAGGTAAGGGATCCTACTCCTCTCTTTCTTTTTAAGTACACACTTTTATGTCATTACTTTTAAAGCTCATATTTCTTATTATTGGGATGATCTTTTATATTACAATTACAGTAATTTTTATGTTCATGTGATGAGAGACCCTATTCTCTCTCATCAATCCATTTTGGATGTTTTGAGTGGCACCGTTAGGCTGCCGAACTTTCTTAAGAGATCTAACCTCTCTCTTTCTTTTTAAGTACTCTCCTTTATGTCAATTCGTTTAACCTCCTCTTTGTAATGTTGGAGTATGTTCTTTTATATTCATATTTCTGTAAATTTTATTGTAATGTGATGAGATACCCTATTTGATCTCATCAATCCATATTCGGATGTTTTATGTTGCGTCGTTAGGCTGCCGAGTTTTCGTAAGGGATTTTTCGTCTCACTTTTATTCCCGTGAGATTTATGATAAATTTGCCACAAATTCCATTGAGTGGTGTATGTACTGCCCATTATTCTACTCTTTGTGTAATATACTTTCGTTTATGAATATTTACATCAATGATCTATTGTCTTTCTTTCATGGGGTGTATGTTTTGAAAGATACCCAAGTCGGTAAGGGAACCTTTCACCCTCCACTTTTTTAAAAGACTTCTTTTGTTGGGTCTTTTAATTTACATGTTTTTATGTTGGGATATGTTCTCATATATCCTTATTGATGTAAATTTTATGTCCAAGTTATGAGATAAACTTTTTATCTCTCATCAACTCATTTTGATGTGATGTCGTTTGGCTGTCAAGGGAACTTTTTAACCCAATTTCGATTTCTTTGGGTTCAACATGTAGTCATTGAATATGTCATCCATTGAATATGTGTGAATGACCTTTTATTGTTTTACACTCAACATCCACTTATATTGGGTGTATTTATATTTGTCACACATATATTTTAGATTGATTTGTCCTTAATTTAAGGATACCTTCTTTATAAGGGATTTCATCACATTTGACATGTCTATTGAGGGTTCATTGTTGTTATGCACCAATTCACTCTTATATGGTGTATATACTGTCCTTTGGAATATTATATCATGAATCAATTTATTATCATGATTTTATAAAGTTCTGACTAAATTTCATTCCTTAATTATTGTATTCAAGTGTCTCTAATTTTGGTAAAACCCCTTTAACCAAAATGTCATTTTAAATGTTTTAATTATTTGTTCTTATTAATATCCATGTTTTGAAAATGCTTTTAAGGATTTATTTATATGGATATTAATGGTTTAAAATTTTAAGCTTCAAGGTGGTATGGGACACTTTGATTCAAAAATCTCTTTATTAAATGTTTTAAATTGTTTTGGAAAATGGATTGATTAATTCAATATCTGGGAATTATTTATTGTGATTTCAAATGAAATATTTTTATTGAAATGTTTATATATTTTATGTGTAATAATGGTACTTGGACATTATGACGGGTGGTGCTGTGAATACCAGGACGGGTGGTTACGTTATAACCTCCAATGCATTGGGTATGGAAGTCGGCCGTATGACTATTCCATTAAGTATGTATGGAATTGGCCGTATGGCTATTCCAATTATGTGATAAGTGTGGAAGTCAACCATATGGTTATTCCACTTAAGTATGTTTATGTCCCAAGTTACCTTTATATATGCTATGTGTTCTTTATATGGGTTTTATGGTAATCCTTTAGTTACAAAAAGGTAAGTAATGATACTTTATTCAGTGAAGAGTTTTTACTACTTCATGAAGGTGAAGGTATTACTTTGATAGAGTATACATGGTTTACTTGATGTTTGAAAAAGTAATAGTTTTTATTCTTTGTGTATCCCTTACTGAGCTTTTTATGCTCACCACAAGTATTTTTTTGAAATGTTTTTCACAGGACTTAAAGTGGAATAAGGTCAAGGATGGGATCAAGGGAATGTCAGTCTATATAAGACATGGAACTAGACATGTTTCATTTTAAGTGTTTTTATTTTATGGAAATTTAGTAGAAGCGACTACTTTGTAATCTTTTGAGATGTAATAGTTATGTCATAATTCTCTAAAACTCTAAACCTGAAAAGATCCTCAATGTGAATTACTAATTTAATTCAATATTATGTAAGGTTTAAGGCTGGGGCCTTATAGTTATTATTCATGGTTTAATGGATTTTTTAAAAAAATGATATGTGGATATAAATATTAGGCTTAAACTCACTATGATCACCCTTTTTAAGAAAGAATTATTAATTAGAATCTTTTCATTTTAAAATTTGAGTTTTCACCCCATTTAATTTAACATTATTAATTAACTTATAATCATATTAATAAATTTTAATGAATCAAATTTACATTAAACATTTTTAATTAATTATTATTAAAAAATATAAAATCATATTATGAAATAAATATTATAATTTTTTTGAACATTATATATTAAATAAACACAATTAATCTCATAAAAATAAATTTTAGTAAAATAACATTTTTACTCTATGAATTCACATGTGGGATAAAATTATCATGGATATGGAATTTAATATCATAACATGATTTATTATAAAAAACATTAATGCAATGAGCCTTTAGGGAAATCCAAATCTAAATCTCCCATGAAATTAATTGACTCAATGAAAACAATGAAAATTGATTTCATAATTATGTGACTTTCAAATTAATTGAAAAAATTTTCATATTGGATATATATGATAGAATAATATTTTAAAATTCATAATTTTAATAAATAGATTACGTTTTGATCAAATAAAATGTTTATTAATATTATATACTATTTCAAAATAATAAATTAAATATAAAATTACATGTTTAATGACAATAATAATTTTCAACTGAAAACCAATAATTTTATAAATGGGTCAAAATGTATAGTAATTAATTTTTTATATGAGGAAATGAAGAATTAATTTCATTATTTTAATTTATTTATCCAAAATATATTATTTTTTATTTAAAAATGAATGAGTCCTCTAAAATGGTGTTTAAAGAAATTTATAATCCTAATGTTGCATAGATGTTGACCTGAGTGGGATCACTTACGGAGATTTCACATATTCTTACATATTCAAATTCACATGAACTACTACAATTTTATTATTTTTATTTATTAATTGAAAGAAATGAAATTAATGAATTTAAATGATGTGATAAAAAGAGACATAAAATGCAATAAAAATTTGATTTGAAAAGAATGAACATGTTCAATTTAGTTTGGTTCATAGGTTCCATCATTCTCATTGAATGAAATTAGATATTTTAAGTCCACATTACCCTGTAATCATGGTCTTTAAAAAACCTCAATTGAGTGGTTGACATCTCCCACGACCTGGAACCTTCAAATGCCATTTCATCCACCTAATTTCCATAATAAATTTTATGATGTTGTTATATCTAGTATAAGGGAAAGAAATATAAAATAAAATAATTGAAATGAGTTCGAGTTCAGTATAAAGGTGTAAAATCACTACACCCATTCACTTACCGATTACTCATTACTGACATAATAAAACATAAATATTTTACTGAAAATGAATGGAATGAACACATACATTATAAGGCCCCAGCCTTAAACATTAGTTAATTTTGAGTTATTACAAGATTAAACATTGAGGATCTTTTCAGGTTTAGTGTTTTAGAGAATTAGGTCATTAATCATGCATTAGATTCCACTTTTAAACAATGTGGTTACATAAAAGATAGTACTCATTTTTCCCATCATCGGAAACATATTTAAAATAAAACATAGATTCTTTCTTGACACTTCCGTGACACTATCATCACATCATGTACCTTTCCCTTGACCTGTGAAAGAAATTTAAAAAGCATGGGATGAGAATAAAAAGATCAGCAAGGGATATAAAAGTACGAAATGAAAACATTAGTCCATGTATGAAATTATAATTTACTCATAAAACATTATCATTTTAACATACCTCATAAAATCATGAATAAATCACAGAAATCATAATACATAAAGATAACTTCAGGCATTCATAACATTCTTACATAGGGAGTAACCCTCATGGTTACGTTTGGAATACCCACCATAGAATATTCCCTAAATCTCTTCGGAAAAACCTTAACGTTTAACCCCTTCGTGTTACCCAATGCATTGGAGAGCTATATCGGGCCCACCTGCCCTTAGATTATCAGGTAACCATCCATCATCATAACAATTCCCATGAACCATAACATAATCATATAACATAAAACATGCATAAAAGAAAACATAACATTTCCACATTTCAATCACAAGATATCAATACAACACATTGATATAAAAATATTATGAAAACCATTTTCAATTCCAAAATAAAAGAAAATTAAAACATGGTATTTATTTTTTTTCATTTTTTTAAAAAAGGTAATGGCTTATAGAGGTAGCCGAAACTCAAATAATGGTCACATCGGCGGAAAAGTTGTTGTCGCCGCATATGTTCGACAAAAAAAACATTCCCTTTTGTCATTTAGTAAATGCTACGTATAAAAGATTCATTTTGAATGAATGTAAAAGTCAAAGGGATTTATACACCGTATAAAAGAAAGTTGTGTATAAAACAAAATATGCCTCAATGAATGGAGATTGAGACGAAGTCCCTTACCTCGTATCCGACTTGACTCGATCATTCATTAATGTCCTGAATAATAAACTTGAGCTAAAGTCTACTTTCTTATGAACCTTTTTCAAATTAATTATTCCTTTTATATCACTTATTACCATGTCATTAACACTATGTAATTATTTAAGTTAATAACGGTTGTTTTAACGATCATTGGTACTTGAGTCAAAAATAAACTATTTATAATTAAAATTTGTTCATGTATCCATTATATCCAGAGTTATATTCATGATTTAGATATCATATATATCATATATATCAATTATATACATGCATTTACAATATTACATAAAATTTAGAGTTAAAAAATGAAATGCAGCGTTCATGAGGACGGTAAGCCATACGTACGTATGAATGCTACATTCATTTCTATTTCATATTTTATGGAATGGAATCATAATGATATAAAGGTATATTATAATTACAGTATAATATCATATATAATATCATTAACTTCATCCTTTATACATCCCACATATGGCATTAACGAATCAAATCACTTTTAGGGTGTGGTAGTCTGCACTTCCTAAAATGAATATATCGCGTTTACCCATAATGGAAACCATAAAGGTATGCCAAAAATGAAAAATAAAGAATCTTAATGAAAAAATAAACATATTATATATCATATATAAATATAGTGTCATATTAATGGCCACCATTGAATGTGTTAGAAGAATATTGAACAATCATCGTTTCATGAGGCAGAAATTTACCATCCATGGAAACAGTATGCTCTTTAACCATTAGATGAAGGTGTGTGTAAGTGTAAATTCAATAAATATTATAAAAAAATCCTAGTATATTCAATATACTGGTTTTGTTACAAAATAAATGAATAAAATGTGTTTATGGGGTCGGAGAAGCAAAATAAAACAAAAGAACATTAGAAAAGACATTACCTTTAAATCGGGTAACTCTTCTTAGTTTGAACCAAAATGGTTTCGTGAAGAGATTTCTGCCTAAGGTAAGGTTTCTAGGATGAAGATAGGGATGTGGAGAGATAAGATGAGCAGATCATGGCTGATCCAATGGCTTGATATGTGTGGGTAAGAGGGTAGAGTTGGGGGCCTTTTATAAGAGGAGAGGAGGGGCACTCTTGGAAGGGTATAAAATGGTACATTATTTTCAAATGATTTTTGGGGTTTAAAGGTCCCATATTGATGTATTTAAAGGGTAAGGTGATAAGTTTTATAAATATACACATCCAATAGGTCTTTGACTAGTGTATTTCTTAGAGTACACATCATCTTTTCATTTTATTTAAATCATTCATTAATGAGGTAATCGCTGCATCATCATGATGTCATAAATAATTTAGTTTATTTAATGTCTTAAAATTATAAAAAAAAATACTATGATGTGGGAAATATGTTTATCTTTCCAATGAATGGTTATTTTCCAATATATCCCTTATGTAGACAAAATTAAAAATGTTTTACTTAGGTGATAAATTCTTTTTTATATTTAACTTTCTTTAAAAATAAAAAGATAAAAAGTCATTATCACAAAAACGTGATTTCATGGGGTCCCCAAGTTTGGCACAAGGAATACCATGGTCTTCCACGACACAACCAGTATCATTAGGACACATTTTGGGGTCATTTTTTATTATTATGATATTATTTTATTATACTTAACTACCCGATTAATAATTAATCAAGATAATTAATGAAAATTACCGTCGTTACTATTTGTAATGTCCAAAAACAGAAGAATCATGATTAAATAATTTGTAACATCTGATTCAAAATATTTAATCCATTTTAACAAATTCCAAACACATAAATTTCAATAATTAATTTAAATATAATTCTCGGTGTCAAAAAAATAGGGGGTTTTTTTGAAACAATATCTATGAAAAGTTTGGCACTTGTTTATGCCCAATTCCAAAGTAAAATTAATCCCAACGACCACCATTGGATTAAATGGTAAAAATATATTCTATTTACACTTTAAAACCAATTAAAAATATAATCTAGCAAAATAATTTAATTTGATGAAAACACAGCTTTGATGAAAAATGCAGTATTTTTCACTATTCATTAAAAAATGAACATGGTCAGAAAAAAACCAAAAATTTATCCAAAGTAAATTTCAATGTCCCAATCATAAAGAATATGATTATTTTGAAAAAAAAGCATATAAATTTGTCAAAAGTTTTATTTAAAAATGGTTTTCCATCAAAAGGCAGTAAAAAACTCTTTCAAAAATATTAGTGTATTCCATGCTTAAGATTGGATTTATTCTCATTTTAAGCCCCTAAAACACAATCTAATTCATAAATATACATAGATAAGAATTTCTTATTATTCATTACTTACATGGGATGTTACATCCTTCCCACCTTTAGAGCATTGTTTCCCCGCAATTTATTTACTTATTGAATAATTGGGGGTATTTATCCCTCATTGCATTTTCATATTCCCATGTTTCCTCTTCAGTCATGTGGTTTTTCCACAAAAATTTTACATGATGAATCACCTTATTCCGTGACACCTGCTCCCTATGGTCAAGAATCTAGATAGGTTTTTCCTCATAAGATAGATTCTCTTCTATCTGAACTACCTCTAGACTAAAAACATGAGATGGAGCGGGCATGTACTTTATTAACATTGAAACATGAAAAACATTTTGTACTTGGGATAAACTCAGAGTTAAAGCCCCTCGGTATGCAACTGATCCAACACTCTCCAAAATTTCATATGGTTCAATGAACCTTTGACTCATCTTTCCTTTCATACCCAATCGTATCACACTTTTCCATGGTGAAACTTTGAGAAAAATATGATCACCTACCTCAAAAGAGAGATCCTTCCTCCTGTTGTCTGTATAACACTTCTGCCTACTCTGAGCTGTTTTCAAGTGATTCTGTATCAGCTGAACTTTTTCTGCCAATTCTTCTACCAATTCTGGTCCCATCATCATCCTTTCACACACTTCATCCCAAATAGCTAGAGTTCGACACAGCCTCCCATATAATGCCTCAAATGGTGCCATCTGTATAATTGAATCAAAACTGTTATTATAAGAAAACTCATCCAACGAAAGATGTTGGTCCCAACTAGCCTGATAATCCATCGAACAAGAACGTAACATATCCTCCAAATTCTAAATCGTTCGTTCTGACTGCCCATCTGATTGAGGATGAAAATCTGTACTAAAATTTAATTCAGTACCCAATGACTCTTGAAGGCCTTTCCAAAAGTTATAAGTGAACCTAGGATCACAGTCAGATACAATGGAGAGAGGAACTCCATGTAACCTGACTGTCTCGTTAAGATACTAATGGGAAAGTTCATCTAGGGAAAAATTATATTTTATAGCATGGAAATGATCAGATTTAGTCAAGCGATCAACAATAACCAAGATTTCATTATTACCTCGAGGTGTCTTCAGCAATCCCACAAAGAAGTCCTTGGATATATTCTCCCATTTCCACTCTGGAACTAGTAAAGGCTGAAGTATCAATTTCGATAACTTCTGCTCTTTTTTAACCTGTTGACAAGTCAAACACATCACAGTAAAATCAGCGATATCTCTTTTCGTTCCATCCCACCAGTAGTACTCCTGAAGATCTCTATACATCTTAGTACTTCCTGGATGAACTGAAAACAGAGAACTATGAGCTTCACATAACAACTCTCTCTTCAAGTGTGAATCACACTTCACACACAATCTCCTCCCAAATATCAAAACAAAATCATTATCAATGTTGAATTCAGGCAACTTACACTTTTTAACCATCTCTACCTTTTTCTTCAACTCGTTGTCTTACTTATTTGCTTGCTTAATTCTGTCTGATAGAGAAGATTTCTCTGATACCTGAAACAAAACAGAAGGACATCCTGCACCAACAAATTCTATTCCAATTTTAAACAAATCCTTAACCATTGGATCTCATTCAAAAAACAACATTGTTAATGAAGAATTACTTTTTTGACTCAAAGCATCATCCAATTTATTTGATTTTCCGGGATGGTAATGAATAGTACAATCATAATCCTTGATTAATTCTAGCCATCTCCTCTGTCTCATGTTCAATTATTTCTAAGTGAATATATACATTAAACATTTGTGATCGGTATATATTTCACACATTACTCCCTACAAATGATGCCCGCAAATTTTTAAAGCGAAAACAACAGCAGCTAAATCCAAATCATGTGTAGGGTAATTTAACTCATGTGTTTTCAACGGTCGTGAAGCATAAGTAATTACCTGATCATTCTGCATTAGGATGCAACCAAGTCTTTTCAATAAAGCATCACTATAGATAACAAACTCACCATTCCTGGAAGGTAGTGCCAAAAATGGAGCATTCACCAATCTTCTTTTCAATTCATGAAAACAATAATCACATTCTTTTATCCAGATAAACTTAACACCCTTCAGAGTTAGCTTAGTCATTGGAAAAGATAACCTCGAAAAAATTCTAACAAACCTTTGGTAATAGCCTGCCAAACCAAGGAAGCTATGAATCTCAGTTACATTTTTGGGTCTTGTCCATTCTTCAACATCCTTTGTTTTTGCTGGATCAATAGTTATCCCATCTTTAGAAACAATGTGACCAAGGAAAGAAATTTGTTGCAACCAAAACTCACACTTGCTGAATTTCCCATACAATTTATTTTCTTTTAATGTTTGAAAAATAACCCTTAAATGTCTTTTGTGATCCTCTTTACTTTTAGAAAACACCGAAATATCATCAATGAAAACATCCACAAACATATCCAAGAACTCATGGAAAATTCTATTCATAAGGTACATGAATACAGTAGGTGAATTGGTTAGCCCAAAAGGCATTACTACAAATTCATAATGGCCGTATCTTGTACGAAACGCGGTCTTCAGAATATCTTCTTCCTTTACCTTCAACTGATGGTACCCCGATCTCAGGTCAATCGTTGAAAAAAACTGAGCTCCCTGGAGCTAATCAAACAAATCATTGATATGAGTCAAATTATATTTGTTCATAACAGTGATGTTATTCAAGGCTCTATAATCAATGCAAAGTCTCATTGAACCATCTTTCTTTTTGACAAATAAAATAGGAGAACCCCATAGTGATCTGCTTGGTCGAATGAAACATTTCTCTAATAAAACATGAAATTGATACTTCAACTCTAAAAGTTCAATTTGAGCCATTCGATAAGGGGGTTTTGAAATTGTCTTAGGATCGGGAACTATGTCAATGGTAAATTTGACTTCCCGATCTGGTATTATTCCAGGAAACTCATCAAGAAAAACATCAGGATACTCATTTACCACTAGCACATCATTAATCTGAACAGTTCCCTTGTTTTCAACAATATGGGCAAGGTAACATTCATTTCCATATTTTACAAGTTTCTTAGCCTCTTGATATGTTATCAACAGCAAGGGTTCATTATTTTAGAAAACTGAAAGCCTTTCTGAAAATAAACTTCTTTAGCTCTATAGTCAATATTAGCATGGTAAATAAAGAGCCAATCCATACCCTGGATAACATTAAACTCTACTAGTGGTAAAACAATAAGGTTTTCAAGTATGTTCTTTCCACGGATAAGGATAAGAAGATTCTTATAAATTATTTTTACCTCAACATTTCCCACAGTTTTTTTTACCACATGTTCAGGAGTCATTTCTTGAGATGGTATTCCCATTTTACTAGAAAAGTTTCAGAGATGAAAGAATGTGTAGACCCTGAATCAAACAACACACTGGAATAATCTAAAAAACAAACAAAATACCTGATACCAATTCATTTGATGGCCCAACATCTGCTGAAGTAGTTGAAATGGATTTCACCACCACTTTATGCTTGTAGTCTAACTGCTTCCCATAAGTCAAGCTCTTTGTCGGACAGTCGTTTGCATAGTGACCCATCTCATTGCACTTAAAACATTTCACTAACTATAAATAAAATTTGGTCTTACCATCACCCTGATCTCTTTCAGTGCAATCATGAGCCTTATGTCCCATCATTCCACATCGGTAGCACATCCCAGAATTCAGAAGACATTCCCCAGCATGCCTTTTTCCACATTTATCACAAATTGGAAACTTAGTTTTCTTACTATCAGACCTTTTTGAAGAATTCTTTGCTTTCTCCTGCCACCTCGGTCTCTTCTTCTGCTGGCTGTTATAAAACACTTGATCATTGGAAAACTCCATTTCCACCTTCTCAGCACATCGAAAAAGATCTTCATAACTTTTTAACTCACGGGAAGCTAAATCTATTCAATATTTTGGCTGTAATCCTGAGTAAAAATGATTGATTTTACTATCAAGGTATCAGTTAAAATTTGTAGCATAACTTGCCAATCGAGTGAACCTCTCTTCATAAGCAGCCACTGAGTCATCCTCTTTCCTCAATTCCAGGAATTGTTTTTCCATGCTACGTCGAACAGCCTTAGGAGAATACTTCCCCAGAAACATAACTTTGAATTCATCCTAATCGAGGGAATCAATCTTATCAGTGTCCCTGATATTTTTAACCATCGACCACCACTGATCTATTTCACCCTCCAAACGGTAAATAACATGACTAACATTTTGATTTTATAAACACCCTATGACATCGAAAATCTTCTCTAGTGAATTAATCCACCTTTCAGCTAGCACAGGGTCATATGATCCTCTGAATGATGGGGGATGTTGCCTCATGAAATGTTCCACCACTGACATGTTCCTCTGCGGTTGATCCGGGTGATCTCGTGCATGGATACCACCACCATTTATCAGTTGATCAACTACCCCATCACTGTAACAAACTGTTCAGTTCCAATTCCTACCATCTCAGGATACTGATTCGGAAGGTCATTTCCTTCTGTATGCCTTCCTAGCATGGCTTCCCTATTTCCACTGTGGAAAAACATTCTGAACAAACATGTCTTTGATGAAGAAACATGGTAATATTCAAATGCTATATCATTTAAATTTGACCGATTTTTTTTTATATTCATTTAGTAGAATTATAACTCCTAAAGTTATCTTAACCGACCTTTGATACCAACTATAAGGCCCTAATTTTAAACATTACTTAATCTTGAGTTATTACAATATTACACATTGAGGATCTTTTCAGGATTAGAGTTTTAGAGAACTAGATCATAAATCATGCATTACATTCCACATTTAAACAAAGTGGTTACATAAAAGATAGTACTCATTTTTTCCATAATCAGAAACATATTTAAAATAAAACATAGATTCTTTATTGACACTTCCATGACACTACCACCACATCATGTACCTTTCCCTTGACCTGTGAAAAACACTTCAAAAACATGGGATGAGCATAAAAAGCTTAGCAAGGGATATAAAAGTATGAAATGAAATCATTAGTCCATGTATGAAATCATACATTACTCTTAAAACATAATCATCTTAACATACCTCATCAGATCATGAATAAATCAAAGAAATCATAAGAAAAAAAAGGTTACATGAGGCATTCATAACATTCTTACGTAGGGAGTAACCCTCATAGTTACGTTTGGAATACCCATCACTGTATATTCCCTAAATATTTTCAGAGAAATCTTAACATTTAACCCCTTCGCGTTGCAGAATGTAATGGAGAGCTATATCGGTCTCACCCGACCTAAGTTTATCATGGAACCACCAGTCATCATAACAATTCCCAAGAACCATAACATAATCGTATCACATAAAACATGCATAAAGGAAACATAACATTTCCACATTCAATCACAAGATATCAATACAACACATAGATATGAAAACATTATGAAAACAATTTTCAATACCAAAATAAAAGAAAAGTAAAACATGGTATTTATTTTTTTCATTTAAAAAAAAGGTTATGGCTTGTAGAGAAAGCTTAAACTCAAAAAATTGTCAAGGCGGCAGAGAAGTCGTTGTCGCCACATACGTACGACAAAAAATACATTCCATTTTGTCGTTTAGTAAATGATTCATATAAAAATATTCCTTTAGAATGAACGTAAATTTCAAAGGGGTTTATACACCGTATAAAAGAAAGTTGTGTATAAAACAAAATATGCATCAATGAAAGGAGATTGAGACGAAGTCCCTTACCAAGTATCAGACTTGACTCGATTGTTTTTTAATCTCCTGAATAATAAACTTGAGTTAATTTCTACTTTCTTAAGAACCTTTTTCAAGTTCATTATTCCTTTTATATCACTTATTACCATTTCATGAACACTATGTAATTATTTAAGTTAATAAAGGTCTTTTTAATGATCATTGGTACTTGAGTTAAAAATAAAGTCTTTATAATTACAAGTTGTTCCAGTATCAATTATATCCAGAGTTATATTCATGATTTAGATATCATATATATCATATATATCTATTATATACAAGAATTTATAATATTACATAGCATTTAGAGGTAAGAAATGAAATGCACCATTCGTAGAGACGGTAAGCCGTACATACGCATGAACACTACTTTCATTTCTATTTCGTATTTTATGGAAAGGAATCATAATGATATAAAGGTATATTATAATTCCCGTATAATATCATATATAATATCATTAACTCCATCCTTTATATGTCCCACATATGGCATTAACGAATCAAATCACTTTGAGGGGACTGTAGTCCGCACTTCCTAAAATGAAGATATCACGTTTACCCATAATGGAAACCATAAAGGTATGATAGAAATGAAAAATACAGAAACTTAAGGAAAACATAAACATATTATATATCATATATAAATATATTGTTATCTTAATGGCCACCTTTTCAGGTGTTATAAGAATATTGAACAATCATCGTTTCGTGAGACAGAAATTCGCCATCCACAGAAATAGTATGCTCTTGAACCATTAGATGAAGGTGTGTGTAATTGAAGCTAGAATTCTTCTTATAAAAACATCCTAGTATATTTAATATACTGGTTTGGTTACAATATAAAGTAATAAAAAGAGTTTAGGGGGTTGGAGAATAAAAATAAAACAAAAGAACATTAGAAAAGACTTTACCTTTAAATCGGGTAGCTATTCTTAGTTTGAACCAAAATGCTTACTTGAAGAGCTTTCTGCATAATTTAAGGTTTATATGAGGAATAGAGGGATGTGGGGAGATAAAATGGGCAGATATTTTCTGAGACAACGCCTTTAGATGTGTGGGTAAGGAGGTAGAGGTGGGGGCCTTTTATAAGAGGAGAGGAGGGGGACTCTTGGAATGGTATAAAATGTTACTTTATTTTCAAATGATTTTCAGATTTTAAAGGTCCCACATTTAAGTATTTATAGAATAAGGTGATAAGGGTTCTAAATATACTCATCAAATAGGTTGTTTTCAAGTTTATGTCTTAGATTTTATATTATATTTTCATTTTATTTAAATCATTCATTAATTAGGTAATCGCTGCATCGTCATGATGTCATAAACAATTTAATTTATATAATGTCTAAAAATTATATAAAAAATTCGATGATATAGGAAATATCTTTAACTTTTCAATGAATATTTATAGTCCAATATATCATTTATGTAGACAAAATTAAAAATGTTTTACTCAGGTGATACATTCTTTGTTATATTTTACATTCTTTAAAAATAAAAAGATAAACAGTCATTATCAAACAAAAGTGATTCCATGGGGTCCCAAAATATAGTACATGGAATCCAATGGTCGGAAATGAAACAACCAGTAGAATTAGGACACATGTTGGGGTCATTTGTTTTTATTATGATATTATTTTATTATCCTTAACTACTGATTACTAATTAATCAAGATAATTAAAGATAATTATCGTCGTTACTATTCATAGTGTCTACAAACAAAAGTGTCTTGATTACATAATTTGGACCTTATGATTCGAAATATGTAATTCATTTTACCAAATTCCAAACACAGAAATTGAAATAGTTAATATAAACATAATTTTTGTGGTCAAAACAAATAGCAGGTATTTTTTGAAATAATATCTATGAAAAGTTTGGCACTTGTTTATGCCCAATTAAAAAGTGAAATTAATCACAATGACCACCATTGGATTACATGGTAAAAATATATTCTATTTACACTTTAAAACCAATTAAAAATATAATCTAACCATATAATTAAATTAGATGATAAAGCAGTTTTGATGTAAAATACAGTATTTTTCATTATTTATTAAAAATTGAACATGGGCAGAAAAATACCAAAAATTTATCCGAAGTTAATTTCAATGTCCCTATCATAATGAATAAGTTTATTTTGAAAAATAGATCTTATAAAAATGTCAAAATATTTATTTAAAAATGGTTTTCCATCAAAAGGCAGTAAAACAATCTTTTAAAAATATTATTGTATTCCATGATTATGATTGGATTTATTCTCGTTTTAAGCCTCTAAAACACTATCTATTTTATAAATAGATATAGATAAGAATTTATTATTATTAATTAATTACTTGGTATGATACATACATCCACCATGGCATGCCCTACATTATCCCCTCATTTTTTAGTTTATGATATCAGTATTGAAAACAAATGAATGAAGAGATTAATGAAATTAAATAAATGATAATTAAATGAATTATTCTGAAAAAAGATAAAGTCAAGAAAAAAACACCTAAATTACAAAAAATGATGATGATGAAGAAAATATGAAATGAAGGAGTATACGATGTAGGATAATAAATAGGGTGTATGGAAGAAGACATAGAAAATAAAAACCATGCATGAATTAGAATGTGTTTAAAATAAACTAAATTTAAATTTAAATTTAATTAACACTAAAGTAAAAAAAATTAATTAGAATAAAATAAAAAATTAAATGAAATGGGTGAAGTGGCTTCCCCAATATAATTTTTTCTCCAAACATTGGCCCATATTCTACCCATCGTATGGTGGAAACTCTATAAGTGTCCTTCATATAATTTATTTGAAATTAATTTTTCAATTGAGTCATAAAATTTAATATTTATTAAATGAGTATAATAGTTGTTATCATAAAATTAATGAGTTATAATTTTATCAGCCAAGGATTCACTAAATCTCCATATACTTTAGTGAGTATAATGGACACATTAATGAGAATATATCCCTGAAAAATTAAAGTTTCTATCATTGAATTCAGTAATACATAAAATAAATCTTAAAATCTTTTAATTTTGTGGTATTTATTAATAGTTATGAATAAATTACTAATACGGGTTCCATTCTGCTATCCAAAATGATTTTACCAACTTGATTGATTATTTGGGCTACTAGATGTTTGAATTAGCTCTATGTCTAGAAGAAGATGTCGGAGACCACAAAATATGTAACACTAAAGTAGACTCAATATTGTTGGTTTAATATTTTAAAATTTATCCAAAAAATAAATAAATAAAAATATGTTAAAATATATTATTTATGAAATTTTCACATTTTTGCCAAAAAAACTCAAAAAATACAAACTTGATGAAAATTACCAAAAAAATATTAATTTGAAGTTGTGAAATCATTATATTATATATTAAAAATGTTTAAAATTTTATTTCTATATTTATAATAATCCTAAACAAGATTTTACTCAATAATTCAATAACAATAGAGAATTTAGAGGGAAACAACATTAGAAATATTCCAAATCCAAAGTAATAAATTCATACAATTTTCAATGTCAAATAAGATTTTAAAAAATACACTAAAAAATATAAATTTCAATTTTAAACTAAATATTCAATTCAATTTTTTAAATTTTCCACTTTGAATACTGAATAATCTTCTCATTTCATTCCTTTATGTTTCTAAATACATCATTACTAGATAAAAAATCATTAAATACCTCTATTTTTAATATTTTTACTCATCAATGAGGATATTATCTTAGTTACAGTTATTATAATATCATGAACACATGATCCGTAACCATATAATTTTAAAGGAACACCTTTCTCCACAATGTAATTAAAAAAACACATGAAATAATGAGGACATGTGTAAAAGGATCAAATGAATCTTGGGTTTATTATTGATTTAATTTGATGCTTTAAAACACAAGGATCAAAAATTAGTATTGTAACAAAATGAAAAAAATTATTTCATCTTAATAAATGTTTCCAGAAATTATCCCGTAAAAAATAACAACCCCCTCTTTCTAAAAACTCAAATTAAATGTCCTAATAATAATAAATAATATTGAATGATTTGTGATTCATCGTGAAATTCCCACTACTTTTAAGCAATCTATTCTCAAAAACCATTTTGGTTTTTATATTTTTTATAATTTATATTTATAATAAACTTTGTAAACCCAACATAACCACATATGATAAAAATAATTGTTTCAGTAATAGGGGCTTATGATTCTTATAAGTCACAACCATTCAATTTTTATTCATTTTTCATGAAGGGAAAAATTTAAAAGTACATATTAAGAATTAAAAAATTATATTTACACAATGTAGAACACTATCACTTTTTCATAAAATTCGTTTATATAATTTCTTAATGGCTTATTTTGCCTCTACAAATCAACTTTAAAATATCATGCAATTTCTAAGAGTTGGGTAGGAATGGGTAAAAGTGGATTTAAACATGAATCATTATATAAAATTTCATTAATGGTTTTTAAAGAATAAAAATAGATTTATGTAATGTTTCAATTTTATGGATAATGATTTTTCAATGATTCCTCTGTGATTCAAAATGAGTTTTTTCATAATCATTCCTTTGAAATGTTTCAATAAATATCTTAGTTATTTTAATGTCCAATGACCAATCAAGAAATATTATCATGAATAAATAGGAAGTAATTGATCATTAATTACTTTTGGGGAAGTGTAATTTGATTTAGAAAATCACTCAATTAATTTCTTTTAAAAAATAAATTCACATGAATTTTCAATATTCAATGGATTATTTTTTTGGGAAATTTCATTTACATGAATTCACTAATTCAATCAAATAATGTGTGCCCATTTTATTGTCCATGATTCACTTTCATCATAAAACTCATCATTTAAATCATTTAATTATTATAACATTTAAATCTAAATAGTTTCATCATAGGGTTTCTATGATACTCATGTCTTCAATATAAGACATGTAAAGAATAATTTATGCATGGGAATATAACTTCTAATTTTAACTTGTAACAGTTTTCATACTAAAATTTATGGAGTTTAATATATAAAAATTTAAAATTGAACTCCATTTTCCCATGAATATTATGTTATATTAATTAGCCTTATGGGATTTCCTTATTCAATAATAATCTTATAAAATAATATTACTCAATATTTCACAATAATCATGTCATTTATGTTGAAATAAGATAATAGGTAGTGGGATCCATGTTTTACTAATCTGAAAAGTGAAATTTATTTTCCTACAAATCATGTAATGGGCATAGCCTTACTTGGATTCCTAAAGTGGATAATTATTTTTTTCAACATCTAGAGGGAAGTACTATCTATTTTTTGTAGTCTGATGGTGGGTTAATCTGAATGAACCCATGACACCCTAAGACGGGAGGGGTGAATCAGTGTGAAAACATTTTCTTTTAATGGGATAGATCTTGTTCCCACGTTAGTAGGAACTTTTTGAAACTGTATGATGAAAATGATCAGAAAGAAAACATTCACATGCACAATGAGCATACGCCGACAAGTAGGATAGAGTGACTCCTCCCTCGCCGAAACAATGGCTACATGTTAACTACCATTTAATGTGATGGATCTTGTTCCCACGTTAGTAGGATAGAGTGACTCTTCCCTCACTGCGCAGGTTTCGGCGCGAAGCTCATCAGCCTTAGGCTCAATCACGCTTCTCACTTGCATGACCACACTAATAATTGCACGACCCTCTTTCTATTGCCATATTTTGAAGTTCTAATCATTAAAAACAATAGGCGCTCATGTTTCCGGACCTCCTAGGCACCGGCGTGCAAGTCTCTTCTCGGCGCGTAGGTCACTTGCGCGACCCAACCAATAATTGCACGATACTTATCCCTTTTCAATTTTTCCACGTTCTGATCTTAAAAAACATATGGCATGCTAGTTTTCACTCCATAAAGTACACAGCGTGCAAGTATCTTTTCCAAAAACACTTTTCTCCATTTTTCAACACTGGGAATCCACGCCACCTTTAATACTATTGTCTTCTTGAACTGTATGATCTCCTTGCTGGTACACATTCTGATCTTCCACTGAGGATTGACAACAAACACAAACCATAATCTAAATCATGCGTAGAAGTCCATGGTTCCAAAAGGATCTGTTTTGACATGAACCACCACATATGGCATTTCACAACTACCATTTCCATTTTTTTGGAACAATACATGGATATAGTTTACTTGACCTATACCATTCACAATTATATATTTATTTCATGTCAGGGGTAAGATGATGTATGAATCATCCACTTCTATCATTGTACTTGTGAATCCTCCTCTTTATTTTACATTCCTAGCTAAACATGGAATTCATGAATTGAATATTTAAATTGAAAGTTATCATGAATTTTTATATGGATAATATTAAATTGGATGAATTAGTTTACAAATATTACCTATTAATTTTTGATGTTTTTGTCTTTGTTTCTTCACATATAGCCACTAGGACACCATAATGGGCTACCTTATTTATATGATCAATATATTTTAAGATCTCCATAAGTTCTTCCGTATGTGGCTTTTATTTTTCATCATCTTCATCCATTGAATAATATGTTTATTCTGAATATAAAAAATTAAAACAATACATAGTGATTATTAGATTAGTTTTATTAAACTCAATAGTGTTTGATTTAATGAATTTATAACTCCTTGGGAAAGATTTTAATAAATATCTTCTTTTATGGAAAGAACCTCTTAGAGTTGATCATCACTAGTCATTTGGAGGTTGTCCGGGTCCTCAGGTATTTTTTCCAATTTCACCCCAAGTGCGGTTTTTGATTATTCTATGGTCAGAAATTGGTAGTCAGGTATTCATTCAACAATATTGTGCATGAGAAGATATAATGTAATTTTATGTTTCTCTCATTCACTCAAAAATGGTTTCAAATCCTTTACCACATTCTTACCAGCATACGACACTTCATATTTACTCTATATATCCACAAGTAATTAATGAATATGGATCCAATAAATGGTTGCATTGTGGATAGTTTTCATGTTGTTCCTCAACCCCTAACATATCGTCATGAAAATTTGGAAAATCAAATGATTCGTCCCTTAGTTTAGGATTGGGTTTTTGATAGGTACATTGAAATAAACTATAAGATAATTCATTTTTCTCCCAAAAATAATTTATTATATTACCATTATTTTAATCATGATCATTTCGATCACTATTTCTATCTTATTATTCATGATTTTCACAGGTGAGTAGTTACTCCATTATGAATAATAGTATTTTTGATATATCATGTATTTTTTTAATAGTACGTATTTATAAAAACAATTAAAATTTGTATCAAATGTTAAAAGAGAAAAATATATGAAAACTTTGATTGGATCAATGAATATGGAACTAGATTTGAAGCATACCCATTCTAGGGTGTGTGAAAAAAAATATTTCATTAATGCAGAACATAGGTTGACTAGGGTCATCTCACATGAGGAGATATCTTAGTTTCATACAAACATAATATTACTCATCTAAAATAATTTTTTTTGTTTGTTTTAATTTATTATATAAAGTAAATTTAATTTAATAATATAAATGAAATGATAAAAATAAAAAAATATCTATAATGACCAATTGTGATTATTAAATAAAGATCATTTTATTTGGTGGTTGGATCTTGGATACATTTATTCTCCTAGATTGTTTTTAAATTTATTTTTTTAGTTAATAGATCTCATGCATGAATTAATATTTTTTAATATAGTAGTGTGAAACCTAATATTACTTTATCATTCTATATTATACGACATCCTATTATCATCTTTGATGACACACCACAAATGAGAATGTTAAATATCAAAGGACCTTTCTCTATCATATACAATTCTGTAACTAAATTTCTCAGCTCCAACATATGAAGACAATTTCTCTAAATTAATTGAGGGATAGATTTAATGATGGAATACAAATGAGATTTTGTTCATTTTCAAGGAGGAAAATATCAACACTCATACAGTTCACTCTTTCTCATCAAATAGAAAAATGAAAATTTATAATTTAAGCACAAAATTAATGGAAATACCATAAATATCTCTCATTTGAGACCTCTGTTTTGCCTCTCATTATATAGGGTAATAGGTAACCATGGAAAGGAAAATAAATAATATAATTAGAAAATAATATAGGAAAAATGAAAATAATGAGGATGATGAAATAAGAAGTGGAAAACACACAAATTTATTAAAAATAATAATAATAATAGGAATGAGAAAAGAAGAAATGAATGAGAAGAAGATAAAGAAGAATAAGAAGGTAGTGTGGAATATGACACAGAAATAAAAAACATCCACAAAGTTTATTTTCTTTAAAATAGTATAAATTTAAATTACTTTAAAAATAAATATAATGTTAATTGATTAAAAATAAAAACAATAGAATAAATGAAATGGGTGAAACAACTTCCCCGCTATAATCAGTCCTCCAAAATAAGTTTCATTTTCTGCTAACCATATGGTTGAAACTCATCAATTTTTCATCAAATACTTTGTGATAAAATGATATTTATATATACCAAAAAATTAATTTAGATATGAATAATAGAAGTTAGTACATAATTAATGAGTATAACTTTTTATGTACTAGGATTTCATAAATATTCCTTCAATTTGGCATGTTCATTGGTCACATTAATGAGGGAATATATCCATCAATTAGAGGGTAAAATGTTTAATTTATTCCCCATTAAAATAAATTTTTAATATCCAAAATATTTTGTTTTATATGGAGTTATTCCTCATTTACTAAGGTGACTTCTATTCTATACTCGAGAATGATTTTCAATTTGATTGATACTTTTTGGGATTATGTATGATTATATTAGATCATTGTCTAATACTTGAAATTGAATCTTTCAAACCCTAGAATGATAAAAAAAAATATCTATTTTATTCTTATTATTATTATTATTATTATTATGATTTATTTAATGATTGAAAAAATAATTAAAAAAATATTACAATTCTAGAATTCATAAATTTTTTTCATTTTAGCCCATAAGACACCACAAAAAAACAACGAAAATTTTCACAAATGGTATTATTGGAATGTAATAATCCAATAAATTATAGACCAATATTGATGAAAATAACAAGTCTATCGATTCCTCTAGACATAAATCATTCTTATAATCATGCATAAATTATATACAAAGAATATAATGTCTTAAAAATTTACCAATATTCTTATTCTAAAGAAATAATATCATAAATTTTTCAATGTCAAATAGAATTATTCTTAATCCATATAATTTTTTTCCAAATACATAGAAGATATAAATATAATTTTTAAATATTATATGAAACTACCCATTTAATAATTTTACTTTTCCCATTTGAAAAATGATTGGCCTTCGCCATTAATTCATTCAAGATTCTCAATTCATTATTATTAAGCCTGCAAAAAATTATCTTCCTCTCTTTTGAATATTTTCATTCAATACTCATGATATTAAATCTTCTAGAGGTATGATCATATAATGAATAAATTAATGTTTTCCATTGGCTTGTAAAGGAACTAATTTCTCAATTTCATAAATACAAATGATCAATGAAATCATTAGTAAATTCAATTAAGGTTCCATAGACACTATGGATTAAGGTTAGTAAGACAATATTTTTAAGAATTAGGGATAAAATTGAAGGATTATATATTTTATTAAAAAAATCCTAGATATTTGTTTTAAAATTTTCATCAAATTATTATTTTAAAATAAAACATCATCCACTATCCCAGAACTCTTTGTAAATGCATTGATCAGAATAAATAATATTGATGGATTTGTTCTACTTCTTCAAATTTTCAGAACTTTTGTACATTATTTTCTCAAAGAATATTTTCTTATTATCTTTTACTGTTATGAATAAATATATTCTCTAACACACCACCTAACATCATATGATAAAATTCATCAGTCTAGTGTTGGTGAATTTCTTCTTTAAGTCACATAAAATTCCTATTTTTCATTTTTTTCAAGATGAGAAGAAATTTAAATTACAATCTATGAAAAAATAACCATTCTTCTTTTACAATGTATCACTTCATCATTTTTATATTTAATGTCATCACTTTATTAATTATTCACATCACCAAAAAAAATTATCATTAAAATATAATGAAATTACTAAGAGTGTGGTAGGAATAGGTTATGATGGCATAAAATATGTCTCATTCCTATCATTTTAATTTATGGTTTCTATGGACTAAACAATAATTAAAAGGTGTTATTTTAATGATATGGGTTTTTCAAAATATCCCTCAATAATTTTAAATGTGTTTTTTTATAGTCAAGGATTTAACAAGCTTCAATGAAAGTTGTAGATGGTGGCATGTCCAAAGATGAGTAAACAAATATGTCCAAGAACAAATAACGAATAATAATTCTATAAATAGTTTCAAAAATGTAAAATTGTTTTCTAAAATCACTTAATTCATGTATAATAATAAAATATACAATCGTATGAATTAGAGAAATTCAAATCCTAAAAAAGGTTTTGGAAATTTCATTCACATCATCAACTAATTCCATAAAATTAAGAGTCACATTTTAATATCCATGTTTCATTTTAATAATCCAATTATTAATTTTATCCATTCACTTTCATAATTATTTATATCTAATTCATGTAATCATATAATTCAAAAAAACTCATTTTTCTTAGATAAGTCATGAAATGAATAATTCAATCATGGGCCTGCCATTTTATATTTAGACTCCAAATTGTATTTAAAAAAATATTAGGATATTGAAACATATAATTTAAAAAATGAATTCCATTTTCTTATTAATGTTATGTCACCTTCCTTCTCTATTTAGGACTGAATTCTTCAATCAAAAACCTATAAAATAAAATTAATTAATTTACCGCCATGATAATGTAATATAATACATAAATAATTAATATATTGTGGTTTTTATTATAAAATTATTCTAAAATGATATTTAATGTCCCAAAATGTAATTAAAAGGTATATTTCTTGGTATGATGCCCCATATGGGTAATAAATGTTTAATTATTTCAGAGGGATATACAAACTGTTCTCCATAGACTGTTGGTGGGTGGCTATATCTATAATTGATGCACCACATATTGATTTTACTAGACTTCATTTAGATGTTTCTATGAGTAATGATCCATTTATAGAGTATACCTGATACATCCCATTCATAATTAAGTATTACATTCAATACAGTGGTAGTATAAATTATGAATCATCCTCTTCATTAGATGTTATATGTGCTTCATGCTCTTTATATTATATTTTTCTGCCAACATAGGATGAATGAATTGAATATTTAATGTAAAATTTTATAGGTAATATTGTTTCAATGGAATTTGAATTTAAGAATTATTTTTAAAATATTATCTTTTAATGATGGAATCATGTGTCTTTAGATTTATCCTAAGATCCACAAGAATATCTTCATTTGATTCCACAAGTAGATTCAAAATATTTATGGGGAGCTCCATGTGTTCCTCAATAGGTTAATTTTCCTTTTCATAGTATTTTTGAAGGGAATAATACGAGTTTCTCTAACATGAAAATCCCAAATAATTAAGAGTGATGTTGATATTAGTTTTTATAAAATAATAATAATTGGAGTTCATATATTTATCATCCCCATGATCCTATTCTTATTGAATATATTATTTAGTAAAAATCACCTACTAGATTTGATCCTCACTCAATAGAGGTAGGTATTTAGGATCCTCAAGTCATTATTCTAATTTCAATATTATTTTTATAGAGACCCCAAACTTGACATACATGAAAATTACATTACTTCTGTAGAATACTTATTATATAACAAAACTGACACCAAAGGACCGTAATAGTTTAGTGTATTTGGAAACTCAGAATATAATATTCAAATCTTGTTTAAAGATATTCAACATCACCCATAAAAATCTTCCCCTTTTATTTTCTTACCTAAAACCATTCATTAAATCCTGGGTAAAAGAAAACATAAAAAGGGGTTAGCTCAAATGCCCGGTAAAGGTAAACATAGAGAACATAAAACAATCCATAAACAGTTGAATGCAAAAACATGATAATAAAATCTAAACATCAAAATATTGTGCAAATACATGAATCTTGGAAGTACGTGAGGCATATATCACAAGATTACATCAATCATGATAAAATAGCATGGGAACAAAACATGTAATTGTGGAAAACCATTAAGAACATGATTTTATTTCTATAGTATCCAAGGCATTGCTTCCAAGACCATCTTAGTGGACAAGGCCCATTTCAGAATCGAGTTCACTCCTCGTTCCAGTCCTGTATCACTGAACCAGATTAACTTAACATTCCAGCCATGTCTATATCATGAGATATAAATCTATACCCAATGCATTGGAGGGAGATATAGGTCCCACCCATCTCATAATGAAATCATTCATACTTGTGCCAGAAAATAAACATAAAACAATCATCATATCCCGAAGAATAAAATGGTTTTCGTAAACATCATCCCATCATCACATAATCCATATAAAACAAATGGATATCATTTCATAATAAGAAAAATCAGACCATATAAAAAATAGAGACAATATAAATGAAACACAAACAAACTAAATAATGTCATCTTAGATGGAAAATGGTTTGATAAAACCCTTGAAATGAATTCTTGGGGAAAATATCCTTTCTTCTTCAAAATAATTTTATTTTCTCAAAATTCCATGCAATTTTAAAGGAAAACGATTTTTTTGATAATAGAAATGAAATATTTTAGATTAAGCTTCATGAGAATAATGCTTTATAAAATAGTAAATATCAGTTCAAGCCATATAAGTTTAAAAAACATTCTTCTCGTACTCTTTCCGGAAAAGTCAAAAAGTACCTCATATGGTAAACAAAATAAAGATTCGTTACATAGGATGTGGTAAAAGTAACAAAAGTTAAAAATGACTTTAAACATACATGGAATAAAAGTAAACATTTTATTAAAACATTTTTAGAAAACATGGACACAGATGATAAACATAACCACAGAAAATACTTACGAATTAACAATCTCAGATAAGAATGAGATTGGAATAATTATCCCTTACTTTAGGTCTGATGTGCTTCGTACGTATCCGAACCTCATGTATAATTATTTAATTAATTTCATTGAATTATTACAGATTAATATTCATTGTTATGATATCATATATGGTTCACTTATGACTTTATATTACACGTTTTTTTGTAAATTCCATGTTAAAGCAGAATTTTGGGTAAAACGTTTCATTTATCATAAGTGTTTCGACTCGTTGTTCTAGATATTATTACTTATATCATGATTTACATAATTCCAAAATGTAATACATGAATTATATATATAATATATATTCATAATATACATATATATATGATATATCGATAAATGGAATGAAATACATCGTTCATGGAGACGGTAGGCCGTACTTATGCATGAACGTTGTTTTCGTTTCCTTATTGAATTGAATGGAATTAAGTAGATGACATACATATATATATGCATAAATACAGTATCATTATTATGTCCAATATTTCATTATTATTCATTATATATACTTTATAATCATTCTTGAATGGTTAACATGGAGAATGAATCTCATTGGGTCGTGGAGACGGTAGTCCGTACGTATGCACGAGCGATGATATCATTACCATGATCATTGAATTGTATTGAAGTGTATGTATACTATTTAAGAATCAAGATAAAATTACAATAAATATATATATTTATTCTCTACACCATTATAACCATCCAAGTAAGGTGTTGGTGGAAAACAGATTACACCACGGCGTGGAGACGGTATTCCGTACGTACGCACGCGTGGTGATTTTGTTTTCCGAATGGTGGATAGAAGGTGAAGTAGGGTTGTTTCATATTTATAATAAAATATCAGTATAAAAGTAATACTATTGTTATTTCTTTATAATGAAACAACTAAATAATAGTATGTTGAGGAAGAAAGGAACTTGACAGAGTTGGTAGAAGGGATTACCTCTTCCTCGATGCACCTCCTTTAAACATCTTATTAGGGCACAAGAGTTGGTCTTTTGAGAAGACCAAAACCTCTATGATATAACTAGAGTGGTTGGTAAGAGTAATTGGCAGAGTTTTTCCATGATTTAATGCTCAAAAGTTTGTGAAGAGAAGATGGAAGGGGTGCCCTTTTTATAAATAAGGAGAGGGACAGCTCAGGAAAACATAAAATATTATTTTATAAAAAAGTCATATTCGGTTCTTAATAGAACCAAATTGATTTATTTTTAAGATAAGGTGGCTATGGGTTAAAATAATATCATAAAATAGGTTTTAGACAAGTTTAGGTTACTATATTATCCTTAATATTTAGATTTAACTCTATGTTAAATAATTTAACTTTTACCGTGTCTTTATGTTTTCGTACACTATATGGTAAATAAACATACTATAACAAGCCAAACTAACCCCAAGTGGTTCATTATTAATATATATCCTTACATAATTCATTTTTCCGAACATTAGATTTTTAGGAATAAAATAACAATTAATAATATAAGATTTGTTTTAAAAACTATTTTATGTCAATTTTGACACTATTTGGTACTGGATTTTTTTGAAAATTATAACAGCATGATTAGTTCGGAAAAATTTTATTGAATAAAAAATAACAAGTCCTATTAACCTATAAAAGTAATGTAATTCATAAAAAGTCTCAAATTACATTTATTTGTGTATTTATAACATCAATTATGTTAATATTTCATTAATAAGGTAATTACTGCATCTTCATTGTGTCATAAATAAATTAAATTATTTAATGTATAAAAATTATAAATAAAATACCATTACATAGGAAATATTTTTATCTTTCTAATAAATATTTATAGTCGAATTTGTATTATGTATAACCCTATATTATAAATTTTTTAGTTATTAAACTTTGATTTAAACTATTTTAATTCTTCTTTAAATAAAATAATAATAAATGTCCTAATCTAATCCAGGTGGACCTAAAGGGAAATATTTTATCCCTAAGGTTGTTTTTGGTCGAACTAAACTTATCCTATAGATTTAGGGCATGTGTTAGGGTAATAATAATATCATTTTTATCCTTAATTAACCAATTTACTTTTAACCGTGGTAAATAAAACTAAAAAGATACTATTCACCGAAAAGTATTTTTATCTTATTGAACAACATTCTACTCCTTCATATTAACCGTGTCTCTTGGATTATCAAAATTTCACTCACAAAAGTGGTAAAATTATGTTTAATGTAAATTTTCAAACTCTCCTATGAGGTGGGTAAAAGATGGTGAAAAGTTTAATAAATTTTGTATATGTCTAAAATTATTATAAAAGGACTCTAATGAATTACATTGAACATATATAGATATTATGTATCAATTATGACATAAAATAAATTTAAACAAAATAAATAATTATTTAAATAAAAAGTCTGTTTTTAAATAGTAACCCAGTGTTTTCACTATTCATCAAAAATTGAAAGTTTTCAGAAAAAATACCAAAAATTCACCCTAGGCTTATTTCGATATTCTGAATCCAAAAATGATGTCCATTTTGAAAAATAAAAGTTCAAAAGGTGGGTATTACTATTCATAATGGCTAGTTTATATAACATTTCGTTGTTTAGTGAAACTCGGTATTGCATACAACATACACTATCGTGGAAGGTTGTGATTTCTTGTAATGAAATCCAAGTCAGGGATGCTTGTAGTGAAGCTTTTTTTGGTGTAGCGTACAACACAATACATCGATGAAATTAAAAAGAACATTTTTCATTAAATCTCGTGGTGTTACATTCTACCCCACTTTAAATGAATTTCGCCCGCGAAATTCATCGGGGTTATAAATGGTTTACTACTCGAAAGTTTTAATAGAAACCCACATCATAAAAAGGAATACGAAAACATATCTTTAAAAACATAAGTATGAAACATAATAGTTACCCAAATTAACTAATCACTTGGTTTCCACATAGGAGAACATTGGTGAAAATATGGATATAGAAGTGAAATCTAACCATTATGTTCTGATGAAGGGTGGTAGAGGACATGACTATAAAAAAGACAACAATCAAAAAGAAATAAATTTGTGATGATCTAATGTACCATCTGATTCATCAGATAAGAGAGTACTAGGACAACAATTTATGTTTTCATGATCATTTCCCTAACGTTGATGAACTTTTACATAAGGATAAATACTTACATGATTTCAGAGTAATATAATCGTTGGTCATTCCATGAACAATTTCCAATTCATCTCTATTTAATGAAATGAATTTCAAATTGTCATTCATAAAGTGTTAGCAGATAATGCGATATAATGACAAGTAATCCCATCTATTTCTGTCATAAAAATATTAGCATAAGTTATCAAATATACATAAGTTCATATATGGTGAGGTTAATCGAATATGATTCAAAAAATGGGCTAATACTTCATATATCATAATGTTTAATATAATAAAACTAGTTTCTAATTACCAGGGACTTCCTGTTGGATAGTGGAATGAGATAAAGGTCTGTTGCACTTTGGTTGTGGGTTCAATTCCCACAGCCTTGTCCGACGTGACGGGTTGTCGCCCGTCCTACAGGTTGTCCTTTTTCTAAAAATATATTATTATATAATTCCATTAATGTAACGCCTGAGACTTTTATGAGAAATTTTTTTTTATGTTATATAAATCATCAAAGAAATCTTTCACTACACACAACAGCAGCTTGACTTTCTTTACACGCTACCGCGGCCTTCCTCGATAGTTTGCGTCGTACGCAATACCGAGTTTCACTAAACAACGATATGCTATTAAAATATTATTAAAACTAGCCGTTATTAATATTATTAACTAAATTTTGAATTTTATAACATTTTAATTCATCTTATACATTTTCTAGAATGAGGTATGAAAACAAAATCTGTTTTTTGGATAAAAGAAGTATTTTACAAAAAATGAAGTTTTACCACCCTTTGATGGCCCACCCACATTAAATCTAGATTTTGAAAAGTTTATAAGTTCAATTTGAAAAAATAAAATTCTTTTTTAGAATCAGGATATAAAAATTTATGTTGGATAAAATTTTCATATTATTCTGATAACTTTCATATTTTAATGAATAGTAAAAACACGCTATATTGTAATTAAAAACAACGTTTATCATCGCAATACTTTATATGGCTATATTATAATATTTAATGTTTTTAAACTATAAATAGAATATATTTTTACCATTTAATATAATTTATATCATAATCATTAATTTTACATTGAGTTCATAGATAAAAACATTTCAATCTTTGGCAATGTTTTAACTTTTAAAACCCGTTTGCTTTACAACGAGATTAATTTTAAATTAATTACTGAAACTTCTGTGTTTTGAATTTTGAAATATGGATTCTATATTTGTAATCAGTGGGTCCAAATTATGTTAATAGGTTACTTTTATTTTTGGGATATTATGAATAGTAACTACGGTAAATTTTTTATTTACTACAGTTAAAGGTAAATAGGGTAATTCAAGGTTAAAAAAATATTATAATAGTTTAAAATTTCCTTGAAACTTGTCCTAACCTTATTTTAATATTATTGTCCGACCATGGTCCTCATTGGGTCGAATTTGAGACCCCATTAAGCCACTTGGTAGTGACAATGACAATTTGGATTAATTAATTTAATGTAAAGACAAAATTGACATTAAAAAAAATCTTCTATTATTTAATTTTTATAAGGGGTTATATAAATTTTATTTTTGACTATCAATATTCATTTGAAAGATAAAATATTTCCTACATAATTATAGTTATTTAATAATTTTTCGACAGCAAATAAATTAAATTATTTATGACACAATAATGATGAGGTATTTACCTCATTAATAAATGATTAAAATAAATAAGATTATAATGATTAAAATATTTTTCAAAACATGTCCAATTCTGATTGGATGATTTTATTTCGACCATGAGTCATCTTATCTTCATCTTTAATGATTTTTGGACCTTTTGAATGTTACATCCCGAGATTTTATGAAAAATATTCTTTTTAATTTTATTAATGTCTTGTGTTGTACGCTACACCAAATGGAGCTTGACAACACACATCCTAGACTTGCCTTGCATTACACGCAATCGCGACCTTTCTCGATAGCGTCTGTAGTACATAATACTGAGTTTCACTAAACAACGATATGCTATTAAAATATTATTAAAACTAGCCGTTAAGAATAGTAATAACCAGCTTTAAAAAATTTAGAAATTTTAGCTTCATTTTTGGATTCGAAGTATCGAATTTAGCCTACGGTGAAATTTTTGTACTTTTCGGATAACTTTCATATTTTGATGAATAGTGAAAATTATTAAATTATAATTAAAAACAACTTTTTTAATCGAAATAATTAATAGTGATAAATTATTAATTTGAGTGGTTTTAAAGTATATTTTGAATATATTTTTACAATTCAATACAATGTTGGTCATTGGATGTAATTTCACATTTACACGAGACATAAACAAGTGTTAATCTTTTGATAGTTATTATCTCTTAAAAACATGCTATTTGTTGTGACAGGGGAAATTAATTATAAAATTAATTAATGCAACTTATATGTTGGGAATTTTGTAAAATAGAAATCATTTTTGAATTCGGAATATCAATTATAGCTTTGGGTGCAATTTTGGCATTTTTCTGAAAAACTTCAATTTTTGATGAATAGTGAAACTACTAAGTTGTAGTTAAAAAAATTAATTTTTTCATTAATCTTAATTTTACCACTTATGTGAATGGAATTTAAAAAATCTGAAAGACACGGTTGATTTCAGTAAGTAAAATGTGGTTCGATGAGATAAAAATAATTTTTGGTGAATAATAACTTTTTACTTTTATTTACCACGGTTAAAAGTAAATAGGGTAATTAACGGTAAAAATGATATTAATATTACCCTAACACATGTCCTAATCTTATTGGACAAATGTATTTCGACGAAAAACCAACTTAGAAATAAAATATGACCATTTAGGCCCACTTGAATTAGATTAGGACATTTATTATTATTTAATTCAAAGAAGAGTTGAAAGAGTTAAAATCAAAGTTTATTTAAGAAAACATTTTTAATAT
The DNA here is from genome assembly GCA_963277665.1 of Viscum album. NCBI lineage: Eukaryota > Viridiplantae > Streptophyta > Magnoliopsida > Santalales > Viscaceae > Viscum > Viscum album. The sequence goes on along the minus strand of OY728151.1, from coordinate 1,065,886,869 downwards.
AGGGTTATACATAAGATAAATTCGACTATAAATATTAATTAGAAAGATAAAAAGCATTCCTACATAATGGTATTTTATTTTTAATTTTTAGATATTAAATAATTTAATTTATTTATGACACAACGATGATGCAGTAATTATATTATTAATGAAATATTGACATAATTGATTTTATAAATACCCAAATAAATAAAATATGAGACTTTTTATGACTTCCAATAATTTTCTAGGTTAATATGACATCTTAGTATTGGTTTAATTAACTTTTTTCGAAATTATCATTGTGTTATAATTTTCACAAAAATCAATTACTAAATAGTGTCAAAATTAACATAAAATAGTTTTTAAAACAAATATTATATTATTAATTGTTATTTTATTCCTAAAAATCTAGGTTTCGGCCAAATGACTTAGATAAGGTTATATATATTAATAATAAACAATTTGGGGTTCGTTTGGCTTCTTATAGAAAGTTTATTTACCTTAAAATGTAAGAACACAAGAAGACACGGTAAAAGTAAAATTATTTAACTTAATGTTAAATCTAAATGATAAGTCTAAAATTGGAACCTAAACTTGTCTAAATTCTATTGGATGAGAGGATTTAGACCCATCCCCACCTTAGCTTTTAAATAAATCAATTTGGAGCTATTTAAAACCGAATTTGGCTTTATAATAAAATAATATTTTTAGTTATTCCAAAGGTGCCCCTCTCCTCCCTTATAAAAGGGAACCTCCTCCCTCTCCTCCTCACACCAATTTGAGCATTCAAGCTCGGTCAAACCTGGAAAAAATCTCTTCTCCACTTCCCTAGTATCATCCTAGAGGTCCTGGTCTTCTTAAAAGACCAATTTTAGTGCCCTAAATGGAGGTCTCAATGAAGCACTTCAAAGAAGAGGTAATATCCATTACCGATCCTTTCCAATTTCTTTCTTCTTCAACTTCTTCTTCTTTAGTTTTTTCAATATGAAGTAATAACTTAAGTATCACTCATATACTGATATGTTATTATAAGTATGAAACAACCCTATTTAACCATCTATCCATCCTACGGAAAATGAAATCACCGCGCGTGCGTACGTACGGAATACCGTCTCCACGCCGTGGTGTAATCTATTTTCCACAACCACCTTAATAGGATTGGTATAATGGTGTAATGAATAACTATATATGATTATTATAAAGTGATATTGATACTGAAATAGTATACATACACTTCAACACAATTCCACGACCATGGGAACGATATCATCGCTCGTGCGTACGTACGGACTACCGTCTCCACGACGCGATGAGATTCATTATCCATGTTAACCATTCCAGAATGATTATAAAGTATATATAATGAATAATAATGGAATATATGACATGGTAAATCTACTGGATTTATGTATATATATATATATATTTCATCTACTTACATCCATTCAAGACAATAAGGAAAGGAAAGCATCGTTCATGCGTACGTACGGACTACCGTCTCCATGAACGGTGTGTTTCATTTCATTTATCTATCTATTATATATATATATACTGAATATATATGATATATAATTCATAATTTATATTCTGGAAGTAAGTAAATCATGATATAATTAATAATAATGTCACGAACAACAAGTCCAAACACCTACGATAAATGAAACGATTTTACCCAAAACGCTTCTTTAACATGAATTTACAAAAGAACGGGTAATATAAAGTCCTAAGTGGAACATATATGATATAATAACAATGAATATGATTCTTGAATAAGTAAATAACATGATTTAAATCATTATACAAGAGGTTCGGACACGTACAAAGCAAGTCGGACCTAAGGTAAGGGAATATATCACAATCTCATTTTTATTCGAGATTGTTTATACTTTGAAATTTACTGGGCTGTATTTTATCATCCACATCCATGTTTCCTCAATATGTAATATTTACATCATTCTACAACATTTTATATCCAATTTTACCTTTCAGTGTGTTTTTAGTAAAAGATATGAAAGGAATCTTTTGTCGTTTTTCGTACAAGGTACTTTTTGACTTTTCTGACAAAAGTACGAAGAATGTTTTTTCTTAACTTATACGACATGAATGGATTTTAAAAAATTATTTCCATGAATCTTCCTTTACAATTTTTCAAGTTTATTTTCAATCAACTTCTTTTAGTTTAGACTTTTATGACATATTAAAAAAGGAAAATTGTTTTTGAAGTAGAAAGGATATTTTTCTCAAGAATGGAGTTCAAGTGTTTTATCAAAATTATTTTCCATCTAAGATAATAAAGGGTTTTGTTTCTATCCCTATTTTTACATTGATTTGATTATGTTGTGATGGAATTATTTTTATGAATTCCTTTATCTTATATGAATTGTTTTATGATGTCACGATGTTTAAAGATTCCCATTTTTATTACATGGGTTATGAAATGATGAATGATTTATGATTTTGTGGCACACATAAGAATGGTATCATTATGAGATGGGTGGGACCTATATCTCCCTCCAATGCATTGGGTAAAGATTTTATGTCTCATGAGATAGACATGGAAGGAACGGTAGGTTATACCGGTTCAGTGAAATAGGACTGAAACGAGGGTGACTCGGTTCAGAAAGGGACTTTGTCCACTAAGATAGTCTTGGCAATGATTCTTGACTAATAAGAAATGATTCTATATGATTATGTGTGTATGCCACAAAGTTTCATGTTTTTTGTTATGATTATTGTGATTACATTTCACTGCCATGATTTATCCCATGTTATGAAATTACGATCTCTTTTGCAGGTTAAGATTTCCAAAAGTTATGTGCTTGTGTATATGATGTGATTTATATTTATTTTGTTTACCCTTACTGAGCATTTGAGCTCACCCTTTTATGTTTTCTTTTCCCCAGGATATAAATAAATGTTTTAGGTATAAAAAAAAGATAAGATCTTTATGGGAGATGTTGAAGATCTTTCACCGCGATTTGAAGATTACGTTCCGAGTTTCCAAAGACACTAAACTATTACAATCCTTGTGTGTGTGTTTTTGTTATGTACTAAGTACTCCGCAAAAGTAATGTAATGTTCATGTACGTTAAGCTTCGGGTCTCTACAGTTGGTATCAGAGGAAATGTTTAGTCAACCTTTGGAAACTAGGATGCGAAAACATTAGTGAGATCCCTAGAGATATTTCTAAGGTATGTCTAGGTATGTCCCTAAGGTTAAGTATACGTATAGGATATAGTACTAGAATTATGCTAACGATCATAGAATTAATCCTAAGATGTTTGATATTGAAGGTACTCCCCCTTTATTATATTGTTTTCCCTAGCATGATTTTTGCCTCTCACACTATTCTTTTTGGGTTTTAGACGATGGCTGGAACCCGAAGGAACCGTGTTGATCAATGAAATGGACAATGCAATGATTGTCCTCCGGAAAAAACAAATTTTATGGGAGATGGAGTGAAAAATCTTATTTCTATAGTTACACAAGCTATGAATCATTCTGGACATCCAAATGAGCAGAGAAGGGAACAATATTCTATTGAGTCCTTCATGAGGCAACGTCCACCTTCTTTCAGTGGGTCTTCTGATCCACTTGTTTCTGAACAATGGATCTGTACCACTAAAAAGATATTTTCAGTTCTTCAATGTTCTGAACATGATAAATTCATCTTAGGAGTATATCGTTTGGAAGGTGAAGCTGATCAATGGTGGAATCATATCAAGAATACGAGGCAAAGAAATGAAATTGAGTCCATGGAATGGGATGAGTTCAAGAACTTATTTTTCAATAATTACTTCCCTCGTATTCTTCGAACAAAGATGGAGAAGGATTTTCTTGAACTAAAGCAAAAGGATGATGAATCTGTTGGTATATAAGAAGGGAATTTTACAAGACTTTCAAGGTATGCATCTGGCATTATCATCCATCCAGAAAGTAAAGTTGATCGATTTTTCAGTGGCTTAAAACAAAGTCTTCGAAGGGCATTAGCTATAAGAGACTTCAGTAGATATGAAGAAATTGTGCGTTGTGCTATGAAGGTAGAAATGGAAGTTGGTGTAACATATCCATCTCATGGTTTTGACAAGAAACGAAAGATGGAGTTCAAGGAGAAATCTCAGAATAATGGTGAAAAGAAGATGAATGTTTCCTTATGAACAAAGTGTGGAAAGAATCATGGTGGAGATAGTCTTAAAGGGACTAGAAAATGTTTTAAGTGTGGAAAATAAGGTCATCGAGCAGTTGAGTGTCGAAGTAATGGAAAAATGGATTCTAATGATCTGAATAAAGAAAACACTGTAGAGAACGCACCACCAACACTTTAATGCTTCAAGTGCAAGGAAATGGGGAATTATGCTAATAAATGACCTTATCCAAGGGTTAGTGATGATCAACATGAGCAACCACTTAAGGCAAAGGACAAAGGGAAGTCACATGCGACCACTATTGGCGATGCTGAATATAACAACGATGTGGTGGAATGATTAAGTGTTTATGTAATGGGATTAAAAAATAATGTGGTATCATAAAGTATTGGAATATTTATGTGTTGGTCTAATGTGGTATTCAAAGTGATTGAGGTATTTTTTTGGAAATAAGATGATATGCGCATAATGAAGGGAAAACGAGAAAATGAAATGTTTAACAGTATTCATGAGCTCATGATTGATATAAGGACTAAGTGATATCATGGATTGAGTATATAGAATTTTGAGGATTTTGGTATGTGGAAGGTGTTAACTTTTAACTGAATTCATGTTTTCACTAAGTTATTCAAGAGAATACATGATTAAGGACTTGGAATGTTTGGAATGTGACCAACAAAACATATCTTATGATATATGGGGATCAACGATGGTATTAAATCTCTGGTAATCGTTTTCACTATGTTATGAGAGTGGACTGCAGTATTATGGATAAGCCTAAAGATTGGAATAGATTATGTTGGACATAAGTTAGTATTGTTTAAGGATAGAAGTTTTTTCGATATTATTGATGGGTTGTTATAGTAATATAGTTTTTGGAAAAGGACAACCTGCAGGATGGGCGACAGCCCATTGCGTCGGACAAGGTTGTGGGAATCGAACCCACAACTGAAGTGCGACTGGCCTTTATCGCCTACCACTGGCCTACAGGAAGTCCCTTTTTAGTAGAAACTAGTTTTATTTTATTAAGAAATGCGATATATGAAGTATAAGTCCATTTTAGGAACCATATATGATTAATCTCACTATAGACAGACTTACGTATTTTTTGATAACTTTTCTAACCTTTTGTTTGAGACAGATAGAATGACCCATAATTCTATCACATGATCAATTAACACTTCATGAATAAAAAATTTAACTTCATTTCTTTAAGAGATTAAGTGGAAATTGTTCAAAGTACGAACAACAGTGAGATTGTACCAAAATAAAGTAAGTATTTATTCTAATTCATATTCTTCAACATTAGGGAAATAATCTTGAAAACAAAAAAATGTTGTCCTAGTGCCCTTATATCCAGTAAATTAGATGGTACCTTATATCATCACAAATCTATGGATTTGTGATTACTGGCTTTTCCATAGCCATGTTCTCTACCACTCTCCATCAGAACATGATGATTAGATTTCTCTTCCATATCCATATTTTCACCTATATGGAAACCCAGTGATTAGTTTATTTGGGTAACCGTTACGTTTCATACCTTTTTTTTAAAGATTGGTTTTGGTATTCCCTTTTTACGATGTAGTTTTCTATTAAACAAACTTTCGTGTAGTAAACCATTTATAACTCAGACGAATTTCGAGGGCGAAATTCATTTTAAGGGGGGTAGAATGTAACAGCCCGAGATTTTATGAAAAATATTCGTTTTAATTTTATTAATGTCTTGGGTTTTACGCTACACCAAAAGGAGTTTACAAAACACATATCCTTGACTTGCCTTGCATTACACGCAATCGCGACCTTCCTCGATAGCGTGTGTAGTACGTAATACTGAGTTTCACTAAACAACGATATGCTATTAAAATATTATTAAAACTAGCCGTTAAAAATAGTAATAACCACCTTTTAAAATTTTAGAAAATTTAGCTTCATTTTTGGATTCGGAGTATTGAATTTAGCCTAAGGTGAAATTTTGGTACTTTTCGGATAACTTTCATATTTTGATGAATAGTGAAAATTACTAAATTATAATTAAAAACAACTTTTTTAATAGAAATAATTAATAGTGATAAATTATTAATTTGAGTGGTTTTAAAGTATATTTATAATATATTTTTACAATTCAATACAATGTTGGTCATTGGATGTAATTTCGCATTTACACCAGACATAAACAAGTGTTAATCTTTTGATAGTTATTATCTCTTAAAAACACGTTATTTGTTGTGACAGCGGAAATTAATTATAAAATTAATTAATGCAACTTATATGTTGGGAATTTTGTAAAATAGAAATCATTTTTAAATTCGGAATATATCATTTATAGCTTAGGGTGAAATTTTGGCATTTTTCTGAAAAACATTAATTTTTGATGAATAGTGAAACTACTAAGTGTTAGTTAAAAAAAATAATTTTTTCATAAATCTTAATTTTACCACTTCTGTGAATGGAATTTCAAAAATCGGAGAGACACAATTGATGTCAGTAAGTAAAATGTGGTTCAATGAGATGAAAATAATTTTTGGTGAATAGTAACTTTTTACTTTTATTTACCACGGTTAAAAATAAATAGGGTAATTAAGGGTAAAAATGATATTAATATTACTCAAACACATGTCCTAATCTTATTGGACAAGTGTATTTCGAACAAAAACAAACATAGGAATAAAATATGACCATTTAGGCCCACTTGAATTAGATTAGGACATTTATTATTATTTAATTCAAAGAAGAGTTAAAAGAGTTAAAATCAAAGTTTATTTAATAAAACATTTTTAATATAGAGTTATACATAAGATAAATTCGACTATAAATATTAATTAGAAAGATAAAAAGCTTTCCTACATAATGGTATTTTATTTTTAATTTTTAGACATTAAATACTTTAATTTATTTATGACACAACGATGATGCAGTAATTATCTTATTAATGAAATATTGACATAATTGATGTTATAAATACCCAAATAAATATAATTTGAGACTTTTTATGAATTCCAATAATTTTATAGGTTAATATGACATGTTAGTATTGATTTAATTTTCTTTTTTAAAACTTATCATTCTGTTATAAATTTCACAAAAATAAATTAATAAATAGTGTCAAAATTGACATAGAATAGTTTTTAAAACAAATATTATCTTATTAATTTTTATTTTATTCCTAAAAATATATGGTTCTTCCAAATGACTTAGATAAGGTTATATATATTAATAATAAACAATTTGGGGTTCGTTTAGCTTCTTATACTATGTTTATTAACCTTATAGTGTAAGAACACAAGAAGACACGGTAAAAGTAAAATTATTTAACTTAATGTTAAATCGAAATGATAAGGTTAAAATAAGAACCTAAACTTGTATAAATTATATTTTATGAGAGTATTGCGACCCATACCCACCTTAGCTTCTAAATAAATCAATTTGGAGCTATTTAAAACCGAATTTGGCTTTATAATAAAATAATATTTTTAGTTATTCCCAAGGTGCCCCTCTCCTCCCTTATAAAAGGGCACCTCCTCCCTCTCCTCCTCACACCAATTTGAGCATTCAATCTCGGCCAAACCATGAAAAAATCTCTTCTCCACTTCCCTAGTATCATCCTAGAGGTCCTGGTCTTCTTAAAAGACCAATTTTAGTGCCCTAAAAGGAGGTCTCAAAGAAGCACTTCAAAGAAGAGGTAATATCCATTACCGATCCTTTCCAATTTTTTTCTTCTTCAACTTCTTCTTCTTTAGTTTTTTCATTATGAAGTAATAACATCAGTATCACTCATATACTGATATGTTATTATAAGTATGAAACAACCCTATTTAACAATCTATCTATCCAACGAAAAATGAAATCACCGCGCGTGCGTACGTACGGAATACCGTCTCCACGCCGTGGTGTAATCTATTTTCCGCCACCACCTTAATAGTATGGGTATAATGGTGTAATGAGCAACAATATATGATTATTATAAAGTGATATTGATACTGAAATAGTATACATACACTTCAACACAATTCCACGACCATGGGAACGATATCATCGCTCGTTCGTACGTACGGACTACCGTCTCCACGACGCGATTAGATTCATTATCCATGTTAACCATTCCAGAATGATTATAAAGTATATATAATGAATAATAATGGAATATATGACATGGTAAGTATACTTGATTTATGTATATATATATATATATATGTCATCTACTTACTTTCATTCAAGACAATAAGGAAAGGAAAGCATCGTTCATGCGTACGTACGGACTACGGTCTCCATGAACGGTGTGTTTCATTTCATTTGTCTATCTATTATATATATATATATACTGAATATATAATATATATAAATCATACTTTATATTCTGGAAGTAAGTAAATCATGATATAAGTAATAATAATGTCAAGAACAACAAGTCCAAACACCTACGATAAATGAAACGATTTTACCCAAAACGCTTCTTTAACATGAATTTACAAAAGAACGGGTAATATAAATTCATAAGTGGACCATATATGATATAATAACAATGAATATGATTCTGGAATAAGTAAATAACATGATTTAAATCATTATACAGGAGGTTCAGACACGTACAAAGCAAGTCGGACCTAAGGTAAGGGAAAATATCACAATCTCATTTTTATCCGAGATTGTTTATACTTTGAAATATACTGGGGTGTATTTTATCATCCACATCCATGTTTCCTCAATATGTAATATTAAAATCATTATACAATAGTTTATATCCAATTTTAACCTTCATTTAGTTTTTAGTAAAAGATATGAAAGGAATCTTTTGTCGTTTTTCGTACGAGGTACTTTTTGACTTTTCCGACAAAAGTACGAAGAATGTTTTTTCTTAACTTATACGGAATGAATGGATTTTTAAAACATTATTTCCAAGAAGATTACTTTACAAATTTTCAAGTTTACTTTTAATCAACTTCTTTTAGTTTAGACTTTTATTACATGTTAAAAAAGGAAAAGTGTTTTTGAAGTAGAAAGGATATTTTCCTCAAGAATGGAGTTCAAGTGTTTTATCAAAATTATTTTCCATCTAACATAATAAAGGGTTCTATTTCTATCCCTATTTTTCAACGATTTGATTATGTTGTGATGGAATTATTTTTATGAATTCCTTTATCTTATATGAATTGTTTTATGATGTCACGCTGTTTAAAGATTCCCATTTTTATTACATGGGTTATGAAATGATGTATGATTTATGATTTTGTGGCACACATAAGAACGGTATCATTATGAGATGGGTGGGACCTATATCTCCCTCCAATGAATTGGGTAAAGATTTTATATCTCATAAGATAGACATGGCAGGAACGGTAGGTTATACCGGTTCAGTGAAACAGGACTGAAACGAGGGAGACTCTATTCAGAAAGGGACTTTGTCTACTAAGATAGTCTTGGCAATGAGTCTTGAATAATAAGAAATGATTCTATATGATTATGTGTTTAAGCCACAAAGTTTCATGTTTTAAGTTATGATTATTGTGATTACATTTCACTGCCATGGTTTATCCCATGTTATGAAATTACGATCTATTTTTCAGGTTAAGATTTCCAAAAGTTATGTGCTTGTGTATACGATGTGATTTATATTTCTTTTGTTTACCCTTAATAAGCATTTGAGATCACCCTTTTATGTTTTCTTTTCCCCAATATATAAAGAATGGTTTTAGGTAAAAAAAGATAAGATCTTTATGGGATATGTTGAAGATCTTTCACCGCGATTTGAAGATTACGTTCCGAGTTTCCAAAGTCACTAAACTATTATGATCCTTGTGTGTGTGTTTTTGTTATGTACTAAGTTTTCCGCAAAAGTAATGTAATTTTCATGTACTTTAAGCTTTGGGTGTCTACATTGAAGCCAAAGATATGGTTATAATAAAATAATATTTCCACACTTTCCAAAGGTGCCCCTCTCCTCCCTTATAAAAGGGCACCTCCTCCCTCTCCTCCTCACACAAATTTGAGCCTTCAAGTTCGGCCAACCCCTGCCCATTTTACTTCCCCCACTTATTTATAAACCTACTAGAGGTACTGGTCTTCTCAAAAGACCAAATCTAGTGCCTTAAGAGAATGTTTCAAGGAGGCACTTCGAGAAAGAGGTAATACCTTCTACCATTTTCTTCAAGTTCCATTCATCTTCTACTCCCTCTTATTTAGTTGTTTCATTATTAGGTAATAACATCATTATTCCTAATATACTGATATGTTATTAAATATATGAAAAAAAACCCTATTTCACCTCTTATCCATCCTACGGAAAAACAAATCACCGTGCGTGCGTACGTACGGAATACCATCTCCACGCCATGGTGTAATCTGTTTTCCACCACTACCTTACTTGGATGGGTATAATTTTGTAAATAATAACTGTATATGATTATTTTAAAGTGATATTTATTCTGAAATAGTATACATACACTTCAATACAATTCCACGATCATGGGAACGATATCATCGCTCATGCGTACGTATGGCCTACCATCTCCACGATGTGATGCGACTCGTTCTATATGATCTCCATTGAATAAAGATTATATAAATTAATTGAATTAATGAATAATATATATATTACACTAATACAATTCTATAAATTATGTATTTATATCCTATAAAAAGGAATAATAATTTATTCGACAAAACACGCTTAAGAACAATAAGTAATAAACACCTGAATAACAAGTAGTAATGAAATATTACTAATAAGAAGATAAAAATGTGACTATATATGATATCATAAAAATGAATATGATTCTGTAATAAGTCAATGACATTATTTAAATCATTATACAGGATTTTTGGATATGTACAAAGCATATCAGACCTAAGGTAAGGGAAATTCTCGCAAATCTCAATTTTTATCTGAGATTGTTTATACATCAGAATTTACTGGGGAATATTTATCATTCACATCCATGTTTCCACAACATGTAATATTATTTATATCCTCCTAAAAATTTTTAAATCCAATTTTAACCTTCGGTGAGTTTTTAGTAAAAGATATGAATGGAATCTTTTTTCGTTTTTCGTACGAGGTACTTTTTGACTTTTCCAAGAAAAGTACAAGAAGAATGTTTTTTTAACTTATACAGCATCAATGTATTTTTAAAACATTATTTCCAAGAATCTTACTTTACAAGTTTTCAAATATATATTTTAATCAACTTATTTTGGTTTAAAATTATATGACATGTTAAGAAAGGAAAATGTTTTTGAAGTAGAAATGATATTTTCCTCCAGAATGGAGTTCAAGTGTTTTATCAAAATTATTTTCCTTCTAAGATAATATAAGGTTCTGTTTCTATCCCTCATTGTTACATTATTTTGATTATGTTATGATTGAATTGTTTTTATGATGTCCTTTTATCTTATATGGATTATGTTATGATGGCATGATGTTTTAGAATCCCATTTTTATTACATGGGTTATACTATGATGTATGATTTATGATTTTGTAGAATAAATAAGAATGGTATGATTAAGAGATGGGTGGGACCTATATCTCCCTCTAATGCATTGGGTAAAGATTTTATATCTCATGATATAGACATGGATGGAATGGTAGGTTAAACCGGTTTAGTGAGACATGACTGAAATGAGGAGCGAACTTAGTTCAGAAATGGACTTTTTCCACTAAGATAGTATTTACAATGAGTCTTGTCTAATAAGAAATGATTCTCTATGATTATGTTTGTATGCCACAAAGTTTCATGTTTTATGTTATGATAATGGGGATTACTTTTCACTACCATGATTTATCCCATGTTATGAAATTATGATCTCTTTTGCAGGGTAACATTTTCAAAATGTTATGTTCTTATGAATTTGATGGGATTGATTTTTCTTTTGATTACCCTTACTAAGAATTTTAGGTCACCCTTTTATATGTTATCATTCCCCCGGCCAGGAATAAGGTTATTAAGTAAGATATGCCAAAAAGGGACTATTGATATGATGAAATAAATGAGAGACAATGTAGATGCTTTATGAACCAGTTTTTTATGTTTCCTAGTTTCTAAAGACACTATACCTATACGGTCCTTTCATTTTTTTGTTATATGTTGTAATAAGTATGCTTAAATTTTGAAGTATTATCCATGTATGTAAATTATGGGTCGCTATAGTTGGTATCATAGGAAAGGTATAGTCAACCTTTGGAAACTAGGATGTGAAATCCATAGTAAGAACCCTAAGGATATGTCTAAGAATAGAACACAATCATAGTGTTTTATAAATGTTCATAAACCACCTATGATAAGTCCTTAATTTTGAAATTTTATTCTTGATTATGTGTTCTTCCTATTATAATTAGTGTTTCTCACACTATTATTCTTGGTTTTAGTCAATGGCTGGAACCCGAAGGAACCGTGTTAATGCGGAATGCGACGGGAAATGAAATGATTGTCCCACTGAGCAACCAAATGTTATGGGAGCTGGAATGAAAAATCTTGTATCCATTCTCACACAACTTTCTGAAGCTATGAATCATGCAAGACTTCCAAATGAGCAAAGGAAGGAGCAACATTCTATTGAATCCTTTATGAGGTAGTGTCCACCTTCATTCAGCGGGTCTTCTGATCCATTAGTGGCTAAACAATGGATCAGTACCACTGAAAATATATTTTCAGTTCTTCAAAGTTCTGAACAAGATAAAGTCATCTTAGCATTGTATCGTTTGGAAGGTGATTCTGATCAATGGTGGAATCTTATCAAGAATATGAGTCAAAGAGATGAAATTGAATCCATGGAATGGGACGAGTTCAAGAACTTATTTTTCAATAAGTACTTCCCTCGTATTCTTCGAACAAAGATGGGGAAGGAGTTTCTTGAACTGAAGAAAAAGGATAATGAATCCATGGGTACCTACGAAGAAAATTTTACAAGACTTGCAAGGTATGCTTCTAGAATTATTATCCAACCTGAGAGTAAGATCGATCGATTCTTTAGTGGCTTAAAACCAAGTCTTCGATGGGAGTTATCCATAAGGGACTTCAATAGCTACGAGTAAATTTTTTGATGTTATCTCAAGGTTGAGATGGATATTGGTGTATCCCATCAGTCACATGGGTTTGATAAGAAGAGGAAAATGGAATTCAAAGGAAAATCTCAAGACCACACTGAAAAGAATATGAGTTTTCCCTTATGCTCAAAGTGTGGAAGGAAACATTGAGGAAATTGTATTAAAGGGACAATAAAATGATATAATGGTGGAAAAGAAGGTCATCAGGCAATTGAATGTTGAAATAATGGGAATAATATGTCTAATGATGCAAACAAAGGAAGGGATACACAGAACGAACCTACTACACTTCAATGTTTCAAGTGCAAGGAGATGGGGCCTTATGCCAAACAATGACCAAATCCAAGGGTTGATGATGATGATCGATGTCAACAAACTCTTAAGGCCAAGGACAATCAAATGTCACATGAAATTATTATCGACAATGTGGAGTATGAAAATGAAGTGGTGAGAGGTACTATTACCATCCACTCTAAAGTAGAAAATGTTTTATTTGATTCTGGATCCACCAACTTTTATTTCTTATGAATTTTCTAAGGGTATCACCGTATTACCTCAACAACTAGATGTTGAGATGGCTGTGACAACTCCTAATGGCACAACTGTCGCATCAAAAGTTTACAATTCTTCTCCGATTGAAGTTTGTGGGAATGTGCTTCCTGAAAATCTTGTGATCCTACCTATAGTGGAATTTCATGTGATTCATGGCATTGATTGGCTCTCTTTTTATAGATCTCATATCAATTTCCAAATAAGGGAAGTCACATTTCATATTCCAGATCAATCTATGATCGTCTATCGATGCAAGGATGAATATAACCTTCCACTGGAAATTTATTCTATCTTATAGGTCTTGATTCTACAAAATGAAGGTTATTTATCTCAAATAGTTGGAGAGAAACTCACGATTAATAATATGTCCATTGTACGGGAATTTGATGATGTCTTTATGGAGGAATTTCTAGGTCTTCCACCTAATAGTGAAGTTGAGTTTTCAATAGAACTCATACCAGGTGCATTGCCTATTTCAAAAACACCTTATAGAATGGCCCCAATTGTCTTGCAGGAATTGAAGAAGAAAATCCAAAAGAATCTTGATAAAGGATTAATACGACCTAGTGTGTCACCTTGGGGAGAACCTATTCTATTTGATAAGAAGAAAGATGTATCAATGAGACTCTGCATTGATTATTGAGAACATAACAAGATCACTATCAAGAACTAATATCCTCTCCCACACATTGATGACCTATTTGACCAACTACGCAGATCTCAAAACTTTTCCATGATTGATCTTCTTTCAGGGTATCATCAATTAAGGGTCAAAAGGGAGGATATACCAAAGACGGCTTTCCGTACAAGGTATGGACATTATAAATTTATAGTGATGCCATTGGTTCTTACTAATGCCCATGCTATCTTCATGGATCTGATGAATAGAGTCTTTAGAGACTATCTTGATCAGTTTGTGGTAGTCTTTATAGATGACATTCTTGTCTATTCAATGAGAAAGGAAGAACATGAAGACCACTTGAGAATTGTATTAATGACCCTGAGAAAGGAGAAGCTTTATGCCAAATTTACCAAGTGTGTATTTTGGCATCAAAAAGTTTCATTTTTGGGTCACATAATCTCAAAAGAGGGGATATCTGTGGATCCAGCAAAAACAAAGATTATTGAAACATGGTTGAGACAAACAACAGTAACTGAGATCCGAATTTTTCTTCGTTTGGCTAGATATTATCGACGTTTTGTGAATGATTTTTCTTGATTATCTAATCCATTCACCAAGTTGACTCGAAAAATGGTTATGTTTGTTTGGACAGAGGAATGTGAAGAGAATTTCAAGAAGTTGAAAAGAAGGATATCTAGTGCACCTGTACTCACAATGCCTTGTAGTGGAGAAAGGTTTGTGATCTACAGTGATAAATACAAGAAGGGGTTGGGGTGTGTTCTTATGAAAAATGATATGGTGATAGCTTATGCCTCATGACAGTTGAAAATACACGAGCAAAATTACACAACTCATGATTTGGAGTTAGCTGCGGTAATCTTTGCATTAAAGATTTGGAGGCATTATCCTTATGGAGAAAAGTGTGACATTTATACTGATCATAATAGATTAAAGTATATTTTCACACAAAAAGAGATGAATATGCGCCAAGGAAGATGGTTGGAGCTGATTAAGGATTACGACTGCTCAATTCATTACCTCCCTGGCAAAGCAAACAAGGTGGCAGATGCATTAATTCAACAAGACCATGCTAGCTTATACATAATGAGGATCACAAAAGATCCAATATTTATGGATTTACAAAGAATGGATCTTGGAATTATAATGAAAGGGGAAAAATCGTATCTTTCTCAAATGAATTTTCAACCATATATAAATGTGAGGATTAAAGAGGCGCAGAAATAAAATGTCAAGTAACAAAAGAAGGTGAGAAATGTTCCTGAATTCAACCTTGATTGTGATGGGTTAATAATGTTCAAGAATCGGGTTTTTGTTCCTCCCATCCTAGAATTAAAGAAGGATTTGCTGGATGAGGCTCATAGTTCTTCATTCTCTATTCATCCTGGAAGCATGAAGATGTATAGGGACCTGAAAGAGTACTTCTGGTGGGATGGCATGAAAAGGAATGTTGCTGAATATGTCTCTTGATTCATGGTTTTTCAGCAAGTTATAGCTGAGAGACAGAAGTCTAAGGGGATGTTACAACCATTAACCATACCTGAATGGAAATGGGAAAACATCACTATGGACATTGTCACTGGACTTACTAAAACATCCAAAGTAAATAATGCTATCTGGGTCGTAGTTGATCGTCTTACAAAGTCTGCACACTTCATTCCTATTATAGAGGATTTCTATCTAGATCAGCTTGCCAGGATATATTTAAAGGAAGTGGTAAGATTGCATGAAGTACCACTTTCTATTATATCTGATCGGGATCCTAGGTTTACCTCAAAGTTCTGCAGAAGTCTTTAGCATACTCTGGATACAGAGTTGAGTTTCAGCACTACTTATCATCCTTAGACAGACGGTCAGTCTGAGAGGAAAAATCAAACTCTAGAAGATATGTTTAGAGCATGCTCTATGGATTTCAAAGGTGGTTGGGATCAACACCTACCTTTGGTGTAATTTTCTTATAATAACAGCTTTCACTCCAGTATTCAGATGGCTCTTTATGAAGCCCTCTATGGAAAGAAATGCAGAACTCCAACTTGCTGGGATGAATTTGGGGAAAGAAAGCTATTTGGAATTGATCTTGTTGATGAAATGGCCGAAAAGGTCAGATCTATTCAACAACACATAAGAGCCTCTCGGAGTCGAAAAAAATGTTATGCCGACAACCGAATAAATGACCTAGAGTTGTAAGTGGGTGATAAAGTGTTCTTATGATTATCTCCTTGGAAGAGAGTAATGAAATTTGGAAAGAAGGAAAAGTTGAGCCCTAGATATATCGGTACTTTTGAAATTCTTGATCGTGTTGGGATGGTAGCTTACCGATTGGTGCTTCCACCGAATCTCTCTCAAGTTCACAATGTGTTTGATGTATCTCTCCTGATAAAGTATATACCTGATCCTTCACATGTACTCAGCTCAGAAGTTGTACTGCTAGAAGAAGATCTTTCCTATGAAGAACAGCCGATAGAGATTCTGGATCGTTGCGAAAAACTAGTACGGAACAAGACCACTCCCTTGGTGAAAGTTTTATGGAGGAACCACCAATTAGAATAAGATATATGGGAGGTTGAGGATATGATGAGGGAGATGTATCCTCATCAGTTTGTTATAAAGTGAAGAATTTTGAGGGAGAAATTCATTTTAAGGGGGGTAAAATGTAACACCCGAGAATTTTATGTGAAATATTTTATTTATGTTATATAAATCAACAAAGGAATCATTCACTACACACAACACCAGCTTGGCTTGATTTACACTCAACCGTGGCCTTCCTCGATTTCTTGCATTGTACGCAATACCGTGTTTCATTAAACAACGATATGGTACTAAAATATTATTAAAACTAGCCGTTATGAATAGTATTAACTGAATTTTGAATTTTATAACATTTTAATTCATCTTATACATTTTCTAGAATGAGGTATGAAAACAAAATCTGTTTTATGTATAAAAGAAGTATATTTCAAAAAATGAAGTTTTACAGCCTTTTGATGTCGCACCCACATTAAATATAGTTTTTGACATGTTTATAAGTTCAATTTGGCAAAATAAAATTCTTCTTTAGAATCAGGATATAAAAATTTACTTTGGATAAATTTTTCATATTATTCTGATAACATTCATATTTTAATGAATAGTAAAAACACGCTATATTTTAATTAAAAACATCTTTTTTCATCGCAATAATTTATATGGTTAAATTATAATATTGAATGTTTTTAAAGAATAAATAGAATATATTTTTACCATTTAATATAATTTATGTCATTAGCATTAATTTTACATTGAATTCATAGGTAAAAACATTTCAATCCTTGGCAATGTTTTAACTTTTAAAATCCATTTGCTTAACAACGAGATTAATTTTAAATTAATTACTGAAACTTCTGTGTTTTGAATTTTGAAAAATGGATTCCATATTTGGAATCAGTGGGTCCAAATTATGTTAATATGTTACTTTTATTATTTTGATATTATGAATAGTAACTACGGTAATTTTTTTATTTACTAGGTTTAAAGGTAAATAGGGTAATTCAAGGTTAAAAGAATATTATAATAATTAAAAATTACTTTGACACTTGTACTAACCTTATTTTATCAGTATTGGCCGACCATGCGCATCCTTGGGTCGATTTTGGGACCCCATTAAGCCACATGGTATTGACAATGACAATTTGGATTAATTAATTTAATGTAAAGACAAAATTGACATTAACAAAAATCTTTTATTAATTAATTTTTATAAGGGGTTATATAAATTGTATTTTCGACTATAAATATTCATTGTAAATATAAACTGATTTCCTACATAATGAATTTTTTTTATAATTTTTAGACACCAAATAAATTAAATTATTTATGACACAATAATGATGAAGTATTTACCTCATTAATAAATGATTAAAATAAATAAGATTATAATGATTAAAATATTTTCCAAAACATGTCCAATTATGATTGGATGATTTTATTTCGACCACGACTCATCTTATCTTCATCTTTAATGATTTTGGACCTTTTGAAACCGAAGATAAGGGTATAATAAAATAATATTTCCTAACATTCCAAAGGTGCCCCTCTCCTCCCTTATAAAAGGGAACCTCCTACCTCTCCTCCTCACACAAATTTGAGCCTTCAGGATCAGAAAACCCGGCCTATTTCACTTCCCCACTTACTTGGAAATCTACTAGAGGTACTGGTCTTCTCAAAAGACAAACTCTAGTGCCATAAGAGAATGTTTAAAGGAGGCACTTCGAGAAAGAGGTAATACCTTCTACCATTTTTTCAAGTTCCATTCTTCTTCTACTCCCTCTTATTTAGTTGTTTAATAACATAAGTATCCCTCATATACTGATATGTTATTATAAATATGAAACAAACCTATTTCACCTCTTATCCATCCTACAGAAAATGAAATCACCGCGCGTGCGTACGTACGGAATACTGTCTCCACGCCGTGATGTAATCTGTTTTCCACCACCACCTTACATAGATAGGTATAATGGTGTAAATAATAACTATATATTATTATTTTAAAGTTATATTGATTATGAAATAGTATAAATACACTTCAATACAATTACACGATCATGGGAATGATATCATCGCTCGTGCGTGCGTACGGCCTACCGTCTCCAGGATGTGATGCGACTCGTTCTATATGATCATCATTGAATAATGATTATATAAATTAATTGAATGAATGAATATGATATATAGTACACTAATACCATTCTGTAAATGATGTACCTATATCCTATAAAAAGGAATAAAAATTTATTCGAAAAACATGAATAAGAACAAAAGGTAAAAAACACACGAATATCAAGTAGTAATGAAATATTACTAATAAGAAGCTAAAAATATGACCATATATGATATCATAACAATGAATATGATTATGTAATATGTAAATGAAATTATTTAAATCATCATACAGGAGGTTCTGACACGTACAAATCATATCGGACCTAAGGTAAGGGAAAATCTCGCAAATCTCAATTTTTATCCGAGATTATTTATACTTCAGAATTTACTGGGGAATATTTATCATCCACATCCATGTTTCTTCAATATGTAATATTTTTTATATCCTACTAAAATTTTTTAAACAATATTTTACCATTTTATGAGTTTTTAGTAAAAGATATGAAAGGAATCTTTTGTTGTTTTTTGTACGAGATGCTTTTTGACTTTTCCGACAAAAGTATGAGAAGAATGTTTTTTTAATATGTACGGCATGAATGGATTTTTAAAACATTATTTCCAAGAATACTCCTTTATAAGTTTTCATTTTTATTTTTAATCAACTTCTTTTGGTTTAAAATCATATGACATGTTAAGAATAGAAAATGTTTTTTAAGTAGAAAGGATATTTTCCTCAAGAATGAAGTTCAAGTGTTTTATCAAAATTATTTTCCATCTAAGATAATATAAGGTTATGTTTCTCTCCCTATTTTTACATTCTTTTGATTATGTTATTATTTAATTATTTTTATGATGTCATTTTATCTTATATGTATTATGTTATGATGGCATGATGTTTAAGAATCCCATTTTTTTTACATGGGTTATGCTATGATGTATGATTTATGATTTTGTGGCACACATAAGAATGGTATAATAATGAGATGGGTGGGACCTATATCTCCCCACAATGCGTTGGGTAAAGAATTTATATCTCATTAGATAGACATGGCTAGAACAGCAGGTTAAACTGCTTCAGTGAAACAGGACTGAAACGAGGAGTGAACTCAGTTTAGAAATGGACTTTGTCCACTAAGATAGTCTTGACAATGAGTCTTGGAAAATAAAAAATGATTCTATATGATTACTTGTGTATGACACAAAGTTTCATGTTTTACGTTTTGATTATTGGGATTACTTTTCGCTACCCTGATTTATCCCATGTTATGAAATTATGATCTCTTTTGCAGGGTAAGATTTTCAAAATGTTATGATCTTATTAATTTGATGAGATTGATATTTCTTTTGTTTACCCTTACTGAGAATTTGAGCTCATGCTATTGTATGTTTTCCTTCCCCATGTCAGGAACAAGGTTAGTAGGTAAGATATGCCAAAAGGAACTATAGATATGATGAAATAAATGGGAGACAATGTAGATGCTTTGTGAACCAGTTGTTTATGTTTCCCAGTTTCTAAAGACACTATACCAATACGGTCCATTCCTGGTTTTGTTATATGTTATAATAAGTATGCTTCAATTTTGAAGTATTAACCATGTATGTAAAGTATGGGTCACTATAATTAATAATTTCGAAAAAGATATAGCCTTAATCAATACTAACTTATGTCCAATATACTCTATTCCAATCTTTAGGCTTATCCAAAATACTTCTCTCCAATATTATAGTATAAATAAAATATTAATAGGAATGTCATCTACCGAGCATGTGAATACCATCATTTATCCCCCATATAAGATATATCTTGTGGGTCACATTCCAAACATGTTAATACCTTAATCATGTATTCTTTTGAAAAATGAATACCCAATGAATCTTAGTGAAAACATGAATTATATCAAAAGTTAACTCTTTCCACATACCAAAATCCCAAAATTCTATATTCTCAATCCATGATATAACGTTTTCCATATATCAGTCATGAACTCATGAATACTGTCAAATATTTCATTTTCTCCTTATCCATTCATTATGCGAATATCAACTTCTTTCGAAAAATACCTCTATCACTTTCCATGGTTACCGGTACCACAAAATTATTGAAAACCACAATAGACAAATACATAAATATTCCAATATACCATAAAAGTACCTCAACAAAATTATTCTTGAATACCAATACATAAAAACATCAAACCATCCTCTTCAATGATTGTCATGTAATAAGTCCTTCCTTGATTTAGAAGTAAACTCTTAGGTTAGGGAATTGAGTTGTTTAATGACCATGTTCTCCAAAGACAAGACATTGAACTCCATAACAGTCTGTCACTCTATGACCCTTCTCTCCACACAGATAACATTTTCCCCTCCAATTGATTTATACATCATGGTTATTATTCCATTCATTAGATATCTTAATATTCCTTTCTCTATGCTCATCAACATGCGAACATGCATAAATGTCCATATTCCCATTATTTGATGAATTAGGAATACCACTAAATTTCACCTTGTTAATCATATATCACGTTGACTGATTCAGAAAAATCCCAAAATCTTTCATTCTAGAAATTTTTCTATTTCTTTTCTCATTGTCACCAATTTTTCCATTGGATTCAATGTTAACTGAATTCTTTATCGTTCCCTCCATTGACTAAGAACAAAAACCATAGTGTAAGAAACAGTTAAAATAACGAGGAACAAAATAATCATAAAAATTCACTTATGTGATGTCTAACTTATCAAAAATTCTATAATACATGACAATTTAGGTTCACCCTAGGTTATTCATGACCATCAATATAATTCTAAGACTATAACCTATTGTTATATTAATCCTTAGGGACATCCCTAGACGTACTTTAGAAATATCTCTAGAGATCTCATTAATGTTCTCACATCCTAGTTTCCAAAGTTGACTAAACCTTTCCTCTGATACCAAATGTAGAGACCCCAAACGTGACATACATGGATATTACATTAATTTTTCGGAATACTTAATACATAACAAAACAAACACCAAAGGACGGTAATAGTTTAGTGTCTTTGGAAACTCAGAATATAATCTTCTAATCTTGGTGAAAGATCTTAAACTTATCCCATAAAGATCTTCCCCTTTTATTTTCTTACCAAAAACCTTTCTTTAAATCCTGTGGAAAAGAAATCATAAAAAGGGGTGAGCTAAAACTCCCAGTAAGGGTAATCATAGATAACATCAAACAATCCATAAATATTTGATTGAAAAAAATTGAACATAAAATCTAAACATTAATATCATGAGCAAAGACAAGAATCTTGGAAGTACGTGAGGCATATATCATAAGAAAACATCAAACATGATAAAATATCATGGGAAAAGAACATGTAATTGTGGAAAACCATTAAGCACATGATATGATTTCCATAGTAGCCAAGGCGTTGCTGCCAAGACCATATTAGTGGACAAAGTCCCTTTCTGAATCGATTTCACTCCTCGTTCAAGTCCTGTATCACTGAACCAGATTAACTTTCCATTCCAGCCATGTCTATCTCATGATATATAAATCATTACCCAATTCATTGGAGGGATATATAATTCCCACCCATCTCATAATGAAACCATTCTTACTTCTGCCACAAAATAAACATAAAACGTTCATCATATCCCAAAGAATAAAATGGTTTTCATAAACATCATCCCATCATCACATAATCTATATTAAACAGATGGATATCATTTCATAATAAGAAAAATCACACCATGTAAATAATAAAGACATTATACATGAAACATAAGCATCCTAAATAATGTTATCTTAGATGGAAAATGGTTTTGATAAAACACTTTAAATGAATTCTTGGGGAAAATATCCTTTCTTCTTAAAAATAATTTTATTTTCTCAAAATTCCATACAATTTTAAAAGAAAATGATTTTTTTAATATAGAAATGAAATATTTTAGATTATTCTTCCTGAAAATAAGGCTTTAAAAAAACTTAAAAATCCCCTCCTGCCATATACGTTAAAAAAACATTCTTCTCATACTTTTGCTGGAAAAGTCAAAAAGTACCTTGTATGTTAAAAAAAAGAATGTTTCATTCCATATGATGTGGTAAAAGAAAAAAAAGGTAAAAATTACTTTAAACATACATGGAATAAAATTAAACATTTTATGAAAACATTTTTAGAAAACATGGACATTGATGATAAACATAACCCCAAAAAATACTTACGAATAAACAATCTCAGATAAGAATGAGATTGGAATAATTATCCCTAACCTTAGGTCTGATACGCTTCGTACATATCTGAACCTCCTGTATAATGATTTAAATAATTCCATTGACTAATTAAAGAATCATATTAATTGTTATTATATCATATATGGTTCACTTCTGACTTTATATTACCCGTTATTTTGTAAATTTCATGCTCAAGCAGCATTTTGGGTAAAATCGTTTCATTTATCATACGCTTTTCAACTTGTTGTTCTTGATATTATTACTTATATCCAGATTTACATAATTCAATAATGTAAAACATGTTTTAATTATATAATATATATACATAATATACATATATATATGATAGATCTATAAATGGAATGAGATACACCGCTCTTGTAAACGGTCGGCCGTATGTACGCATTAACGCTGTTTTCGTTTCCTTATTGAATTTAATGGAATTAATTAGATGACATACATATATATATATATACATAAATCCAGTATCATTTTTAGCTCATATATTTCATTATTATTCATTATATATACTTTATAATCATTCTTGAATGGTTAACATGGAGAATGAATCTCATCGCGTCGTGGAGACGGTAGTCCGTACGTACGCACGAGCGATGATATCATTTCCATGATCATGGAATTATATTTAAGTGTATGTATACAATTTCAGAATCAATATCACTTTACAATAATCTTATATAGTTATTCTCTACACCATTATACCCATCTAAGTAAGGTGGTGGTGGAAAACAGATTACACCACGGCGTGGAGATGGTATTTCGTACGTATGCACGCACCGTGATATCGGTTTCCGTAGGATTGATAGTAGGTGAAATAGGGTTGTTTCATATTTATAATAACATGTTCGTATATATTTAATACTTATGTTATTACATTATAATGAAACAACTAAATTATAGGAAGTAGAAGAAGAAAGAATCTTGAAAGGGTCAGTAAAAGAGATTACGTCTTCCTCGACACACCTCCTTTAAACGTCTTATTAGGGCACTAGAGTTGGTCTTTTGAGAAGACCAAAACCTCTATGATATAACTAGAGAGTTTGAGAAGAGGATTTGGCAGGTGTTGGACGAGATTCAAGGCACAAAAGGGTGTGAAGTAAAGAGGGAAGGGGTGCCCTTTTTATAAGGGAGGAGAGGGGTACCTTAGGACAACAAAAAATATAATTTTATAAAAAAGTCATATTCGTTTTTTAATAGATACTAATTTATTTATTTCTAAGATAAGGTGGGGATGGGTCTAAATAATCTCATCCAATTGATTTTAGAAAAGTTTAGCTTTCTATTTTACCCTTGTCATTTAAATTTAACTCTATGTTAAATAATTCAACTTTTACCATGTCTTTTTGTTTTATTACACTATATGGTTAATAAACATACAATAACAAGAAAAAAAACCCCAAGTTTTCATTATTAATATATATATCCATATATAAGTCATTTGGCCGATCCTTAGATTTTTAGGGATAAAATAACAATTAATAAAAGAAAATTTGTTTTAAAAAACTTTTATGTCAATTTTGACACTATTTGGTACTTGATTTTTGTGAAATTCATAACAGAATGATGAGTTATAAAAGAGTTAATTACATAAATAATAACATGTCATAAGAACCTAGAAAATTAGTGGAATTCATAAAAATTATCAAATTACATTTATTTTGGTATTTATAACATCAATTATGTTAATATTTCATTAATAAGGTAATTACTGCATCACCATTGTGTCATAAATAAATTAAACTATTTAATGTCTAAAAATTATAAATAAAATACCATTATGTATGAAATATTCTTATCCTTATAATGAATATTAATAGTCGAATTTATCTTATATATAACCCTATATTAAAATGTTTTAGTTATTAAACATTGATTTTAACTATTTTAATTTTTCATTAAATAAAATAATAATAATTGTCCTAATCTAATAAAAGTGGACCTAAAGGGTAATATTTTATTGCTAAGGTTGTTTTTGGTCGAACTATACTTATCCAATAGAATTAGGACATGTTTTAGGGTAATAATAATATGATTTTTACCCTTAATTACCCTATTTACTTTTAACTGTGGTAAATAAAAGTAAAAAGTTACTAATCACAAAAAAATTATTTTTATCTTATTGAACCACTTATTACTCATTGATATTAACGGTGTGTCTCATATTTTAGAAATTCCACTCAAAGAAGCGGTAAAATTATGTTTTATGTAAATTTTTAAAATATCCAAGGAGGGGGGTAAAAGACCGTGAAAAGTTTAATAAAATTTTTATGGTCTAAAATTATTATAAAATGTCTCCAATGAAATACATTAAACTTATATAGGTATTGTGTATCAATTTTGAGCTAAAGTATATTTAAATAAAATAAATAATTGTTTAAATAAAAATTTAGTTTTTAAATAGTAACCTAGTGATTTCACTATTAATCAAAAATTGAATATTTTCAGAAAAATACCAAAAATTTACCCTAGGCTAATTTCAATATTCTGAATCCAAAAATGAAGTCCAGTTTGAAAAATACAATTTCAAAAATTGGGTATTACTATTTATAATGGATAGTTTATATAACATAGCTTTGATAAGTGAAACTCGGTATTGCGTACAACATACGCTATCATGGACGGTCGTGATTGCGTGTAATGAAAGCCAAGTCATGGATTCATGTAGTGCAAGCTCCTTTTAGTGTAGCGTACAACACAAGACATCGATGAAATTAAAAAGAACATTTTTCATTAAATATCGGGGTGTTACAATTTTGTTTTCCACTTGTTCATTGGATTGAAATTGGTATTTAGGTGTTTATTATTCAATATTGTTCATGGAAAGATCTCGTTTCATTTTATCTTCAACCCATTCCCTCCAAAAATTGTTCCAAATCCACTCTCATCTTGTATCAACAAACCACTATTTATCTTCACTCTCATAATCATCATGGTATCATTCAATAAAGATCAACGAATGATTGGGTTTTGGAAAGAAATTAAGTTTGATCAAAACAACCTAGATGTCTATAGAATAATTGAGATAACCAAATGTTACCTCCTGTAGTTAAGGAATGGGTTTCTAAATGGTTAAATTTAAATAGGAGATTATTTAATCCAATTTCCTCCCAAAATCATATGGTGTATCACTCATCATTGGAATATATTCCATTATTTCCCTTTTACTATCTTCTTATTCTTGATATTGCACCAAGGATTAGTTATTTCATTATGAATAATAACATCTTGGAGATGTAATGGATTTTAATTTCAAAAAAATATTTCAAAAAAAAATTAAAATCCATCAATACTGTGGAAAAAAATAATATAAGAAACCACAGATTAGATCTCTAGAAACGGTGCTATTTTTTTTAATTATTCACACATGGCATGAAAAAAAATAATGTATTTTACAAATGTAGCATAGAGGTTTATCAGGATTATCTCACTTGAGGGGATTTCTTGTTTTCTAACATATTCAATCGATTTTACAGAACTAATTATTTATTATTTATTATTTACTCTATGAGAGTAATGTAATTCATGATGATCAATAAAATTTTAAAAAGTTAACGAACATGAAATGATATAATGTGATTAGTAAATAATTAACATAGACTTTGTAGTTTAGTTTATGGGTTCTATTATTCTCCTTGTTGATGTTAAGATTTAGTATGAAAATTCAATTTTGATATTATATGCCTAAAATAATTTTGTTTTATGTTGGTATGTGAGATATCAAATGAATTTAGCAATAAAAATTCCACCTCCTCGTATATTAAATGTTGAAGACACACCTCAATCATGAATTTAACATCTCCCAGGACCTTTCCCCAACATATACCATTTCGTCCACTAAATGGATCGACTCCATCATATAAAGACCTTGAATCTAGTATAAATAAGGGAATATATATAATAAATGAATAGAAATAAATTTTAGTTTAGTGTCATGTTGGTAAATCACCATACCCATTCAATTCACAATTTCTCATCACAAACATAATATGGTATATGAATAATGTGATTAATGAATGAAAACTGTACTTACCTACCAAGGGAAAGGCCTAAGTTTAGCCCCACATTTTTTAAGTTAATATGTCAATGTGGAAATGAAAAGAAGTTACTTCTATTCATTGAGGTAAATTAAGAAGATATGTTTTTTATGGTTGTACCTAAATTTTTATATGTTATCTAAATACATTTTTAATTCTATTTAGTTGAATATTTCTTTTGGAGAATGTTGTTGAACACATTATCTTTATTAAAGGTAATCATATAATGAGATCTCATGGAGTAACATTCATCCCAACATAAATATATATTACATAAAATTTTAAATTATTATTCATTGATGAAATTATGTGATGGTATTATTATTATATTCATCATTAATTTTATAACCCATAACGTTATATCAAACATACTGTCTTCAACTATACAAAGTCCCTTATATTTCCAAAAAAATAATCATTATTACAATAATATACCCCAGAATGACTTTAAAATATCTATTTAACATTAATAACATTATATCCCCAATATTATTTTAATCCATATTTTTATAAACTATAGTTATGTTATATATTTCCCAAAAAATTAAATAGATCCCTAATCATCAAATAGTATTAACAATAATTTTATATCATCACAAACTAGTGAATTTATATAATAATCAGGAATATGTCATTAACTTCATAAATAATATGATGTCTAAATTAACAATCATATGATTACTAATACTATCTAACTAAGTATTCTCGAAATAAATTAACCCATTGTTTCTATATAATCAATCATGTAGTAAAACTATTATTTTTTTATAACTCAATCATGTATTCTCCAATTTTTATCCCTCATAAATTACCCATTCATTAAATAAAAATTCAAGGTAATTAATGTCATTTTATATATTTTTCTCTACATTTAATGAAAAAAATAATAAATAAAAATCCTTAAATGATGGACATAATTCTAATAACTATTTTAATATCTCAAAATATCAATAATAAATATCACTCACTAATGATAATTAACAAGAGATTCAGTATTTAATTTCTTTTAAAATATATAAATCACTACCATATGAATGATTAATATACACAAATTTCAGTAATAATGGAAAAATAATAAGAATCTAAACCATTTAATGATGCTTAGTTTTTTAATTATATTAAAAAATGAAATCTAGGAACAAACATTTCTCAACGTCATGTATATGATCATGTTTATAAAAAACATATAACCCAAAATGGTTGTCATTAAAAATCTAATAAAATGATCTTATGAATATAAAACCTAAATCCTAACAATTCTCCACAAATTACCCCATCATTTCATCTATTAATACTTACAGTTCAATCTACATAGTTTAATGTTAGGTTATATTGTACTTATTAACCTAACCCATTAAGGTACATAGAAATCAGATTCATCATAATGGTTCATAAAGGGAATGAAATTAAAAAAATACTATCCCATACATGTTTCTATCACGGTGTGTATTCTTAGGTTCACTCATCATGTATCATAGTGATTAAAGAGTCAATTCTCAACCTGCACTTTTTAGGGGTGATTACACTTAGGCACACCTGTGCTGCATCCACATCCATTTTCTAGTGTACAAATAAGGATGAAATTACTAGGAAAAAATATACTCAAGGATTTAACAAAAAAATATTAATAAATCCTATACATATTGTTAGTCCATGTATTTTTACTAAATTAATTTTATTATAATACATATATTAAATATACATTGTTACCTTCTAGTAAAATCAAATACTATACCAAATGAGTTTTTATAATTTTAATATACTGATCAAACTTGACTGAATAACCAGTAAAATATCCTCTAAATACATCTTGACCTTTAATGTTATCTATACATTTACATTTATACAAACTAGGACACACAGAACTGACACTCCCAGATCCGATTCAAAAAACACATTTTTAACATTCCCTATTTAATAACATGTTGTAAAATCCAAGATATAATTTTACATATTTTTAAATCAATGTATATTTATTAATATATTAACATAAAAGGATATATTTAGGTTTTTATATTTAGGGAATTTTAAAAAAACATAAAATTACAAATCTCATGTTCATTTCATCGAATATTTTTTACATTATATATTGTAAAACATATTGCATAACAAGTATTCAATATCACCCAAAATTTATTCCTCAGATGAATCACTATAAAAATGACCAATATACCATTTTACTTCATTATATTGGTAATTTAATCATATTAAATGGTTAATCTCAAACACTCTGTAGTGGAAACTAATTTCTGAAGATGTCCAAAATATAAATGTGGTGTACAAAACATGTAATGAATAAATAATATGAATAATTTCAATATTAGATTAAATTGAAATAATGTTATTTAAAAACTATAAAAAAACTTATATTTGTAATACAATTCTCATAACGAATTAATTCAAAACAGAAGAAAAATAATGTTTGGAATTTTCTTGTAAACTATCCTACTAATGGGAAGATGTATACATCAAACCCCAATGAGTTTTTTCTCATCAAAAAAATTTATGTATCATGGGGATATTGAATTTTGGACTCTACCCATCCCATGATTTTGTCCATTTCATTCACTTTATGTTTTATATAGACCATTCATACCATTCCCTAATGAACCATTGGAAGAATAAAAACATTGATATCAATATTATGAAGAATACAAAAAAAATTACGATCAGCCTATTTTTGTAGACAAAAATAATGAATAATGTCAAAAAAAATTCCTTAGGGAAATTAAATGGTTCAATTATAATAACCCATCCAAATAATGAAGGATGATGACTACAAATCATCGAAATGAAAATAATATTTCTCAATTGGGAAATAATATAATTTTTTCTAATATAACATTCCATGTCAATAAAATGGATAACATGATCATATCCCATCTAGAGAATGTTTGTAGTTGGTAGAAAAATAATACAACTCAACCACTGATATATATATATATATATAGATTGTTGAAAGGAATTTGGTTCTATGAGTGTAAATATACATAAAACAATGAGATAATACCACATAATAAAATTAAGGGAAAGTATTTACCCAACTAATATAGAATAATTTTAAGCTAATGATAACAAATCAATAAAATAATTTCAACTAACAAAAAATCCATATGATTGGGGAAATAACTAAGAAAATACAATGAGAATAAGGGAACAAAATTCTTCTACAAAATCCGGTAAAATAAAAATTGTACGAAAGAAACATATTCCTGGAAATTGAATAGACCATATTTTGAAAACATTGTGCACAAATTTTATTATGTCCTTAAGAAGAAAAATGGTTACCATGAAAAACCAAAATCATTCGAAACATTCAAATAAAAACACCATGAATGGGTATGATGTCATTTGAACATAAAATAGAAGTACTAAATGTTAATTCCAGAAATAATATCTCAATATAGAGTATATACACCACATAGAAGAAATTAGGTGTATAATACAGATCATATCTCAAAGAGAGAAATTTGATATTAAAAAACCATTACCATATGTGGATACATTCCTCACATACACTAAACATCCATAAAAATTATGTTCATTTTATTAAATACACACAAAATTAACATATTAATGAAAATAAATGATTATTCACATTATGTATAATATACGTATATATAAGATAGGATATACACATATTCCACATCATGGGTTTGTATTATTTTATCGCATTGTACTAGTTTCAAAAATTTCATGTTTATAGGTATTATTTTTCCAAATTCCAACACTATTATATAATATAATGTATTTTAATATAATTTATTTGATATTTTATAACTCTATATTTTTATATAATGTCATTTTTTGATACAAACCATGAAGATGAAATTGAAAATGATCAGGTTTACATGATTCAGAATAACGAAAAGGTGTATTTTTATTTAACATGTTAAATTTTGATATGAATATAAAATAAAAAAATATATTATATTCTTATTTATGTAATATTACAACTAAAAACTAGTTCTCATATTTATCTATGACATTATTGTATTGTATTGAAAATGTGGGCAGTTAAACTGTCCCAAACATGAACCTACCAAGATTAATAGATTAATATGAGAGGGTTTAGTTTTGATATCATTATACAATAAAAATATTTATCTTATTTAGTTTTTATAAGAGTGATATATAATAATTTTAAATAATAATAAATATATGACAATTTTTATAATTTAATTACCGGGAAGAAGAAAAAATCTTTCTCTTAGTTTCATCTTTTAAAACGATTGAATTTACAATAACTATTTATTTATCACATCATTATTAGTTGCAACAAAATTATTATTTACAAATAATTCTTTTCTCATTAATCTTTTCTAGAACCCATCTATTATGGGTGGTTAGGAAAAAAAATTTGCTCGTGGTGGTGGAAGTTTTCACATAAGCATGACTGATGATTCTATTTTTAAATTGATGGTGTGGAAGCATATATTAGGATAATAATCCAATTATATTAACAATATTATAAATTAATGATACTAATATCAATATATTTTAGTGTTTATCATTAATTTTAATGAAGTTAGTTATGGAGAATAGATAAGTATTTTATAATACTAATGTGAGGTACGTGAATTTTCCATGGATGTGTCCTTTGAAATGATAAAATTATTCCAGATAATGGTGACCGTGATTTTTTAACTAGGATAGTTCTTAAAAAGGGAAAAATATTATATTTAACTTTTTAAATTTTATGGGGAGTTGAGCAATCATGTGGTGGACATGATAACTTTTTATATGTGAATAGAAGGGTAGTTTTGGATGTAACCCATAAATTTTCAATATTTAAATGTTAATTTTAAAAATAAAATTGAAAAAAAAATTAAAAAACAGGGGAATGGTTAGTGATTATGTGTTGAAACATCCCTAAAAATTTTATTTGTAAAAATATTTATGTTTTATAGGTTTTGTTATTTATCATTTAGTTATTTACCAATACTAATTTTTCCAT
The DNA here is from genome assembly GCA_963277665.1 of Viscum album. Classification (NCBI taxonomy): domain Eukaryota; kingdom Viridiplantae; phylum Streptophyta; class Magnoliopsida; order Santalales; family Viscaceae; genus Viscum; species Viscum album. Next base: position 1,065,854,633 of record OY728151.1, on the reverse strand, counting down.
TGTATTTAATACTGATCCCCAAAAATTAATTTTAATGATTAAAATTAACATTACGCATTTAAAATAATTTTTTCCATATAATTTAAAATTTTGAAAAATTCTATAATATAATATTTTTATATATTTGAATATTTATTTTTAAAATATTAACACATAATTTTGTAAAAACAGTTTTTAGAAAATTTAAATAAATTCAGAATTAAATTTATATGTGGGATAATATTATAATGGATATTTTTTTAAGGACATAAATTTATTTATTCTAAAAAAATAATTTCGTTGAGAAGTTCAAGGGGAATGAAAATCTAATATCCCTTAAAAATAGTATATTTTGAAAAAATACATGAATTTATTTATTAATGTGACATATCTATTAATTCAAAAATATTTGGACATATAACCTTTCATATAATATCATATTTTAAAATAAATTATTTTATTACAACTAATTATATTATCCCTCAAAAAATTTATTTTAATTATATTGTACATTTATATAATTACAATATATACAAAATTACTTATTTTCTAAAAACCATATTATTCTTCGAAAAATGAAACACTTCTGAAATAGATCAAAAAATAGTCCTATGTAAATTTTTATATAAATAATTAAATATTGAAGTTACTTTTTATTTATTTCAAATTACAAAATTTATAAATTCAATAATTGAATAAAATCAAAAATTATAACGAAAATATTTTTTTATCAGAAAATGAAGTCTTCATATATTCATTTTTATTACTTTCATATCATACCATTTAAAAAATGAAATGTTGTTATTAAATTAGAAATATCAATAATAATTTATCATTAATCAAAAAAATTTGAAATTAAAATACGGATTTCAAAAAAAAAAGAAATTCTTTAGATATTTTTTTCTAAAAAATTAATAATATTATTAGTCATTATGGATTAACTAATTGAATTTCATTCATATAAAATGTGTCCTTTATTTTATAAACATATAATTCATAAGATATTTACTCATAATCATTCTCTCTAATTCAATTACTATGTTTTTTACAATCATCTTTAAATATTTATATTTAATATAATTAAAAAATTATTTTGTTTATTTTTGGTGTTTTTATTAGAGAAATATACCAATTATATTAAGATATTTAACATAAATAATATACTAATATCTCAGACTATTACATATTTATTGAATATATATATATTATTTAAAATACTTTATATGTCATTTATTCAGTGTATAGGTCATATATTGGTTATTATGGATGAAATATATGATATTTATAGTGAAGAATTATCTTATAGAATATCCAATATATTATATGCATAGATTATTATATATAAACATAATATATTTTTTATTTTTTAAAAAAATATTTGTTTTATAGAGGGGATATAATGACGAATGAATAAAAAACATCACCACAATTTCACCATAAATAACACCCAAAAATTAATCATAATATAATATACAATAAATTGGAAAAAAAATCAATTTACACCTAATACACACAAAAAAGAAAAATATTAATGATTTCCTCCATAAAACATATTATAATAAATAAAATTTAAAAATAAATTATTATCTTGATGTAATAGCCACATAATTCATTTACTTTTATAACAGTTCAAAATTAAATTATGTAATTAAAAACATTAATGAGTGAAAATATTGATAGAATACATTTATTTATCGAAATAGAACAGATAAATTTAATATAAAAAAATACACAAACACATTCTTTTGTTGATAATATTTTTTGACTATGATTGATGATGTCATTTGCTTAAAAGTTTTATTACATAAAATAGAAAATAAATAATTTTTTTAATAAATATAATATTTTATTTTTTTATAACACAAAAACTATCATTATTTGACATTAATTAATCAATTGAAAAATAAAATACAAAAATAATAAAGATAATATTTATAAAATAATATACAATTTAAATGAAACTACATATGACTCATTAATTTTTGAATAAACTATTGAACTATAATATATATTAAAAATAAATCAAATATATAACTATAAATTAGTTATCAAAATTCTTCCCCAATAAATTTTTTCATTCTTTGGAATTATAAAGGATAATATCATATATATATTTGAATTCATGACTCTAATTAAGTAGTTATGAGATAGAAGAAAAATATTAAACCAAAAATAATATTGTTCAACATCTTATAGATTATCATCATGATGCTACAAGGAAACTATTTCAAGTTAAGGTAAACTAAATTTAAATAAATTTAATTAAAAATTGATTCTAATATGATCGAAAAAATCATATTTATAAAGATACGATAAAAAATTGTTGATACAAGCATTTGGATGATATGAATCAATTTTTTTCAGAGTTCACAACCTCAATGATTTCATAAAATTCTATATTTTTATAGAAGAATTTTTTTTTCAACTATAGTTATATGATAATATATTACATCATTATATATATAATCCACTGGATGGTTTTTAAAATATTTTCATTTCATGATCAGATAATATAATAATTATCTTATTGATAAAATATATGAAGTTGTTATAGAAAATATTCTTGATAGGATTAATTAATTTTCACAGAAATCATCTTATAATATCCATGAAATCAATTATTTACCATGATAGATAATGGTTTGTAGTCTTAATAGTGAATTGAGATCATAGATCACCTATTCCAAAATAAAAAATATATATTTATTTAAAAAAAATTATTGTTTAAGATCACATATGATAAAATTTTATGAGCATGAGCCAAATTTCCTAAAATGTGATAATAAAATATCACATTCATGTTCCATTTTTGAATAATTAATCTTAAGAAATTTTAATATCAAAAACTTTTTAAACCCAAACATTAATGACCCCAATCATTGGTCTACATCAATAATATAATTCTAATGAATTTTAAGTTCAATTTGTTCTTTGTGATGGTTTTATGGTACTAGGGGATAGTAAGAGGATGGAGATGCTGTTTGTGGTTGAACATAACAGGATTATTCCAGCACGTACCATCAGTTACGAGGTGGTATTTAATATTTTTCTAGTTTTTTGGATACAACTAGTAACATGTGTTTTGTTGGTCGGGGATGAGCTATCATTCACTATGTTTTTTAATGGGGGAATTTTGGGGGACGCCATGGATTTTAAATATAATTTTTATCTTATTTTAGGAAAAATTTATTGAATTTATTGTGTCCTAGGATATATATTGTTTTCCACCACTAACTTCTATATGTTATTTAATCTTTATTTTAGGCCAAAATCATGACCCAATAGTGACTTTGGATTTCATTCTCTGACATATGTGTGTTCCCCCCAATTTTGTGTGTAGTCAATATGTTGTAGCCACTATCGTATGAAAATAATTCTTTCATTTTAGTTCATTGATCTTATGGTTATATTGTTCTCTATGAGTAATCAAGTATCCAGTAATTTTGATAATGGTTCTTCTTTAATAATATTTATGATTTCATGAAAAATTATATTTTTATCATGAGAGTGCATGGGGTCTATGTATTCTTATTTGATTTGATTATTTCATTTGTTTTTTTAAAAGTAATTATGACTCAAATATTGACAAATAAATTTATTTTTTTACAAATTATTATATGTAAACTTCAATGATCTTTAAATGAACAAATTAGGGATAAATATTCTTAATGTGGTATGATTAATTCCCGGACAATTGAATAAATTGATAATTTAATTTTAAAGTCAAAGGAATTATTAAATATAAATAAAAAGGGATAAATTTTTATTTTTAAATGATAATTTATTTTTTAAAATGATATGTGTTAATATATATATATATAATGAGTTTCTATATTTTATTATTTTTTTAGTGTGATGAATCACATTTCCTCTGGTTTTATTTTCTAAAATTAAAATGGAAACATCTATGACCAGGCTTGGATACAACATCATATTCAATGGCTCAGTGTGCCTGAAACAATTCATTGAAAAATGTTCTGATTTTAATGATGTGAGTGTTTTTATTATTTAAACTATAATAACATCTATACAGGGGCCTAGATTAGATATATGTTGTCACTATTGAATTCATAACATCAACATTACATTAGGTGGGGCTTAACATCAGCCAGCATGGGATAGATGAAAAAGTTACTTTTTGGACTTTTATGTAATTAAATATTTAACAAAAATATTATATTGCGATGCAGAATGGGTTTCTTTTTTAATAATTTTTTTAGAGAATTTAGTTTTTTCATCATAGCATAGGAATTCCTCTGATAGGTGGAGAATCATCTATCTACAATGAATGTCAGGATATTGAGAATTAACGACGATTGATTAGAGATCAGATCATTGATCAAATATCGAAAAGTTGAAGAAATATTATGATGATTCAGCTTCAAACTTCATTAACAACTGATCCAAATATTAGGTATGGGATTTTTTTTCTTCGTGATTTTTCCCCGTTATTTTAAAAATTTAATGAAGAAAACAGACCAATACTTGTATAGGATTGTTTGCGGTTCCCTCATGACTATGGAATGGATATTTTATTTGGGTTAATTTTTTGGGAATATTTTTTTATTGATTTAGTGTATTGCATCTATTTTTTCATTCTAACATGAAAAGATCGAGCCCGACATGAACAAGGCCAAGAACTGTTCTTTGGGAATTCTTGTTCATTTCTCTCCTTCACCCAATTTTTTTTTCATCCCTCATTTTTTTTGTTAAATATGAACATAGAATCATTCCACCCTCAATCTGTGGTGTTGCGATCCAATATTGGGGATATGACACTACAACAACATTTCAATGGTGCATTGGAAAAGGAATGGCATAAATAATCTGAGGAAGCTATTTACAGAGGCACAAGGTGGTGCCAGGAGCAGTGGCACCAGCAAAGTTTATGCAGAGTGTGAGGGGGTAGTAGGCTCCTAGCGAAAAGGGAAGCACATGACATGATGGGGTGCAGTGGAAAAGGAATGACATAAATAATCCGAGGAAGCTGTTTACAGAGGCACAAGGTGGTTCCAGGAGCAGTGGCACCAGCCATGTTTATGCAGAGCATGTGGGGGGTAGCAGGCTCCTAGTGAAAAGGGAAGCACACAGCATATTGGGGGGCAAGGATAGGTGATGCATGAGGCTATTGAGCTGATGATGGGGTGGCTAGTGGCAGGGTGTGAGGACGTGATCTAGGATGGACTGCATGGGAGCCAACAAAGGAAGAGGCCATGGGTAATGATTGGGTACACGACAATGAGAAAATGTGTATGCATAGGGGTCTGCATTGATCCCATGGTGGTGAATGAAATGAGGGAGGTCGTGATTGATGTGTTCAAATGCATTGACTGTGGAGGCCCATCATTGACTGAGAGCACGTGGCTAGGTCGTCTACTTTCAGGATATAAGGTACATCCCACATGAACCGGTTTGGGATGGATGGACCGGGATGCTCCAATGGCCCATTGAGGAACGTAAATGGGCCAGGATGGGTCTAGTTGGCCGGTCAAGGCCGGGTGGGGTAAATCGTATAGAGTTTGATTGGTGGGCTGGTCAATTTTCATACTCGGAACATACCCACATTAGAACTTTTATGTAATATTTCTGAAATTTGCAAACCATGTGTCCATTTGAGGACCTGTTTATGGTGTTCATACCATTTCTATGAGACAATACTTTTGATGGTCTTTATGTGAGGTTTTTTTTTGATGGTGTAATACTACCTAATGGCTTGATGGGTATTTCTCCCGGTCTAAGCGTGCTAAAATATCGGAATCCTATAGCTATATGTGACTTGATGACTATGGGACATCGTCACATTTTGACTTGCGGGCTTCATGAAATATTAAATCAATATGTATTATCCAAATACTTTGTGTTATCAAAACATCATATATTATCGACACTTCGTGTGTTATAAAAACACTGTGTGTTATCGATACTTTGTGTGTTATCGACACTATGTGTGTTTTCAACACTCCATGTGTTATCAACACTCTAGGTCATATCTTCTCTCCATGTCTTAAAAACACACCATGTGATATCAACACATTGCGTGTTATTGTCACTCTTTGTGTTTTTGAAACTCAATGTGATATTGAAACTTCTTGTATTATCTAAAATCCATGTGTTATCAAAACTCCATGTGTTACTGATACTTTGTGTTCTGTGGACTATGCCAGATAGTCATGGTTTTTGTGCTATAGACATACACATCTGGGATTTTAATTTACTCCGTGTGTTTCTATTATGGAATACCATGTATATCAGGGTGGTATAATTCTTTTATTTATTTATGGAGAATTTTTTTAGTGGTATTTCTTTGTTGTTTTGCGGTGTCCTATTGATTATAGTTTTACTCACCTTTTCATGGGGGTTTCCCACACGTGTTAATTTTTGTTCAGATGATTGAATCTTGCACGAAGATCTAGTAATACCAAGAGAAGGGTGTGTATAGAGTGTTTAGAATAATGATGTGTGCTCCTACAGTTTATGAAAGATTTCCTACACATACCCTTTAGGGTGGGTTTTCTAAGGACGAGTTTCAGTAATTTATGTATTTACTTTTGCAGACTATATCCTTAATGAAATTTTGTTCTAGACCATTTTACATTCATGTTTCATTATATCTTACAATATGGTTTTTATGCTAGTGTATTAATGCCATTTCTAGTCAATGATATTTCATTTCATCATTTTGGGCTCGGATATTGTGTACTTATGTACATGTAATTCAGAAGATGCATCCCATTTGTGGGATATGCCAACTCAGTGCTAGTTTCCATCACCTAGCCTTTTGGAGGTTATGTAGGGGTAATCACTACATGATACCCTCTAGGATGGGTGGTAAAGAGAGGTATAGAATGTGGTATGGTCTATTTAAGGACTGGGAGTATGCGAGAATGATTTGGGGAAATAGTTTCATGTGTTTCATGTTCGGCATTCCAGCGAGGGAATCCAATGTTGTTGTGGTGGCTGACATATACGTACACTGGGACTAAATAGACCTCCATTTAGACATGATACATGAAACCATTATTTTTATTGGAAACAATGGTACATGCATCATATATGATTTGATTGTGTTATCACATGCATCTTGAGTTAGATAACTAGGTATACTCTCTTGATTGTGGTACATCTTGATCTATTTCCGGATACCTCCAAACAGACTACCATCCAAGGATCTATTACATGATCAAATGGATGATCCATCTAGCGATGAGTATTTTGTATAGGTTCATGTATTAGATATACTCATTACACTGGAGGTAGAACCTCTGAGTTTTTTTCTTATGATTCCAGAACATGTTAGGTAAAATTTAATACCAGTTCTACCAGCAAAGAATTCATGTAGGCTTTTTGAATTTCATCAGTTCTAGAGGTAGATTACTCTATGGTTTAGGGAAGGCACATACCCCTATATAAATGGGGATTTCCTGGAGGTAGTTACATGTGTCTTCCACATCATGAGGGAACCAACCTTCTAGATGGAAGTCGTATCCATGAGTCTTCTCCAAGGATCATAAGTGAAATGGTGGAGCATAGTGACCCGAAAACAAAATTAGGTGACTCTCTCTTGGGAATAATTCAATTGACTCTTCATAAAGGATTTCATCCAAGATAATTTATTCTCAGTTTTTATACATGAACTCCATAATATACAAAAGGGAAGTCAGACTATGATAGAGTACTCAGTGAGGTTTACTTATCATTCTCACTACACCAAGGATTAGGTGTGAGACCCATTATTTAGATATTGGACCTTTAAATATGGATTACACTGATCGATTAGGGAATCCATGATATCCCTTATCTTTCCTACAAATGTTGGGGTATTGGAGTGAGCTATTCTAGTGAAGATATTTTTGGAAGAAGGGATGCCATTAGTGGGGGAAACTAGCAGCTTCCATGTTGTAGAATCTTTAATGGAAGGTAGCTGACAGCAGTCACAAGGACACAAATGGGTTAAGAACATTAGGGATGAACCTAGGTCATATGATTAGTTGCGTGGGTATCAAATGGTAGAGAGAGTTAGCTGAGGGACATGTTGTGTTACTCATGCATCGGTCAGGTGCATTTGACATGAGATTTTCATACCCATCATACAGATGTATAGGAGACGGTCGTAGGACCTCCATGGTAGAATAAGAGTCTTAGAAGGGTGGTCCATATGGTGTCGTATATGGTATTATAACTGGTAGGGTAGATGGAGGTGGTCAGAGGTTCATCATATTACCACAACCACCCCCAAGTTGTTTATAATGGGCAGCAGGAGCTATTGGACAGTGACGATGACTACTGTATGCGATGGATTCTTATAACCTAGGTACTCCACTGATGATTAGATATAGGATCTCTGTCTATTCTACACTAGATACAATTTTGATAGAAACTTGTTTTAGTCATCCATTTCATTCCATAACCCTTTTCTGACACATAAAGATGGAAATATAATAATTTACATGTTCTGTATGGTTAGAGAATCATATGAGAGAAGATTAGATGATCTCACACTGTGCTGATGGTTTCTGGTTACTCTCGGTGGTTAGTGTTTTGGTAGGGAACTCTTGGAAATATAGTTGAGTCCTTATGACTTCATTATCATTATGGACTACATATCCATAGACATTGATCAGAATGACTATTTTAAGATAGAGTGTTGTGTGTCTATGGTGATGGCACTATATTTTCATTTTTGTAAAAAAGGAACCATATCTAGAATAGGTTGGACTTACTCGTTGTAGGGTCCATCCGATTACCCAATTGTTGCAAAGACTCACCCTCAGTGGAGTGGATTATTGGCGTCCATGGTTTCCTATAATGTTGGAGGAGTATGAGGTCATATTTTTTAGGATTTCCAATGATTTATTCCCTATAGAGAGGTTTACATATGCATTGATATTTTCCCCGTGAAGACAACAATATCTACACTTGCATATCAAATGCCTCCAACAAAGAATCCTGAGTTGAGGGTGTAATTGAAGGACATGTTGAGGATAGCCTTCGTGAGACCCCATGTTTCACCCTGGGCAGCCCCAGTAATTTTTTTACCAAGAAGGTAGAAGGGAGTTTAAGGTTATGTGTAGACATCCAGTCCCTGAATCAGGTGTCTATGGCAAACAAGAATTCACTACTAAGGATTAACATCCAATTCAATTAGAAAAAGGGAGAGAGGTTTTTCTCGACGATTGGCCTTAGATCTGGCTATCATCAGCTTCGTGAACAAGATGAATATGAACAAATTATAGCCATCATATATCGGTATGACCACTATGAGTACTTGGTGATTCCATTTGGAATAATAAAACACACCTAATTTTTTCATGGGAAACATGAAAAGGAACATATATCTTTACATATGACAGATCATGGTAGTCTTCCTTGATAACATCCTAGTGTACTAGGTGACCAAGGAGGAGATGGATTTCCTCCAGGTCTATGAATTTGAGATTTTCTGTATAGCGGGGAAGGGGAACGTAGTGGCAGATGCTCCCAGTAAGAGATCCAGCTTACTGTTTCTTAGTGATGAATCTGAGTATTTTGTCGCATTATTCATATCCTATGTGGGAGGAGGCGGATAATATTACCACAAGTCAGTGGTTTTCACCCCATTAATCCTATAATGATTCAGGGTGGTACAACATAGGGATACCAATTGAGGGACCCACATGCTCAGTTTTCTAGAGGGCATGCCCCTAATGAATATTCGTTATATGTGAAGGAATTCATTCTTTTCTAAGGAAACAGAGTTGTACCAGTGTTATTGTGGGAGGATGTTCCAAGAAATATTACATCTACCCACTTTCTATATATACAGATGTGGAAACGATGTATTCAGACCTCTGATGTTATTTTTTTTGGTAGGGGACGAAGAATGCAAGGGAAAATTATGTTTCATGATACTTCACATTCTAACTAGTGAAGGGTGAGCACTAGGTTCTAGTAGGATTGTCCAAACCTATTGAGGAGATAGAGTGGAAGTGTTATTAGATAACACTGGACATAATAATCGGTTAACCAAACACATCCAAAGGATGCGATACTATCAGGGTGATCATTTCATGTCTCACTATGTTGGCCCACACACAACTGATTCATGAGTAGAGTTCAGTAGGGAGCTTGGGACACCTCCACATGAAAGAGATAGAGTGAATTCATAGAGTACCATTAATGATCATTTCATATTGCGGTGTTCATTTCACATCTAATATGTTGATTGTATTTCAGGATTTTATTGGGACATAGTTATGGTTGAGAATGACATTTCATCCCTTGATGGGTGGCCTTACAGAGAGGACAATTATTTTTCTTGAGGACATTCAATGTTCTTGCATCCTAGAATTTCACCATATGTGCAAGGATCACAAACCTCTAATAGAGTTTTAGTAAAATAATAGTTACCACATTACCATTTTTATGTTTCCATTTGAATCCTTGTACAAGAGATCGTAATGGTATCCACATTTCAGGACTACCCACGGAGAGTCAGCACTTGTTACTACATATTGGGCATGAGCTACCACTAAGAAGGTGTAGATCATCCAATAGCATATGAGGAATGCACAAATAAAATATATGTAATATGATGATCATAGGTAGAGGAACTTGTAGTATATGTAGGGATACAATGTGTTCATTCGGGTCTCACCTCAACATGGATTATAGAGATTTGGCCAGGGAGACATGTTATCTCCATCATACATCAACCCCTTTTCAGATTTTTCATAGAGTTAGTAACATGGAATACCACCAATTTTACTACCATAGTTTCATGGTGTATATTATTTCTTCCTCATGTCATAGATTTTTTGTTACATTCATGATCCATTACAGGTCATCGACAGGGGAGAGCTGGACATTGATTATTGGCTGACATTTTTAGATTTCATAATAGAGATCGAGGATCAACTTGAGATAATTATTTTGGAAAACTAGATTCATATATTTCACAATAAATGGTAGCATGATAATCTCTAGGATATCACTTTGGATAAAGAAGCTTATATTCATGATCAATACCTACACCTTTTTGTTGATATGTCTTTGCATTAGATTTAAGGTACGTGAAGCCATAAGGTGGGGACAATTTAATTACTCAAATTTTCTCATTTATTATATCTTAAATTAATAATAGAAATTATGAGACTATTAACTAATATTACATTATATTACATGACCTGGTGTGTTAGAAAAAAATCATTGAAAAATTATTATCTTTTAATAATGAGCGATGGAAATTTTACATGAAACTATAATAACATCTAAATAGAAACCCAGATCAAAAATATGAGTCCACCACTGTATTAATCATAACCCTTAAATTCCTCTAATAAGTGGAGATAATTATCTCTTTAATGAATTGGGATTTCCTGGACCTTGATTCCAATTAATGGGTGCCTTGAGATCGACGGGACACACTGCCTCAAGCGCATCTCCCTGACCACCAAACATTGTTGACTAGCAGTGAGGGCGAAGGGTGTGTCCATGGAGGGGTTATACCATCATTACCAAAGTGTAGCACAATATATTAGTTAATACATATATAAATAGTGGATGAAATATAAATAAATAGAAGGAACATCAGAAAAATAGAGACAATAATAACAATAAATGAAACAATTGGAATCTCATTCAACAACTGATGATATGTCAGGTCACTAGAAAACCTTAAATCGTGGATAAAAGATAGTAGGATTTACATGATAAACAATTATAAAGAAAATAAAGGACTATCCCATGAATCTAGAGCTCTGACTTAGTCATCTAATATCTAGCTCTGTACTAACAGTAAGAAATCATGTGTTTGAAGTGCTATGCTTCCCTTTTTCAACACCTTAAACCATGTAATCTACATCAGGTACCAAAAAACACATGGAGTGGGTGTGAGATAAGTCCTAGTTGGCTACCTCCAATGGGGTCTAAAACATATATCTCATTAAATGGAATATAAAATGTGAAATAATCTATTTATAATGTAACATTGTATAATAATACTAAATATTTATTTACCAGTGTTAGCCCTCAACTTGTGCCTGAACATGTAACCGAATCATTTAATTATGTAATTAAAAATTTATGTTTATAGGTCATGTGAGGAATTTGAAACACTTACATATCTTTGTGATAGTATAAATAATGATGTTTCAAAGATGTATCAAATAATTTCTGATTGATAAATATTAATAATTATGTTCCAAGGTAATAATCAAGGAAATGTTTACTTCAAAGGCCACTAACGCAGGAGTACCTAGATCTAGATTAGGGGTATGAGTGTAATCCACAGTGAATTTTCTGAGGAAATTCACAATAAAGTCACTACTAAGTCAAAGGTGAATTTAAATGATAAAATAGTGCTAAGAAGACACATGTCCCTATGGAATGTAACCATGTCACTTACACGTCAATGATTGAAGCAAGGAGCATATCAATGGAATCCATTAATACAATGTGAGAGTTCATATAGTGTCATACACAATATAAAGGAATAGATAATGATTTGTTTCTAGGTGGTTATAAACCTAAAAATTTCATATGATTGAATTTGAATTGGGTTCCTAAGTGTCCATGGAATTCCCGAATAAGAATCTCAGGAGATCTTGAGTCAGGCCATTCTTATTTGATAATAGATTCATTTATATTTATCATTGGTTCAATCATCTCCTTCCATTAATGTTATAAGGTCAAGTATCATTCAAACCGTTATTTAATTCATTTATGAAAGTTTCATTAATTAAGGTTCAATATTCTACCATCCATCAACATGGAATGGGGTTCTACATACATGAAACCTATATTTCATTCACATTTAATAAATTCCATTCATATACTTGGTATACATTCCAATTCCCTTCCACATTAAATAATAAATTTGAATCCCTTACCTTATGTTGTTGAATATTTAAGAATACCTGATACATTCAATTATACAATTCAAAAGATTAATCAATCCATTTAATATAGAAAAGAATACCCTTTGAATGTTAATGGCATGTCACACCGGAACCGTTGTTCAAAAATGTCAAATACTAAAAACACAATTATGGTATAACATCTATTAAGGGATGGATGGAGTAATTGGAATAACCAATAACAATTAATCACATATATGGAATGAGAATAATAATATGGTTCAAAGGATCATAATCATCGCCTATAAACTCTATAAATGAAAATAAATGAAATCAATGGGCCACATGAAAAAAAAATCAAAATCAATGAACTTGAGGGTTGAGTAATAGACCACAAATCTTAGGCTTGTATGACTCTACTCCCCCAGTTTTAGATCTATATTGGGATCATAATGGAATATATATAGGAATAGAGAAAAAATCTCATACCTAGATAACTGGGATGTGAGTAACGAAGAGGCGGAAAGGCATAACAGACAGGTGTACTTAACATTTCATATCTAATGGGATGAATGGAATAACAAAAATATCATGGATGAATGAGACCTGTTGATTCTGACCTTAGGTCTTCAAAAAATATAAAACTATAAGAAAATATTTTAATCCCACCATTTCTCAGATTAGGAATGAATGAGGGATATTAATAGATCAGAAAAGGGAAAAAGGAAAATTTACATAGAAAAATTTATTTTCCATGGTTTGTCCACACAGTTACCTAGGAAGAAGGGTCACTTGAATGTTTAGGTAGCATGGCCATGCCAGAACCTTGTAATATGGATCTATTGGAAAATTGACCATCCACACAGTTAGGTAAACTATGATCCAACCATTAACCAATCATGCGACAAGGATTGTTTTCCCAAAAAAGTTATGTTCCAAACTAAAAACAAGCCCCAGTCACTCAGGTGTATTTCTCTAACATAATTGGAAATGTTGTTAACTAAAAATATATAGAATTAGACGGAAATTTAAAGGATCAAACTGAAATTTAAAAACTGGTTTCTTACAGTCCTTCCTACTTAAAAGAACTCTTCCCCGAGTTCACCTGCAAGGGGTCGTAAAACACTATCTATGATAAAATAATTCCACTGAGCAGGTATGTTGGATTTCCACTCCCATGATTTGTTATATACTCACTTTTGCTTTGATAACACTTATACTAGAGGTTTATAATGGCCTGGAAAAGACCTAGTGATTTGGCCAATGATGTGTATTGGATACTACTCAATCGTAGTATTAACAACTAAATCAACTTCCTTAGGATCAAAAGTATCAGACATATTAGAATTATATTGGAGATGTTTTGAAACATGGAAGACATGGTTCATGGAATGGTACCTCAGAGGAAGTAGAAACTAGTAATCTACTGACCCAATTCCCTCCATAATTTCAAATGACCCTACATAAAGTGGCAAAAAAAATCCATACCACTACAACCATATATTCCCAAGACAATGAAATACGAAAATAAAAACATGATCCCAATCATCAAACTCTAGAGGTCTTCTATAGAGATCAAAATAATATTTCTATTGAGACTGAGCAGTAGTCATATAGTTTTTTATTAGTTGTACTTTCTCTAAAGTCTCTTAAATAGAATGACGACCTAGTAGGGTTTCCTCACATTCCAACATCTAGAACAATAGTGAACCATACAACATACCTTATAAATCCAAAAAATTATCCATTTGAAGTGTCTTCTAAAAGATATTAGTATACAAGAACATGACAAGAGGGATATGATTTTCCAAGAACCACTGAAATCTGGTACACATGCTTGATGAATATCCTATAGAACATATAATTTCTATTAATATTTTCCATTGGTATGAGGGTGAGAAACATTTCTTAGAAGCACCCGTGCTCCAATAAAATTATATAGCCCCTACCAGAACCATGAAATGAAACCAGCATCCCTATCTAAAATGATAGTATGTGGATCCCTATGTATCTATATGATTTCACGGACATAAATTATTCCCATATGATCCACTGAGAACTTATTCTAAATAGAAATGAAGTGGGATTATTTAGTTAGTTGGTAAATTAATACCCAAATATCATTGATACCCCTCGGTGACCTATGTATACTAAATAAAAAATCTAGGAAAACATCTTCCCATTTCCATTCCAGGACTGGATGCATCTTTTGCTAGCCGACGGGTCTCCGGTGTTCTGCATTCACCTACTAACATGTCAAACACCAAATGATAAATCCTTCTATATGATCTCATCCCAGGTCACCAATTCTAGTGTGGTATATCCCGATACATATCGGAGATTCCTAGATTAACTCCCTACTGAGATGTGTGGGAATCATTCATAAAATTCTCTCTCATAACTATAGGAACCCAGATACATCCAAGTAGAAACAAGATGTCATCACAATCCAAGGACCATTCTAAAGGTGGATTATCTCTTAGTATACTCTCCCAAAAAACCAATACATCTAGATATGAAAAAATTACACCCATCACATTCTCATGGATGAAAGAGGTAACTATCAATGATGAGATTTTTGACTTCTCATGAAAGATATAAAATTCTATATGCAGCCAAGAAAACATGGCCATTAAATTTCATTCATCACTGACATCGCATACGAACAATGTTTGAGTTTTATGACTTAGTGCATCAAAAAATTCATTTCTGTTCCTAGGCCTATAGGAAATCACAAAATCAATGGATTTTAGATATTTGACCCATCTCTACAATCTAAGGCTTATGTCAAGATGAGAGGAGAATTATTTGAGGCTCTTGTAGTTCATGTACACTATAATGTTCTCGCCCAATAGACTTTGAATCAACATCATTGGGTGTAAAAACTACAGCTCTTTTAAGGTTTTGCTTTTGGTAATTTCCCTCAAGAGGCCTCAACATCCGAGATTCTTAATCAGTTCCTTCTTCAACAAAAATCATCACTAATCCTAGGCAGATGCCTAATGCATCATAAACGATGGTCTAACCTATGCCCTACTCTAGAAGAGTCAAAATTAGTTCTAACAAAAGCCATCCTTTTAGCTACTAATAGGATTTATCACATTTTTTGGACCATATGAAATTTATAGACTTATTTATTAATATCATTAATAGGTGATGAAAGATGCGCGAAGACATGTATTAAATTCCAGTAATATGAAACCAACCCTAAGAAACTGTTTATGTCGGACACATTCTTGATAGTCTCCCAGGAAACTACTAGACTAACCATTTTTAGGAAAATAGATACTCTTCATTATTATATTATATAACCCAATAAGTTAAGTTTTTCAATCTATATGTGGCACTTATCATGCTTGGAGTAAAGTTGATTCTCACTAAGTGTACTCAAAATGATCTTAAGATGTTTTGCATTGTTGTTTTGAGTGTGACAATACACCAAGACATCATCCACAAAGACCATTTAAGATTGACTAAGTATGGGTGGGACATACAATTCATTAGAGCCATGAAAATGGCAGGATCGTTTGTAAGACTGAATGTCCTAACAAGTTACTCATAGAGACCACACATGATACAAAGAGCTATATGTGGTACGTGTGATGGCCTAACATTTACTTGATGATAATTTAATCTATGGTCATTCTTATAGAAGATATTTTCTCCTTGGATGTGGTCCAATATATAATCTATTCTATGCAGTGGATACTAGTTATTGACCGCAAGCTAGTTGAACATTCTATAATCCACGCATAGAAATAAGGTTCCATCCGCCTTCGTGGTGAAAAGAACAAGTGGGCCCCAAACATTTGTATTAGTCCAAATGAAATATTTTGACCCTAATCCTCTAACTTCCTCTTTATATCTAGAATATATGTAGGTTCCATCCTGTGTAGAGGAATGGACACTAGAGGTACTCCCAAAACATGATTGATTGTGAAGTCAACCCATCTCTTAGGATGTAATCCATAAAAAACATCCAAAACGTGTCCCTAAATAGATCCACTAATATATAGAAAAAATTCCATAAAACATAACCCTTAATAAAGATATTTTCAATATGGGAGGTCATTCAACCTAGGTCATGATGCTCTAGTCCAGCTCTACCATCTTAGACATCATACATATCATAATTTGTTTAACTAATGGCCTGTAGCGATGTAAATTATACGCTTTTGTGATATTAGTATACAAAATCCTAATATTGAACTAACCAATCCATCCCAATAATGACATTGTAACCCACCATATTTAGAACAAAGAGGTTCTATAAGAAGGGGTAACTGGGTACCTCATAGAGACAATACCTACACTATATTATTTTCTCTTATCATATCCCTAATGGTGTATCGAGGGTCATTACACCAGAGTGATACTATTTCTCTCATTCGAGACATTCCATGATAGATACAAAGATAATAGAGTTCTATGAACCTGTATCAAATAATGAAAATAGTATAGTAGATTCCCCAAGAATAGTACCTCATACTGTATATGGTCTCGTATCCTGATCCTTGGGTATTTGGTGTATTGCATGTATTTGACCTGATCCACGTCCATGTGTAACAGATGGAGTACCATGATAAAAACGGCTCTATTGGCACTTTTGGTCCTCAGTGGTCCTGCTACGATGAGCACGACCTCCTCCTTAACCAGACCTACCAATGATATTCTAATTCCCCACCTGACGAGGTGTGCAATAACCATCTCTTGATGGTGTAGTTGTTTTGGATACACTTCCATTTGAATCTTGTAGAAAGGTCATACAGAAAGAATGATGATGTCCCATATAGTAACAAGCTTAGCACTCCAGTCTGCCTCTATCACACTGAGGCTTTGGATTCCCCCATCTTCCACACTGATGGAACACTTTAGAGCTATAGGAATGAGCACTCTGGTGTTCACTCCAATGACTTGAGAGTCCTTAGCGATATATTTCCTACAACTTGGAGAACTTCATTCCTGGAGTGACACAGGTGCTCGGTGCCCGGTACCATTATGTTAAATTAGGGTATGGTCAATGATAAGTTCATGGTTGAATATTTATTAAAAATAATATAGGTGAAAGACATTCACTCATGTAGGGATGTCATACTAGATACATCCTAAATGTGTCTATCACACAAAATCTCATCACTAGCTAGAAGTGGTTCAAACTGCTCCATATCCATGAAACATCTTGAATCTTCCAAAAATGACATAGAACCCAACATGAGATGCATGAACTATATGGCTATGTCATCTCTTAGCATCTATGGAATGAACTGGTCATATAATTGAGTATTGATATCAACCAATCACATTCTCTAATGACGACTAGCTTGAGAATTCACATCCCATCAGTGCTTGGATGAATCCGGAAAAATGAATGTTGAAATATTGAACCTATGCTAAGGGGAAATCTTTAGATTATCAATGATAGATAGGGTGGATTTTTTTCTATTTCTCAAGATACTATAGACCACCATCCCCATAGAATGTAGGAGGATGCAACTGTAGGAACTCACTAGTCAGATCAACCATCATAGCTGCATGTAGTAGAGCACCATGCATGTACTACATCTGACATAAGAGACAATCACGAACATGGCATGAGATCCTAGATCTGGTGCAACATTAGGTTCCTCAAGTGTCTCTCTTTGTGTTATGACTGGGGGCTCAGGTCCCACCATGTCTAGAGCATGGTGGTTTCCACCATCTTAGTGTACAATATGAGGATTTCATGGGAAAATTAGTCTATAATTTCGATGCACACGTATCAAAACAAGATTAAGTAGAAAAATAACATAACTTGTGGAAGATGAATATTTTGAAACACACTAACCATGGAATACTTCCAAAACTACCATTTTATATGGCTAGCTATTAGTATATGATCAGGTACATGTTTCATTTCATTTTGAAAATAATTTCCAGGTTCACTCTACTTAACTATCATAAACATTGAAAGGTGGGACAAGGATGTGAAAACATGTCATTTTAGATGTCCAATTTCACCTTGTAATTTATATTCATTCCTGATGTATCAGTTCCGATACAGCTATCCCTTGAAAAAAACCCATTTTTTTATTTCATAGTGGTTCGAATCGGTAAATTACTCAACCAATCCCATGAGGGCACATACACCTAATGAATTGGGATTAGAAATCACTCAATAAAATACAATGTTAATACTATAATATGGTAACTATCCAAACATCACTAAACAATCACAATCATATCATGTAATGTGAAGCATTAAAATGAAACTATATGACATGAAAATATGCATGAAAAGTGAATTATATGATACTATAATGATGTACGTAACAATGGCCCTTTCCCTCATGATATTAGAATAAGGATGAAAGAAAATCCTAAAACATATTAATAATAAAAAAAACCACCCATCATGAGCATCACCCAATTGTGAAATAATATCCACTATAATAGGAAAAAAGCATAATGACACATATATTTTGGATAAATTGGCTATTAACCAGAGCTTGTGTTGGTGATGCCCAATAATGGATTATAACTGATTCCCAATAATTCGTAATCTATAATCAATTTTATCCAAATAGTATTGAGTTAAAAAACTTCATTCTATACCAAATTATGACATCCCTAACCCAGATGCCAGTTAATGGGTGCCCAAAGCACAGTGGGTCACAAGACCTCTACCACATCTACCCGAACGACAGAAGATATAGACTAACAGTGGGGAACTATAGTGTATCCATGGGGATACTATGCCCTCATTAATAAATAGTTGTTAAGTAGCTGAATATAAACATATATTACTAGAGGGAAGAATATAAGTAAATAGAAGGCAAAGCGTAAAAATACTAAAAATATTAACAATTACTGAAAAAACTAGAATAACATTCAACAAATGATGATATGACATGTCACTAGAGAAACTAGAATACATGGTTAAAATATTTTAGGAATAACATGTTCCAAAAGTATAATAGAATTAAAATATTATCCTAAGCATCCCAAGCATCGAATCAATCATCCGTTATGAAGATCCATACAAACCGCATGTAAGCAGGTGTTCGATGTTGAATGCTTCCTTATGTCAACACATGCAACCATGTAATATTCTACAGGTACAAAATGGTGCACATATAAGTTGTTTGATAAATCCTCATTGGAAATCACCACTTGTTTCTATAACATATGGATCATGTAATGTAATATAATATTTTTCCCATATGTATATATATTGTAATGTAGTATAATATAACAAAATACCAAATTACCTACTTTATCCATTGGCTATTGTCTGAAATGTAACAAGTTCATTTAATTATGTAGTTAAAATTTTATGTTGATAGGTCAAGTGAGGAATATCCAAAATTGACATATCCTCGTGATAATATAAATAGTGATGGTTCCAAGATGTAACAAGGAAACCATGATTGATAAAATTAAATAATTAAGTCCAAAGTAATAAAAAAGGCAACGTAGACATCTAGTGTATCTATGTTAGATGTATATGATTCTAACCAAGGGCTAAGAGTATATTATACGTAGAATACTCTTATTAATTCAAAAATAACATGTCTAATGAGTCCAAGGTAAAATGGAGATATGTAGATATAGGGGATTAAGGGAAATAACCATGGAACCTTCTTCTCAATGATGGATCCAAGGAGTTTATCGAATGCATCCTTCAATACTATGTGATATATCCTATGGTTTCATACCAGGTATCCAAGAATAGATAAGGATTAGGATATAGGTGGTCACCCACTTAATGATTTTTTTATCCTTCAATTTTAATGGGGTTCCCAGGTGCTCATGGAATTCCATGATAAGAATCCATGATGATCTTAGGTCTGGACATTCTTGTTTGACAATGAAGTGATGTATATTTCCCAATGGTTCAAGCCTAGCCTTTCATTATAGTGATAAGGATGTGTATCATGACAAAATTTATTAAATAATTTTCACGCATCATCATTAATTAATTTTAACATCGCTACCTTCCAACAATATGGCATGGGGTTCTATAGACATGAAACCTATATTTAATCTTCATTTAATATGGTCAATTCATATTCTTGTTATACCTTCCAATTTCCCTTACACATTTAATTATCAATTTCAAGAACATACCCTAGGTGGTTCAAGTGGTGACTATACATGATACCTTTCATTATTCGATTCACAATTTAAATCAATCCATTTAATATAGAAAATCTTACCCTTAGAAGGGTCAAGCAATGTCACACCTGAATGGTGGGTAAAACATGTCAAATACAAAAAACCCAATTATGGAATAACATCCTACATACTATGGATGGATTTTTGTTCATAATAACCAAAAATTAATCACATATATGGAAATAGTAAAAAAATATGGTTCCTATTATTATAACCATAGAATATAAATTCAATAAACTACAACTGATGAAATTGACATGCCCCACAAAAAATACTGAAATCAGTGAACATGTGGGATCTATTATAGACCACCCACATTAGGTTTGTAAAAATCTCCTACTCCAGTATTGGACCTTAACCTTTCTATGATTTAAATTGTTCTACGAAAAGAGGAAAAATGATCAAACCCCTATATGTAGGTCAAGAGTAATTGAGAAGATTAATGATTTATATAGACTTGACTACTTACTATAGTGCACCAAACATGATGAAAGAAAGATCAAATTGATAAATGATGAAGGAAATCTCTTGATTCCAATGTTTATTCTTAATAAATGTCTATAATGAGTGAAAAATAGGTTAATCCTGTTGGTTCTCATTTTTCAAAAGGATGGAACCAATTAGATCATTAAAGGAAAAATGCCATTTTTGCAATAAAAATGCCATGTCCGTGTTTTTCCACACTGTTTAAAAAACAATGTGAAAATTATTCATGGATACATTGGAGGAAATGACAGATGAATATTTAGGAGACAAGGACCTAAGCCACTATGCAATGTAGTTCTGTCTGAAAATTGACCATCTGCACGGTTAGGCAAACCCTGTGTCAATCGTGCGACAAAAGTACGACAGGGCTAGTTTCCCCAAAAATATGTTTCCTAACACCGAACAGGACCCAGAACCCATAATAAATTTCTTAACCCATTAGGAATCCATGTTAGGTCCAAATTAAAGAATTTGACTGAAATATAATAGACCCACACCCAAGTGAAAAATTGGTTCTTACACAGATGTCGGCGGATCGAGAAGTAGCGATGGTGGATCGTAGAAAAAATATTAGATCAAAGATAGATGAATTGATGACCACTGACGATGATGATTCCACACCCTTCATCAACGAACAATCAAAACTCTAGGATGTGAAATATATTTTTGTGATCTTTTCCACATTAATTAAAAAAATACATCACAGATGTACACCAACACACAAATAAGTTCATCTGCAATTCAATCATTACTGTGGGATGGTTAATTTGTGTAGTTTGATTATCATGGATGATTCAGTTGGGAGATTCTTCTTATTCTATCTCCATTATTTATTCTAACTTTATTGGATTTAGGTGTACCTGAATTAGGCTAGGATCCATTCATTGGGTGTTCCTATGCATTTATCACTTTCCCTCAAATCATCATGTTTTCATTATTCTTCAAGATAAACGAAAAAAGGATTGGTGCTCCTTTGATCATGGGAATTATGATCCGAGACTGGGGATCCAACACTGAAATGACATCATAGAGATACGATGATAAAGGTGCAACACAAATCACACAAGGAAACAGTTTATGATAGAGTATGGTGGTTCCCAGGGTGGTGGCTCCACCTGGGTTCTAGGAGTGTGTGAGATGGAAATCGGGCTGCCGACAGTGCGGTTGGATTTGAAGCAGACATGCTTCCCGGAAGGGGGACGTGTTAGGAGAAGGTCACAGATGATGGTCAGCTAGTGGGGAATGATCCTTCCATCCATGTGAGACCGTTTGGAAGCCCGCAATGGTGGAGTCCACGATAGGCTACTAGGGACGTGGTGGTGGGGAGACACATACGTGGTTGGGTCTGCATGGAGTTCGCAGAGACGAAGGCCATTAGGGGGATCAGGGATGATGGGATCATCAAATTGATGGATGCTACGTTGAGTTGAATGGGAGAACATGGCTGGGTCAGCCGCGTATGAGAGAAGTGGCCCGGCTGGCATACAACAGGCTGGGCTGGACGGATAAGACTACTCTAATGTCCTGGTGGGCTAGGGTTTGTGGTCCTATAGATTATGGCCTAGTTTCCCATCAGTCTAGTCCTAATATTCTGGACTTGGTTTGGATATCCAGACTAGGTTAGGTTGGGTTGATCATGTAGGTTCTGGTCATCGAGTCAGTCTGGGTCAGACCTGTGATGGATTGTCTCAAAAAACAACTATAACATTCAGACAATGTGTCAGTTTGATGAGATGTTTGTGGAGTTGGGACCCTTGTGAAAAAAATGTAATTTTGATGTTCCCTAATTTAGTCTTTTTCTATTTTTCTATATGACCTACTGTTTTGAGTAGTAGGTAATACTAGTACAAGGGTTCTACGAGTAGAATCCTTTGGCTGGCTGTGACATGGTGACTTTTTTACTTGGGGGATGCAAGACTTATTGACAATCTGTGTATTATCAATAATCAATATTTTACCAACACTATGAGTGTTATCTACAATCCAAGTGATATAAAAAACCATGTTTTATCAAAACTTGTTATTTTATCAACACTCCATGGGATTAGCCATATTGGGTGTCATTTGAACTACCTCTTATAATCCAACTTTTCATGCTATAGATGTAAATATGTATGAGATGACAATAGTTCGTGTATTTCATTATTGTATACCATTTATTTTATTTTGGTATAATTAATTAAATTCTTTTCTGTGTACTTGATTAATTTCATAGTGGTATTTCTTTATTTTTTCAAGGTGTCATATGAAGTATTTTTTTACTCACCACTGCATGGGAATTTCCAGCACATGTCCTGTCTTGTGCAGATGATCAATGCTTTGATGTTTTTTGAGGTATGATAAGACCTAGTTGTAATTAGAGTTTAGAAATAGATGAGGCATTCTCCTATGAATTCATAAATATTTCCATCACCTACACATTAGGTAGGGTTTTCAGAAAATGATTTTAATTACATTATGTATTATCTTTTGTAGATTCTCTCTTTGGTGGGCTTGTATTCAGGCCCGGTTTACATAAAAATTTCTTATTGTTGTACTCATTGGTTGGTATTTTAGTTAATTATTTAATTGTATACTCAGGGTTTTTTTATTCGTTTTAGAATTATGGTCATAGAGACTGTGTGTCAGTGTGTTCAGGTACTTAGGAAAATGCATCCCATTTTTTGGATATGCCTACATAGTGGAACTTGTTAGGACCTAGCCTATTTGAGGCGGACTATTGGAATTCATGGTATGTGCCCCTATAGGAAGGGTCATTATATTTGGGATGAGGATAATGATCTTTTATATTTCTAATATAAAAAATTAGTAATTTAATGCTTTTATTTTCATGTGAACAATAATTTTAAAATGGACAATGACATTTAATAATTAACATGGGTAAATAATTTGGTTGGGAGATTTTTTATGATTTTACTATGACCTTATTTAATGAGAGATATTTGAAATTTTTTATAATTATAAAATGTGTATATATAATGAGGAAATTAATCTTTAATATTTTGTTGATTGAAAAACAGTAAAATGAGAAAAAATATATGATTTTTAGAGTGCTAATGCCTCATGGTTTTTTTTTTTGCTTTAAAATATAAATATGATTAATTGTTTCGTCAATCTATTTTGAAAACTATCTAACTTATTCATGTTGAAAATTTTAAGGATGTGTATTACAATATTTCATAAAAAAGGGGATGTTTGGTTAGATTCCAATAAATTTAATATTATGAAAATGATTCGTGAAGTGGGTCACATGTAAGAATATTATGGTTGACATACTAAATTTTATATGGATGTGATATCCAGGTGTTTGAGATTGAATTATTTATTGCTCGAATAATATATTTATTTAGTATACCTATAATAATTAATGATATGGTTCCCTGATTTTGAAATATGGAATGATTTTGATATATAATTTTTGTTAACATGATTTATAGTTATTATTACTAAATGAGGAAAGTAATATTTCCATGGGTGTCTTGGTGAGAACATAATGTTTTTTTAATTTTAATATGGAAATTCCTAAATAATTACATTTTCAAAATGTTTATATGTTATTGAAAATAATTCTATTATATAACTAGTTTCATATTAATTTATACTAGCAATGTATTATTACATATTTTATGAACATATCTCATGTACACGTATATGATATGCTTCAAATTTAATTTATATGTAATAGTCATATATACAAAAATATAATCCCTGTTGGAAACATAAAATGCACCCACAAGATTGAACGAGTGTTTACATACATGATATGCGGGTATATGTCATTTCTGAGGCTTTGATTTGACAGGTTGTAGCACCAAAATTGGGATCAAGATTTGGTGTTAAAGATTTTTTTATGTTAGGTTGGAAAAATGGTTAGCAGAGGAAATTCGCAGATCTCTCTCTATGATTGTGACACTGTGACAGAAGCCGTTGTGAGGCTGACAAGCTTCATGAACACCACACAGATAATTGGTGGATGGCTATTTGATCCGATGGATATGTTTTAGACAACAATGTAGAGTAATGACAGAATTCTTTGTGAGTCCGATGAAGACACCTCCAATTGTAAAGGACCATCCTCTTCATGGAATCCTTTTTGCTTTATAGTGAGCCCTACCTACCATTGTTGCCTATAAATAGCCAAATCACCCCTTCATTAGATCCTCTATACAACCCATTCAGCGGTTGATCTTCTAATTTACGGTGCCCCAAAGCACTGCATAAGGATTTCAATCACAAAGTTCCCAATAGAATTCATGGAGGAGGGACCACCTTTTGAGTTTCCCAAGGCTCCATGATGCATTAGGCCTCCACGGATCACTCTTTGAATACTGTTTTCATCACTAATTCCATGCTATAATCTTTTGAAGTACTTCCTTTACAAATCTACTTCACGAGACCCTCTACTCTGCGAAGCCCCATCTGTAGTGAGGCCCCATGCTCTTTGAACCTCTTTCTTTCTCGAATCCCTATCCAACAAAAATCACTCACATTTACACCCACTGGTCCATAAACCCCATCTATAATTTCCACTACTTAGTGGCACCAGGGATGCTTCCGTGTGCAATAAAAATTAATCATTAATGCTATTTAGTGGAACCAAATATTCTTCCATGAGTAATTCCTATTCACAACCGCACTATTTCACCATGATCATTTTCTCCATTTTGCCTCTTCTTTCAATCACCTAAAAACAATCATGTGGACTTATAGTAAGCATCGACCATGACATTATCTATGTTCCGCCATACAGTTTCAGATCCATGACCATATTGAACCAAACATTTGGAATTTGATTATTTTCCCCTTTTCATGCAAGGTACATAGGAATACTCTTTGTGGTTCAAGCCCAACACCTCGTAGTATTGACCACATCACGTTAGTTAACCTTTGTCACACATAATGTTAAATAGTATTCTTTTGAACATGTTGGGTTATGATACCATCCATCTGGACATGATACGTTGGAAGTCTCATTGAGGTTCAACACTAAACAATGGTTTAATTTGGTGACACCTTTATTGGGATCCACATCATTGGTCTACCGCTTAGTGGTGTCTGACCAGTTCATGGGTTGTCTTAGGGTGAAAACCCTACACACAGTCGGTACTCCTTCAACGTGGAGTGTCCCTCTTGTGATGGGATGTTAACCATGCATAATCCCTAACATGTCTTTAAGGGGTTGCCCTTTGTGTATAGCCTGATTCTATTCCACATTCTAGAACTATTTGGACATTGATCTTTTACCTTTTTTAAATGTAAGGTAGGAATCCTCACTAAAGATCAATCCCACATCCCATATCCCATATTGGTCCTTCCCTCATTCCATTGTGTCTCATGAATATCGTGCCTTCACATGGAGGTTCTACTTCCATCAGGTTCCATCTATAAGTCTATTCTCAAAAGCCACCTCCTCGATTGAATCATCCCCCCATCACATAACTACGAGGAACGTGATACCCTACCCCAGGTAAAAATTGGAAACATCACTCAAATTCAATTCAAACGCAACCATTACCTTCACAGTAGTTCCATCTCATTCATCATCCACATCATTAAGTTAAATAAAATTCATACTGATTCATACCTATGTAGCCATATCCTGATGAGATCCTTCCATTCATCCATGTGACTAATACTCTTAGAAGCACCTGGGCCATCTCAGTGCATAAGACCCAAACCACCCATTTGAAAAAAGTGGGTTTTGATCTATGTCTTTTAGATAGTGTTCATATAAATCCTCCTTGTGGTTCAATCCCCTTCAATTGTATAACTTGATGTCCCACTATTTGGTGTCCACTTCCATGATCTACCCACAATGGATTTTATATCATGATTCATGGTGTTAAATATTCCTTTCATGGGACACAGCACCTTGGGTCTGCTCTCATTGGGTGTTCTGATCCATCCATATGATATCCAGATTACTAGGGCTACTCTGAATTATCAACCCTTTGTGGTCTCTATATCAGCCTTCACACTTTTACATCATCTCTTTTTGGGACACACTACCCTAGGATCAATATTTTTTTTGGAAATAATCCATCCATCTGGAGATACCTTTTTGGGATCCACCCTCATGGTGTGACATCTTCTCATTTTTGGACACACCACCATGGGTCCGCTTATTTTGGGAATTTCAATCCATCCATCTAGTAGACCATCTAAGAGCTACCTCCTAGGATGTTACAGTATGATCTGTCTCCATGGGTCATTTTAATCACTCTATTTCTACCTCTTATAGATGTTAAGATGGATGAATACCAAATATTAAACAAGGGAAACTGATAAAAACCCTAGAGACATGCCTCTATATTATAATTCTACACATTCGATGTGGGAAGACATGTGATTACATTCCCTCTTGAATCACTATCAAAGGAGAACACATGTGTAATAATGTCTTAGTATGAAGAGATGCTTCAAAATTCTAGATTCCATCATATACTCCAAACAATGGTTACTTCCCTATCATGAACCTTTGGAATGACCTGGTAGAACTAGTTAACTTGCATCTATAATGATATTGTACTGGTAATGGGATTCATAAAAAAATACACAAATCAATTTTTAAGACCCTAACTAGGAGATGATTTTGAAGATGGAATCCACCAAAGGAGAGACCAACATCTGATCATCCTATTTCGATCAAGGATAAAACATCACTAAATAAGCGATAGATGTCTCCCAACATTGGAAAGAACAAATTAATTGAAACAACCAGTGTCCTTACAGATGATGTGAGCCCTAACGAAAGCATCTAAAATAGATATTCTGAACCAGAAGTGAATATATTCTCCATTAACTAAGAGAAGACGAATCATTTTTGGCATGAAAAAATTGAGACATCACCCATGTGAATCACCCCCCTTCATGCATGGGAGGATGAGTAACAAGATCTACAAGAAGACTACCATCCATCAGCATCTCACTGACTCTTCCTTTTTCAAAAACCTCATTGGGGGAATTTTTCCCACATACTTTTTCAGATACTCACAAACCCCACTACCTTTATAGGCCGTCTCATTGGAATCTGCCCCCCAACTCCATCATCCCTTACTAACCATAATTCCTTCATAGGTCACACAAGGGGAATCTTCTCGCTGACTCCATCACCTCCACACGAAACCCACTTCCTTCATCGGCCTTGCAAGGGTTATCCACCCCTGACTTAATCTACTCCTCATTGACTCCACCGCCTTCATATGCAGCACAGGGGGAATCCCACCCCCACCCCACAACTTCATCAGCTCCCTGCTGACCCTTCCGCCTTCATAGGACGTACAATGGTTATCTGCCACTATCTCCATCAACTCATCATCGACCTCACTTCCTTCATGGGTTGAATATGGGAATCCCCTCCCCCCCCCCCCCCCCGACTCCATCATCTCCTTGCCGACCCTGCCACATTCAACAACAGCGCAAGGGGCATCCTCCCCCGAATCCGATGGCTCTTCGCCCATCCCACCTCATTCATAGTCCACACATTCTCTATCATCTTCTAATACCATTGTCTCCTCAGAGGCCTTACTACCATAATAAGGGTGGGTAGGGGGAATCCACCACACGAATCCATCAGTTCCTCTCCGACCCCATCAACATCAATGGATATGTTGGGGGCATCCCCCCCCCCCCCCGACTCCATCTTCTCCTCGCCAAACCTTCTTCATTCATATACCAAGAAGGGGGAATCCCCCCCCCCATAATTAATCATCTCCCACTTGACTTGATGCCATCATTTTTCTCCCAAGATGAATTTGACCCTTACTCCATCTATTTTCTGACCATTCCACCATTATAGCCTTCATAGGTAGAATCTTCCCCTGAATCCATCATCTCCTCACCGACCCTACCACCATCATAGGCTACACATAGAGAATCATCTCACGACTCCCATGACTCCTCAAAGACCCCATCACCTTTTATGGCCTCGTAGGGAGGTTTCACCCCCACTAAATTCGTCATCTCTTTACCGACACTCCCTCTTTAATAGATCATGCATGAGGAATCTTCTCCAACACCATTGGTTCCTCACCATCCATGCCACCTTTATAGGGCGCATAGGTGAAATCCTCTCCAAAATCCATTAGCTCCTCACTGACTTGACCTCTTTCATATGGAATATAGGGGGAATTCTACACCCAACTGCATCAGCTCCTCACCCCTTATGTCGCCATAATAGGCCATGCAGGGGGGCATCTGCACCTAGAATCCAAATTCTGCTCATCAACTCTACCACCTTCTTAGGTGGAATACGAGGAATCCAACCTCCGACTCAACTGGCACCTTCCCGACCCATCCATCATCATTGTCCACTAAGGGGGAATCCTCCCCTGACTCCATCATCTCCACGCTGACTCCATTTCCTTAATAGGCCACGCATGGGGAATCTTATAATGGATTTCATCGACTCCTCGCTGACCCCATCACCATAATAGGTTGTGGAGGGTGTATCCTCCCTTTATCTCCATCATCTGCTCATTGAATCTTCCACCATTATAAGAATCATTGGGGAAATCCACCCTCGAACTCCATCTACTCCTCCCCGAACCCGCCACCTTAATAGGCCATAGTGGAGTAATTCCCCAAGACTTTATATTGTCCTTCCCAATCTTACTTCCTTAATAGCACCCACATGGGATAACCCCCCCCCCCCCCCCCGACTCCATCGACTCCTTCTAGACTCCACCTCCTTTATTGGCCACACAGGGGGCATCCGCCCCATCAAATACATTACCTCCTCACCACCCCCCAACCACCATCCACCAAGCAGGGGTATCCTCCCCTGAATCCATTAACTCCTCATTAAAACCTCTTCTTTAATAGGCCATGTTGGTGGATTCCTCCACCCAACAACATCAGATCATCGCTGACTTTGTTGCATTCATATGCCACATATGGGAACCCCTTCTGACTCCATCAAATCCTTGCTGACTACGATGCCCTCATTGACCGCTGAGGGGGAAACCACCCCCACCAAACTGTACATCACCAACAACACTACAAGCTGTTATGGAGTTCCTCCTCACATAGCTGTCATCACCTAGTATGTAGTTCCTCCCTATCGCAATCATCAACTTCGATGGAAGACCTCCTCACACTGTTATCACTATGAATGGAGGTTATCCACATGAAACACAACATTCCTTGCTATAATGAACCAATTTTGGTAGTGTTTATTATATCCAAACACTTGCTTCCCCTTATTGTATTGATGCTCTATGATTCTACATCTTTCATGCTTCATCGACCCATTGTATCGATGCTCTAGGCTTCCACACCTTCTGGGCTCATCGCCCAATCATATCGACAATCGAGGATTCCACACCTTTCAGGAACTATCATCACTCCATACTGAAGACATTATATTATCCATTTATATTATGTTATGTGTCATCCCAACTACTGCAACACATCAATCGTAGAGTTCCTCCATGTGAATTCAACACCATCTTGTGGAATACATACCGTGGGGAAGCCTTGCTCATGCATAGAGAACATATATGAATACAGTATGGGTATTTTGGTGTAATACAATCATATAGATTCCCCACTCATCCTATAGGATCCTAGACCATCAGAATGTGGTTGAGGTGAAAATCCCTATACCCCACACAGTCCATGTGGTTTCACGTCGATGATGCATGACGTCAAATGCATAACAACCATAATTTTTGTCACACTATTTGAAAATGTGTGACATATTAGTTGAAGAAAGGGGGACATAAAACCTAACAAATTCCGGTCATATCTATGGGAACATAAATAAAATCCACTACTTTTCTAAATAATATGACATCCAACTGTACGATTCAATGTTGTTACCATATGACGTTAAAGTACTAGTATATCATCCTCAGAACATGATGTTAAACTGTATCATTACACTATGATGATCATGGGATTCCTCATACACTAAGACAGATAAGGATATATATTCTTATTTCATTAGGTAAAACTACATAATTCCATGAACATTGAAATGAGATAGTATTGTACATTCCACATTGTTCTACTACTGTGCCACTTTAAAATAACTTCCTTAGGACCATCTTACTTGATATGTGGTTCAAATCGATCCATCTAATATGAAATTTTGATGTGATCAAATTCACTATGGTGTAGGACCTCGAGTGTTTTACTCAAAATAGGAATATTCCCATTCGATTTCCACCCTTCATGTCATCCCTTAATTTTGATTCCCATCATATTCACTTTTAAAGGGACCCCTTAATGGACAGGTATCATGCCACATTGGCTCATCTACCATCATGGGCCAACACCCTGGAAGATTTCAGAAAACATTTGGATGTAGTTCTCATGTTTCAATTATGGTC
This sequence comes from Viscum album, assembly GCA_963277665.1. Lineage (NCBI taxonomy): Eukaryota > Viridiplantae > Streptophyta > Magnoliopsida > Santalales > Viscaceae > Viscum > Viscum album. Next base: position 1,065,822,847 of record OY728151.1, on the reverse strand, counting down.
ATCGGTCGACCATCATTTTTTCATCCTCAGTATATGTAACCTGCTATGGATGCAGTGTTTTTAACATTGGAAGAAGTTATCCTCTAGTGTTATGCCACCATCGTTATGATCTATATATCATAAGCCATGACTAAACATTTTTCACATCTCTATGTTTAGGTGGAACTCCAACACTCTTTGTGTTACCCTTCCATGCATCTTTGTGCATCAAGTATGTGGGCCAGTGTCACTGGGATATTCCTAGCCCAACATCTTAACTCCCGTTTTGTGTGCTTCCATGTGTTCGAAAAATACCATAATTATTCATTTTTTCCAAACTGAGAATGAATCACCTGGGTTTATTATATTTGGTTTGATGTGTGCTGATATAGTTGTGAAATAAAATAATTATTGTCATGCTTTACATTAAACTCCTCATCTTCATCCCCCATGACAATAAACTTTTGTATCATCCTGCCTGACAATTATCTGATCATCTTCATCTCGCATGACATTAAAATACATTATCATGATGCATGAAATTAATCTTCTCATCTTCATCCTTCATGATGTTAAACTACATTATCATCTTACATGTGATTAAATATATCATCTTCGACCCGCATGATGTCAATCTATATAATCATATTGTGTGACTGTAAATTTCTCATCGTCATCCCACATGATGTTAAACTGTATTATCATCATGCATGACATTAAACATATCTTTTTAATCCTTCCTTAATTTAAACTACTTTATTTTCCTGCATGGAACTAAACTGCTCATCTTTATCACATAGGATGTAAAACTGCATTATCATCATGCATGATATTAAACTTCTCATATTTTTCCCACAAGGCTTTTAACTTATCTATTCTCCTGAATGACATTAAACTACTCATATTTTTCCTACATGATGTTAAACTACATTATCATCTAACATGACATTAAACTTTTCATCTTCGTCTAGCATGTTGCTATACATCATTATCGTCTTCCAAAACATTAATCTTCTCATATCCATATTGCATAATGTTAAACTACAATATCGTCCATCATGGCACTAAATGTATCATATTTTTCCATAATGACATTAAACTGCATTACCTTTCTACATTATATTTAATTTCACATATTCATCACATATGACATTAAAATGCCTTATTGTCCAACATGAAATTAAACTTCTCATCTTCGTCTTGAATGACATTAAACTGCATTATCATCTTGTAAGACATTAAACTGATCATCTTCTTCCTGCATGACATTAAATGGCATTATCATCATTCATTACATTAACTTGATCATCTTCATGTAGCCTAACATTAAAATGCATTATCAAATTGAATGACATTAAACAACTCATCTTTGTTCTGCGTGGCGTTAAAATGTATTATCATATTATGTGACATTGAACTGCTCATATTCATCACACATAACATTAAAATGCATTATCCTCCTACATGAAATTATTGTTTTCATCATTTTCATGCATGTTGTTAAAAATAATTATCATCATATATGATATTAAAATGCTCATCATAATACCACATGATGTTAAACTGCATAATCATCCTGCCTAACTTTAACCATCTCATCTTCATTGAGTATGACTTTAAATGACATTATAATCCTACATGACATTAAACTGCTCATCATCATCCCACATGACATTAAACATCATTATCGTCTTTCATGACATTAAACTCTTCAACTTCATCCCACATGATGTAGAAATGCATTATCATCATGAATGACATTAAATAGCTCATCGTCTTCCAGCATGAAATTGAACTGCATTATTGTCCTAAATGAAATTAAACTTCTCATATTCATCCTACATGACATCATACATCATTATCATCCTTCATGAAATTAAATTTTTCATCTTCACTCCACATGATGTTAAATTTTATTATCATCTTGAATGACATTAAAATTTTTATCTTCATGCCACGTGTCATTAAACTGCAATATTCTCATCCTTGAAATTAATCTACTCCTCATTATCCTAATTGAAGTTAAATTGCATTATCATCCTTCCAGACATTAAAATTATCAACATAATCCCATTTGATGCTAAACTATATTTTCGTCCTTTTTTACATTATACTACTCATCATTGTCCACCGTGAAATTAAACTCTTTTATCATCCTGCATGACATTAAACTATTCATCCTCATCCTGCATGATATAATACACCATTACCATCCATCATGGCATTAAAATGATCATATTTGTACCAAATTATGTTAAAAGGAATTATAATCCTTTATGACATTAAACTAATCATTTTCATCCATTATGATGTTAAATTTCATTATCACCCACATGGAATTAAACTGCTCATCTTCATCCCACATGACATTACACTACATTATCATCTTGAATGAAAGAAAACTGCTCATCTTTTTCCAGAATGACATTAAACTAAATTTTCATTCTACATAAAATTAATATACTCATCGTCATCCCATATGATGTTAAAATACGTTAACGTTTTTCATGATATTAAACTACTCATCTTTGTCATTTATGACATTAAACTGCATTATTGTGCAACATGACATTAAACTACTCATCTTCAGCCTACAGGATGTAAAACCACATTATCATTGCATGACATTATACTACCCATCTTCATCTAGAATGATGTTAAACAACATTATCATCCTACATGACATTAAACTACTCATCTTCATCCAATGTGACATTAAACGACATTATTGTTCTACATGAAATAAAAATATTCATCTTCATACCACATGATTGTAAATGGAATTATCTTCCTTCATGACATTAAACTGATCATCATCATCCCCTCCCCACATGACTTTAAACTGCATTATCTTATTTCATTACACTAAACTCCTCCTCATCATCCTTCGTGACCTTAAACTACATTATCATACAACATGACATTAAAATGAACATCTTCGTCCTGAAAGACCATAAACTGTATATGGTATGAGCTCTATAAACCCAAAATAATAGCCCTTTTATTCTTCATGATGTTAAACTACATGTGGTAAACACCCTTTGTGGTCCCTGATCTAAAGCCTCAATCTACGATCTCCCTCATCCTAACTGCACGATGTCAAATATCCTGAGTACTGCCACTCATAATGAGTCCCTTAATTTAGGATCATCATCAACATTCACATATAAAATTACCCCTAGAAGATGGGTTTGAAGCCACCTTGGCTTACCTACCATTCTGCACCAACGTCCGAGAGGATCTCAAATGTCAATTTGACACAAGTCCCACAATGTGAATATGGTCAATAGTCAATGATCAGTTGTTTTTCCCCATTCTAGTCCACATGATTTGGATACTTTGATTAGATTGTGGCCAGCTTTTATCCTCAATCATTATCACCATCTCTATGGTCTCCCAAATATCAAGTGTGGTGATTCTCCATTTTAAATACTTACATCCCTTGCACGTGATGTTAAACTGGAATCTACAGTTTGATATCTATTACCATAAACTATGATCTCTATCATCCATAAAACATGGAGTTATACTAAATGGAATATTGAGAACTATGTTTTTCTTGATAACAATTATCATGGGATACGTGGGAGTTCTTGTAAATTTTTTCTTTGTGTCCAGCACCAGTTTTGAGAAACCATCTCTTTCGCTTGTGCTCTTGGATTATATTCTCCCAGGATCGTGTGGTGTGGTGTGGCCTTATGTCTTTATTAATTTCAATTTTTCAATAACACTGCCATGTACCTCTCTTGATAGATCTCGATTCATCGTCCATACTGAATAATGCTAAACTACAATACATTTCATCTAATATGTGTAGCTTGATTCCCATTCTTATGGGATATATAGGAATGCCCGGACATTTCACCATCTGATACATCCCCATGTATCGTAGATTCCTTCATTGATCTGGCCTCTTGACCTAATTATCCTAGGACTACGTGTGGTAGTACAGACTTATGTCCCCATTCATGTCAGGATTAATACTACAATGTAACATGTCCCCATTTTGGGGCCTCCCCTATGCATCCTTACCACATGATGTTAAATTGCACGACATCATAATAACTAAGGATGGCATGATTTCTGCACATGGAGGATATGTAGAAATGCCCGAACATTTAGTCTTTCATTTTAGCCCATTAAACCTTTTTTCCTCTTTGGATTTCCCCATTTGTGTTTAGTTATTTTTTAGGGTTGAATGTGGTGAGTGTGGAGTTATTACATCATTCATGTTTTGTTTTCATCAACCAAAACTTGTGTTTATTATTATACACTATCCTCTTTTCTTCGTGTCCTTACCACTTGACATTAAACTACACTACATTTTCACACATAGGTATGGCTTGATTCTCATACTTATGGGATGCATTTGAACACCTGGGTATTTCACCTTAGGTCCATCTATAGGTCCCTTTAACTATTTTTCACTTTTTCCTAATCCTATGGTATGAGTCCTAGGACCGTAAAATAAAATCACTTCTGTCGTATATGAGATTACAATACATGATATATTTTTGAAGTCCGTCTCCTATAGCCCCTTTTCCAAATCCCCTCATTGGAATTCATGGTGTGATGTGGACTTCGTTAGTCCTCCTTCACATCCTGATTATTGGAGAAACACCATGTAAAAACCTTTATGGGTCATTCCTCTATCACCTTCATAATTATCACATGATGTTAAACTGCATGTTATTCTAGAACTATGAATGGATTGATTCATACCCACATATAATATGAATAAATGACCAAATATTTTTTCATTATACATTAGGTAGTATGGATGATTGGAATTATGGCTCACCTAATGGGTTGGGCCAATGTTCAGAAGGACTCCCAATGACAATTTATGGCAGGTCTCATGGAGTGAATTTGTTCAGTTATAGAGTCTTTTTTGTTGCACCCATTTTAGGTAACCTGATATTGATGTTTTCTCTAGAATATGGTCATTAGTTATCATCCATCATCATGACACCCACATTATTACCTAAATATTTTTCACATTATTCCCATCCATTTCCTCTCCATCATTTTCATGTGGAATTTTGACTCCCTTGGTGTTATCCCTCAGGGCACCATTTCACATTAAGAGGACTAATCATTATCATAGGGTCATATTTGAATCAACACCGTCTCCACCTACTGAGTTTTTCATGTGTGGTAATGATATTCCCCACCATTTATTCCCACACCGAGTATAGATCAATGGAATTTTGGATATGGGTAAGGTTTTTATTGCATGGAAGAATGAATTTACTCTTGGTCTGATCTATATGACCAAAAACTAATAACTCCTTTGTCCTTATCGTATAAAGTAAAATGATATCTTCATCATCTAGGTTCTGTGTTGATAAATAACCATAAATATGATATCTTCATTTGGTAAGAAATTTCCTGTCAGGAATTGGCTTTTTTGCATGTCATGTTTAAGATCTACTTGTGTCTAGATTCTAGCTCTTATGGTATACATTGTGATGCCTGAGCCCTTTTCATATGGATCCACCCATAGTTTCAGGATCCTTATTGCCCCTTTTTTTGGACTGGGTCCTTTATTTTATAAAAGGTGTGATCCATTTTGGAATTCAACTATCCTACCCACGTTAGTTCTGCCACATTGTGCTACGCCATGCATCTCCACACCATACATTATGACCAATTTGACAATAAACTAGGAGCCTAGATCACAAATTCCATCAATCATTACTTTGAACCATCTTTATTCTCTCGAATGTGTGTGGTGGGGGTGGAATTATCTCTCCTCATTAACATAGGGTTTGGAAAAACGACACCACATTCCGCCCATCAGATTTCATCACCCATCATCTGTACCACATGATGATAAATTTCACTGGAATGTCCCTTCCACAAGACATCAAACTGGGCACTTACATTCGGGACTCTACTACCTTGTGCTACGATTCATCATGTTCATGATTTCATGATCTTAATCTACCTAAAAACTATGATATTAGACATTAAAAGAGGATATATCTATTTTATATATTGTCTTCCTTCCATTCCTCCTCTAAGAACTATATGTTGTTTGATTACCATCCTTAATGGATTAGTAGATACACCCCAAATTCCTATTTGTGGTCCATTTACAACCAATTTATCCTCCACATCCAATTCTATCCTATGTTCTCCCAGAAGTATGTGGTGTGGTATAGAAAATTTTTAACCTATATCATATAGGGTTTATAATAACAATTCCTTGTACATCATTCATGATTACCACTCCTTTCTATCATCCTTCATGATGCTTAAACTACATGGGTAATGCTCGCACTTCACACATTCATTCATTTGGGTTTTCATTATCATTAACATATAAAGAGACACCATAATGGCCCAAATGTTAGGCCTTTGTGTTCTCTTACTGTATTGGGCCAACAACCTGAAGGATATAAAATATTAATTTGATAAAATTCCTCCATCTCAAATATGGTCAGTGATCGAACCTTGTTTTTTTTCAATTCCTGGCTAATGCGAAATGGATAATGTTTTTTAAACCCTGTCAATATTTATCCTTCATCGTCATTGCATACTCATTGAATCCCAAATTTCAGATGTTATTAATAACATGTTTAATTCCACTTTACATTTTATGTATCCATGACACCCATGGTGTTGTACAAGACACCCCAAGCTTCCACGGTACATTTCTCTATTAATAGTACAATAGCATGCACTATACCCAACTTCGAGTTCTAACACACCAAAACCCATGAAACTAGACATTATGAATAGAAATAATCACTTTTTTAAATATTATAAATTTTATTTTTCAACATGGTCTTTATTTATTGATTTAGAGTAAAAAAATAGCTTGGGATAAGTTTTTAGTATTTTTTAGAAAACATTCATTTTTTTGAATAGTGAAAAACACGACATTATTGTTTAAAATCAACATTTCATTTGTATAATTAGCTATTTTATTTAAATTTGTATTATGTTAAAATAGATACATAAATCCTATATAAGTTCACTGTAATTCATTGGAGTCATATTATAATAATATTAGATATATAATTTTTTTTTGAAATTTTTACCGTTTTTTACCCGAATATTAGGCGCATTTTCAAATATGAATAAAACATAATTTTACCACTTTTTCAAGTTGAATTTTAAAATTCTGAGAGACACAGCTGATATTAGTCAGTAAAATTGGGTTCAATAAGATGAAAATTATTTTTGGGGAATAGTAACTTTGGAGATTTACTTACCACAATTAAATGTAAATAGGGTAACTAAAGGAAAAAATGATATTATAATTACCCTAAAACATGTCCTAATTCAATTAAATAAGTATGTTTTGACCAAAATAAGCTGTAGAAATATAATATGATCATTTTGGTCCACATTGATAATATTAGGACATTTAATATTTTTTTATTTAATGAAGAGTTAAAACTGATAAATTGAAGGTTTGAATACTAATCCATTTTTAATATAGGTTTATACATAAGATAAATTTGACAGTAAATATTCAATAGAAATAAAATGTAATTCCAACATAATGGTATTTTTTATAATTTGTAGACATTAAATAATTAAATTTATTATGACACAATAATGATGTTGTAATTTCCTTATTAACGAAAGATTAAAATAATTTATATTATAAATATCCAAATAAATGTAAACTAAGAGTATTGTTGAATTCCAATAATTTTATCAGTTAATATGCTATTATAGGGTTCATTAAATTGATTTTTTTCTATGTGATAACATTTTTATGAATTTCACAAGAATAAAATACCAAATAGAGTCAAAATTGACATAAATGAGTTTTAAAAGAAATTATATATTATTAAGTGATATAATATTGATAAATATATATGGATTTGAAAGAGGACTTATATAAGGTCATATATATCAATAATTAACCACTTGTGGTTCTCTTGGATTTTTATTGTATGCTTATTAACCATTTATTATAATAATACAAGAATACATGGTAAACATTAAACTATTTTATTATGAGTTAAATCTAAAAGATAAGGTTAATATGGTTACCTAATCATACCTAAAACCTATTGTTTGAGTTGTTTTAGACCTACCCACAACTTATCCACTAAATTAATCCTTTTAGATCCATTAAAAATCTAATATGATTCTATAATAAAATATTATTTCATGCTTTTTAAAAGTGACCATCACCTCTCTTTTAAATGTGTACTTTCCCTTCTCTCAAAATCACAGCTCTAAATCCATTTGTCTTGGCCGAAACCTACTCCAATATCCTCCATAAAGACACTCACATCAACCTAGAGGCCTCAAATTGATCATAAATCCAACCTATATATCCCTCTTGATAAACAAAAAAAGAAAACACTTGAAGAAAATGTAATAATTTCACCACCTCTTTCAATGTTCTTTTCTTCTTCCACTTCTTCTTTTTTTGTTGTTTCCATTCCACAATAATTACTCCAACACCTTATATGTACATTGATGTTATTATAAATATTTTACTACAATATTCACTTATTATTTCATCTTATGAATGGCATGTCACCATACGTGCATATGTTCAACTTACCGCCTCACCGTTGTGGTCTAATTTTTTTTTCAAACACTTCATTACATGGATGGGTATAATAATGAGTATAACTGTTGTAAATAATAAATATAACATTTTAATGATTCTTTATATTTGATAAACAATCCAATTACATAATATTTCACAATCAATAAGATGATATTGTTTCTCAGGCGTACATATGGATTGCATTCTCCACGAACGTGATGAAATTCATTCCCCATCATAACAATTCAACAATAATTATAATTTAATGATTAAAAATAATGTTTAATAACTTAATATCATTCTGGATATGAATCAAATACATCATATCCATAAAAAATATGAATTACCTAACCAATCATAAAAAGGAAAACGAATCAGTTAACAACTAAAACAACGATAGTATAAAATCCTTATTAACAATGCAATATTAGAAGATCAAATATGATATCATATTTTTGTATCTGGTTCTTGTATAATTTAATTAAAATTATTTAACTATTATAAAGGATGTTAATATACCCTCGATCAAGGAAAATTACTAGGTAAGTGTTAATTCAACAATCTATTAATTATTAGAGGAAGTTTATACATGAGTATCCACTGGGACCTCATTATCATCCACATCCGTGTTTCATAAAAAAATGTGTTTCAATAAATTTTTACTATTTACTATAATATTGGTTAAAGTCATTTATACCTCATTTTGACATTTTATAAAATTTTATGAAAGGAATCTTTTCTTTGTTTCCCAAACAAGGTACTTTATGACCATATTGACGAATTATGGAAAGAATGTTATTTAAATTATATAGGTAGTGTGGCTATTTTATGCTGTTATAACAACATAGAATCATCCCTTACATGATTTTATGAATAATTTCAAAATAAATTTTTTATATTATATTATTTATTTTTTAAATGATTTCAAAATAGAATGAGATATTCTCTCAAATAGTTTTGATTTCATCAATGTCAACGTCCTTTGATATATTATACACTTTTTTAAGATGATTTATTATAATACGATATTCCATATTGGATTGAAGTTTTTGTGATATGTTTGATTGTGGATGTGTTTTTTTATACCATTAATTGTTTATGGATAAATTATTGACATTTTATATTCTAGTTATAATATGTATGATTATGTTATGTGTCAATCTTTTGATATGAGGAATTCAATAGACATATTATGTGATGGTTGAAGACCGTTAGAGCTTCTCAATGCAACGGTAGGTCACATTAGACAAACTAGTTTTTTGGCATAAGGCTTTGAAAAAATATTATTTGTAGTCTTGGCACGAGGCCTTGACTATGTGGTTACAATGTCTGGAATTATGCATTAGATCATTATGAAATTGGATATTGATATTACATGTTATTATTAGACTATTAGAATATACATGTGAATAAGTAAATGGAATAATTTGATTTAGCTGTTATACATTATTAATAATTTTATGTTAAAAAGGCTTGTGTTTTTTGTGTAATACATTTCCATAAATGTTTATGTTTATATATTCTAGTTTCTGCTATATTCATATCCATAATGAGCATCTGATCTCACCCCTTTCTTATGTTTTTTTACATAGGATGTAGAGAAGTATGTTATGATTAACTTTCAGGAATAGGATAAGGGATATAAGAGTTTTCAATGGGGACACAATGTTGTTTTTTTATTTCATGATGTAATGGAAAACTTATGTATGTATCTAGTACTTACATGGATAATAAAGTAATCGGTCTTTCAGGAATTGATACCTTGTACCATTCCAATGTTATGTAATAATGCATTGAGTTGGGGTAACTGGGGTCAGGGCATTACAATTGGTATCATAGAAAGAATAATACCAACCATGGAAACAAGATTTTGAAAATCACTTATTAGATATCATTAACCTGAGATAGGAATTGAGGATTTGTATAGAATAACTTCCCAGAATATGGGTAAGGTAGATATTTTGTTAGTTTTCCAGACTATACATCACTATCTGGGTATGAGTAGGTATATGCGGCTCTAGAGTAGATGTACCTAGGAGTAAAAACTCTGACAAAGAGTTTCAGGTTTGACCTAGGGTATCCTGGTACATGACAACATGCCTTTCTAGACTATTGTATATGACACCCATGGGGGAGTTTTACATGTTTGGAATTTTGTATTGGGATTCATTAACTAATCTAATGTATTCCATTGTTTAGAAATGCTTCCTAGTGGAAGGAATGTAGACTGTATCAGTGCACATGATCCCTCTAGGTATTACACTTCTACTCAGGAAAATTATAGTTGAGCTGGGGATGCAATTGGTGCTAATCATCTTATCACCATATTGGCACAACTCACTCAGGTTAGGTGTAACACCCCAAGATTTCATACTACTCTATTTCTTCAATGTAATGCAATAACATGCACTACACGCAACATTGTGTTCAAATCACATAATTTCATACCAAACTAGCCATTTAAAATCAGTTATGAATAGTATTAAATGAATTTTGAAATTTAAAAAATCATTATAATTTTATAATCCATATTATGAGTTTCTTAGACCTAATTTACGAACAATTTTACTTCCTTTTAATGGAGATCCCTTTTTAAATCCAATATTTTAATATTTTATATATTCAATTTGACAAAATAATCTTCTTATTTAGAATCAAGACATAAGAATTTAGGTACAATAAATTTGTGTTGTTTTCTAATAACTTTCATATTTGGGTGAATAGTGAAAATTACTAGATTTTAACAGAAAACAACTTTTTTAATAAAAATAATTTATAGTGTTGAATTAATCATTTTAATGTTTTTTAAGTAAAATTAGATTATATTTTTACCCTTTAATCAAATGTTGGTAATTGGAATTAATTTAACCTTGAAATTTTACATAAACTAGTGTAAATCTTTTGATAGTTATTGTTTCTTAAAAACAGGCTATTTGTTTAGATAACAAGAATTAATTTTAAATTAATAAATTCAACTTCAATGAATTGAATTTCGTAAAATATACATCATTTTTGGATTTGAAATATCAAAATTAGCCTTGGGTGAATTATTGGTATTTTTATGAAAACGTTAATTTTTTGATAAAAAGTCAAAAAACACTGATTTATCGTTTAAAACAGAATTTTTATTTAAATAATTATTTATTTTATTTAAATTTATTTTAGGTAAAAATAGATACATAATATCTATATATGTTCAATATAATTCATAGGAGTCAATTTAAAAGGCCCAGGCTTAAACATTACTTAATATTGAATTAAATGAATAATTCACATTGAGGATCTTTTCAGGTTTATAGTTTTATAGAATTAGATCATAACTATTACATTTCAAAATATTACACAGTAGACACTTCTACAATGTTTCCTTTTTTTAAAAAACATCAATTCTTAAAAAAGTGTCATGTCTAGTTCCATGTTTAAGATAGCATGAATTTTCCTTGATCCCATCCTTGACACTATTCTACATTATGTCATGTGAAAAACATTTCCAAAAAAATTGGGGTGAGCATAAAAATCTCAGTAAGGGATACACAATGAAAGAAAACTGATAGTTTTTCAAAACATCAAGTAAACCATGAATACTTTATCAAAGTAACACATTGATCCTTTAAGAATTAGTAAGTAATTTTCACTGAATAAAATATCATTACTTACCCTTTTTTAACCAAAAGATTACCATAAAACCCATATAAAGAACACATAACATATAAAGGTAACATGGGATATAAACATACTTATTTGGAATAACCATACAGTCGACTTCCACACATATCACTAAATAGAATAGTCATAATACTGAATTCCATACCCAATGCATTGGAGGATATAACGTAACCACCCATCCTGGTATTCACGGCACCACATGTCATATGGTTTGTCACGTAACCACCTTTCAAATGTACAAGTACCATTATAAAATCATAAGACATAAAACAAATATAATGTAATGAAAAAATTTCCACATTTCAATCACTATATATCAATTAAATATATTGACATAACAAATCCATTATGATAACAATATTCAATACGAAAATACATAAAAGAGTATATTGTATTTATTTCATTCTAAAAACATTACGGCTTGTTGAGGAAGCCCAAGACCAAATAATACTCGCGACGGCGGAAAAAGTCATTGTCACTGCGTACATTAAAATAAACATTCCTTTTTTTCATTTAGTAAAACACTTCGTAGAAAAAGATTCCCTTTGAATGAAATGAAAAGTAAAAGGTTTTTTATACAGCTTATAATAGAAAGACTTGTATCTGAACAAAATATGCCTCAATGAAAGGAGATTGAGACAAAGTCTCTTACCTCATGTCGGACATGACTCGATTGATCTTTAATCTCATGAATAATAAACTAGTGTTAATTTCTACTTGATTAAGAACCTTTTTCAAGATTATTATTCCTTTTATATCACTTATTTCCATGTTATAAATGTTATGTAATCATTTAAGTTAATAATGTTCATTTTGTCGATATTTGGTACTTAAGTCAAAAATGGACTACTTACATTTACATGTTGTTCATGTGGTCAAAAGTTCATTATATCCAGAATGATATTCACGATTTGGATATCATATATATCATATATATCCATCATATACATTTATTTATAATAGTTTATAACATTTAGAAGATAGAAATGAAATGCACCGTTCATGGAGATGGTAAGCCGTACGTACACATGAATGCTACTTTCATTTCTATTTAGTATTTAATGGAGTGAAATCATAATTATGTAAATGTATATTATAATTCCAGTATAATATCATATATAATATCATTAACTCCATCATTTATATGTCCCACATATGGCATTAACGAATCAAATCAATTTGAGGGGGCGGTAGTTCGTACTTTCTAAAATGAAATTATCACGTTTTCCCATAATGGAAACAACAAAGGTATTCTATAAATGAAAAATAAAGAAGAATAAAGAAAAAAAATAATATATATCATATATAAATAGTTTGACATCTTAATGGCCACCATGACAGGTGTTAAAATAATATTGAACAATCATCGTTTCATGAGGCAGAAATTCGCCAACCACAGAAACAATATGTTCATTAACCATTAGAGAGAGGTGTGTGTAAATATAAATCAAATACATCTCATAAAAACATCCTAGTATATTTAAGATAATTAAGTATTTAGAAAATAATGGAATTAAAAGAGTTTAATGGGTTGGAGATGGAATATAAAACAAAAGAACACAAGTGAAGACATTACCTTTAAATCGGATAACTTCTCTTGGTTTGAACCAAAAGGGTTTCTTGAGGAGATTTCTGCCTAAGGTAAGGCTTATAGGATGAATATAGGGATGTGGAGAGATATAATGAATAGATAATGGCCAAGAAAATGTCTTGAGATGTGTGGGTAAGGTTGTAGAGGTAGGGGCCTTCTATAAGAGGGAGGAGGGGCACTCATGGAATGTCAAGAAATGTTACTTTATTATATAATGAGTTTCAAATTTTAAAGGTCCCAAAATTATATATTTCTAGGATAATTTAATAAGAGTTAGAAATAATCCCATAAAATAGGTTTTTGAAAAGTGTACATCTTAGATTTTACAGTATTTTTTCATTTTTTTAAATCGTTAATTAGTGAGGTAATCACGGCATCATCATGGTGTCATAAATAATTTAATTTATTTAATGTCGAAAAATTATAAGAAAAAAATTCATGATGTATTAAATCCTTTTCTATTTATAATGAATATTTATATTAAAAAATATGACTTGTATAACCCCATGTAAAAATTGTTTTAGTAAAACAATACATGTTTGTCATATTTTTATTTGAACTTTAAATAAAAGGTTTTTAATGTCATTTTCTACCCAAGTTGGTCCATCGATTCCCCAAGTTGACCCATGGATTGTCTTGGTTGGTCATGACTCATCCCATATGGGTAGGACATGTGTCAAAGTAATTTCATATTATTAAAACATTATTTTTACCTTAAATTACACTAATTACCTCTAATCGTGATTAATAAAACTTAAAAGTTACTATTCACCAAAAATTATTTTAATCCCATTGATCCACATTTTACAACATAATGACAACCATATATGACAGATTTTTGAAATTCAATTCACAAAAGTGGTAATGTTTCTTTTAAATGAAAAATCATTTTTTTAACAACCACTTAGTGGTTTCACTATTTATCAAAAATTGATGTTTTTCAGAAAAATACCAAAAATTCACCCTAAGAAATATTTGATATTCCGAATTCAAAAATGATGAATAATTTACAAAATTGAACAAATATAAGTTGCATTAATTAATTCAATAATTAATTTACATTGTCAAAAAATATCATGTTTTTATGAAACAATATATATCAAAAGATTGACACTAGTTTAAGTCCAATTTCAAAGTGAAATTAATTCCAATGACCACCATTGGATTAAATGGTAATAATATATTCTATTTTAAATTTAAAAACAATTCAAAAGATGATATAATAATATAAATAAATTAGATTAAACGGAGGTTTTGTATTAAAATACAACATTATTCAGTATTCATCAAAAAATAAAATTTATCGAAAAAATACCAAAAAATATACACAAAGTAAATTTTGATGTCCCGATTCTAAAGAAGAATTTTATTTTCTCTAATAGAATGTATAAGAGTGACCAAAACTATATTTATTTAGGGTTCGCCATCAAAAGGCGATAAGTCAACCTTTTAGTGAATATTAGAGTATCATTGCCTAAAATTGAATTGTTTCCTTATTTTAAGCATTTATATTTTATTGGATAAATATGAAAGCATTTAACAAATATATATTATCATATTTTATTTATTTATATTCATTCCTACCAATAAAACGGCTACATTCTAACTACCAATTAAAATAATATTATTATATTACTAGTGTGGAACGTAATATTTCAACGAAAATCGTTGTTCTGTATTGGGTACGCTATCGAACATAGAAACCACTTTAAACTAAAATTAATATTTAATTGGAAAATATTAATAAATATTAAAATGTATTATTCTTTATTTACCTGGGATGTTACATCCTTCCCCCTTTTGGAAATTGCATCCTCGCAATTTTAATCAATTATCAAAATTTGTGGGGGTATTTATCCCTCATAGCATTTTCAGATTTCCACATTTCCTCTTCAACCATATGGTTTGTCCAAAAAAACCTTTACCTAGTGAATTACCTTATTTCGCAACACATGCTCCCTACGGTCAAGAATCTGGACTGGTTGTTCTTCATAAGAGAGAGTCTCTTCAAACTGAACTACCTTTGGGCACAATAAATGAGATGGATCTGGCATATACTTTCTCAACATCGAAACATGAAAAACATTATGTACCTAAGATAAAGTCAGAGGTAAAGCCAATCGGTAAGCAATTGATCCAACTCTCTCTAAAATTTCTTATGGTCAATGAACGTTGGATTGAGCATTCCTTTCTTACCATATCACACAACCCTATTCCATGGTGAAACTTTGAGAAAAACATGATCACCAACCTCGAAAGGTAGGTCAATCCTATGTTTATTCGCATAACTTTTCATCCTACTCTGAGATGTTCTCTTGTGTTTCTGAATCAACTGAACTTTTTTACCATCTCTTCTACCAATTATTTTCCCATAAACTCCTTTTCACGCACTTCATCCCAATAAGATAGAGTTCGACACAGATTCCCATATAATGCTTCAAATGGATCCATCTGTAAACTGGAATGAAAACTATTATTATATGAAAATTCATCCAAAGAAAGATGTTGGTCCCAACTTCCCAGATATTTCATCGAGCAAGCACGTAGCATATCCTCCATGGTATGAATTTTTCATTCTGAATGCAACATCCCTTTTGGTAACTGCCGCACTGATTTAACCTGCTGAAAAGTCAAACACTTCATAGTAAATTCAAAAATATCTATATTCATTCCATCCCACCAGTAATACTCCCAACGATCTCTGTACATCTTAGTACTGCTAGGATGAACTGAAATGGGGAACTATGAGCCTCCCATAACAACCCATTTTTGAAATGTGAATCACAAGGCACAAATAATCTCTTCTCAAACCTCAAAAAAAATCATTATCATTCTTAAATTCCGGCAACATACCCTTCTGAACCATCTCTACCTTTTTCTGCAACCCACTGTGCTTCTTCTACACTGACTTAATTCTGTCTGATAAAGATGATCTTAGTGACACCTGAAACAAAATAGAAGAACTTCCTACACCAACAACTTCTATACCAAAGTTCATCAAATCAAAAACCAAAGGATCTCGTTCCGAACATAGCATGGTTAATGAAGCATTACTTTTTTGACTCAAAGCATCAACCACTTTATTTTATTTTCCCAAATAGTAATTAATTTTACAATCATAATCAATGATTAATTCAAGCCATATCCTATGTCTCATGTTCAATTATTTCTGATAGAATATATACTTAAAACTTTTATGATCAGTATATATTTCTCACTTTACTCCATACAAATGATGCCTCTAAATTTTTATAGCAAAAACAACAACAGCTAATTCTAAATCATGTGTAGGGTAATTTAACTCATGATTTTTCAACTGACGTAAAGCATAAGAAATTACCTGATCATTCTACATAAGGACACAACCAAGTCCCTTCAATAAAGCATCACTGTAGATAAAAAACTCCACATTACTGGATGGAAGTGCAAAAAATGGAGCATTCACCAAACTTCTTTTCAACCCCTGAAAACAATCATCACATTCTTTTGTCCAGATAAAGTTAACACCCTTCTAAGTTAGCGTAGTCATTGATCTAGATAACTATGAAAAGATTTCAACAAACCATCGGTAGTAACCTGCAAAACCATGAAAACTATGGATCTTGGTTACATTTTTTGGGTCTTGGCCATTCTTCAACAACTTTGGTCTTAGCAGGATCAACAGTTATGCCATTTTTTGAAATAATGTGACCAAGGAAAGAAATTTGTTGTAACCAAAACTCACACTTTCTTAATTTCCCATACAGTTTCTTTTTTTATGGTTTTCAAGAAAACCCATAAATGATTTTCATGCTCGTCTTTACTTTTTGAATAATCCAAAATGTCATCAATAAAAACAACCATCATTTTTCACCTGAGTCAACTGAGCCATCACTGCAACAAACTATTTAGTTCAGATTCCAACCATCTCAGTATACAGATTTGAAAGGTCTTTTCCCTCTATATGACTTCCCATAAAAGATATTCTGTTTTCTCTAAGAAAAACCATTCTTAACATAGAAATATCATAGGGGAAGCAACATGGTAATCATTAAATGATATATCATTTCTATCATACCATAAATTAATTTGCGTACATGAATTTAACAATTTTCTAACTCCTAAAGATGTCTAAAGTGACCTTTGATACCAACTATAGGGCCTCAACCTTAAACATTGCTTAATATTGAATTAAATGAATAATTCACATTGAGGATATTTTCAGGTTTATAGTTTTAGAGAATTAGATCATAACCATTACATCTCGAAATATTACACATTAGACACTTCTACATAGTTTCCTTTTTCTACAAAACATAATTTCCTAAAAAAAGAGTCATGTCGAGTTCCATGTTTAAGACAGAATGAATTTTCCATGATCCTATCCTTGACCCTATTCCACATTATTTCATCTGAAAAACATTTCAAAAATAACATGGGTTGAGCATAAAAATCTCAGTAAGGGATACACAAAGAAGGAAAACTGTTAGTTTTTCAAAACATCAAGTAAACCATGAATACATTATCAAAGTAACACTTTTAACATTTAAAAAGTAGTAAATACTGTTCACTGAATAAAAGATCATTACTTACCATTTTGTAACCAAAATATTTCCATAATACCCATATAAAGAACACATAAAATATAAAGGTAACATGGGACATAAACATAATTAAATAGAATAATCATATGGTCGACTTCCACACATATCACTAAATGGAATAGCCATACAGCTTACTTCCATACCCAATTCATTGAAGGTTTTTATGTAACCACCCATCCTGGTATTCATGGAACCACCTGTCATATGGTTTATCATGTAACAACCCGTCCAATGTCCAAGTACCATTATAAAATCATAAGACATAAAACACATATAATGGAAAGAAAACATTTCCAAATTTAGATCACAATATATCACTTAAATATATTGACATAAAAAATCCATTATAAAAACCATTATCAATAATAAAATACATAAAAGGGTATATGGTATTTATTTCATTTTAAAAACATTACAGCTTATTGAGGAAGCCAAAGACCAAATAATATTCTTGGCGGCGGAAAAGGTCATTGTCACCGCATACATTAAAATGAACATTGATTTTTGTCATTTAGTAAAATGTTTCGTAGAAAAAGATTCAATTTGAATTAAATGAAAATTCAAAGGTGTTTTATACAGCATATAAATGAAAGTCTTTTACTAGAACAAAATATGCCTCAATTAATAGAGATTGAGACGAAGTCCCTTACATCGCGTTCGACATGACTCGATTGCTCTTTAATATCCTCAATAATAAACAAGTGTTAATTTCTATTTTCTTAAAAACCTTTTTTCGGCTTATTATTCCTTTTATATCACTTTTATCTGTATTATAAACATTATGTAATCATTTAAGTTAATAATGATTGTTTTTTCGATATTTGGTACTTAAGTCAAAAATGAATTTCTTACAATTGCTTGTTGATCATGTGGTCAAAGTTTTATTATATCCAGAATGATATTATTGATTTGGATATAATATATATAATATATATCCATCATATACATGTATTTATAATAGTACATAACATTTAGAGGTTATAAATGAAATGCACCGCCCATGGATATAGTAAGACATACGTACACATGAAAACTACTTTCTTTTCTATTTCGTATTTAATGGAGTGAAATCATAATTATATAAAGGTATATTATAATTCCAGTATAATATCATATATAATATCATTAACTCCATCCTTTATACATCCCGCATATGGCATTAATGAATCAAATCACTTTGAGGGGGCGGTAGTCCGCACTTCCTAAAATGAAATTATCACGTTTTCCCTTAAAGGAAACCATAAAGGTATGAAATAAATGAATAATAAAAAATAATAATGAAAACATAAACATAATATATATCATATATAAAGAGAGTGAAATCTTAATGGCCTCCATGAAATTTGTTAAAAGAAGATTTAACAATCATTGTTTCGTGAGGCAGAAATTCGCGAACCATAGAAACAATAAGTTCCTTTACCATTATACGGAGGTGTGTGTAAGTGTAAATCAAAAACATCTCCTTAAAACATCCTAGTATATTTACGATACTAGTTTTGTTACAAAATAAATTAATAAAAAGAGTTTAGGGGGTTGGATAAGAAAAAATAAAACAAAAGAACACAAGTGGAGACATTACCATTAAATCGGGTAACTTCTCTTGGTTTGAACCGAAAGGGTATCTTAAAGAGATTTATGCCTAAGTTAAGGATTATAGGATGAAGTGAGGGATTTGGAGCGATAAAAGGACAAGATCTTGGCTGAGTCAATGGCTTGAGAGGTGTGGGTAAGGTGGTAGAGGTGGGTGCCTTTTATAAGAGGGAGGAGGGGCACTCTTGGAAGGTCAAGAAATGATACTTTATTGTATAACGAGTTTTGGATTTTAAAGGTCCCAAAATTATATATTTAGAGTATAATGTGATAATAGTTCTAAATCCATCCATACAGTAGGTTTTTGAAAAGTTTATGTCATAGATTTTACATTATCGTTTCATTTTATTTTAATCGTTAATTAATGAGTTAATCGATGCAACATCATGGTGTCATAAATAATTTAATTTATTTAATGTCTACAAATTATAAAAAAATAAATCATTATGTAGGAAAACTTCTTATATTTCTAATGAATATTTATAGTAAAGCATATGACTTGTATAACCCCATGTAAAAATTGTTTTAGTAAAACAATACTTGTTTGTGACAGTTTTATTTTAACTTTAAATAAAAAGTTATTAATGTCATTTTCTTATCCAAGTGGCTCCATGGAGTCCCCAAGTTGACATATGGATTTTATTGGTCGGACAAGACTCATAAAATAATGGTAGGACATGTGTAAAGGTAATTTCATATTATTAAAAAGTTATTTTTACCTTAAATTACACTAATTTCCTCTAATTGCGATTAATAAAACTTAAAAGTTAATATTCGCCAAAAATTATTTTAATCCCATTGAAAAAAAATTTAAATCATAATGACAACCATGTATGTATGTTTTTTTCAATTCAATTCACTAATGTGGAAAATTTTCATTTAAATGAAAAAGTAGTTTTTTTAACTACCACTTAGTGGTTTCACCATTCATATAAAATTGATGTTTTTCAGAAAAATACCAAAAATTCACACTAAGATATATTTGATATTCCAAATTCAAAAATGATCAATATTTTAAAAAATTCAAAAAATATAAGTTTCATTAATTAATTTAATAATTAATTCCCGTTGTCAAAACAAATAGCGTGATTTTATGAAACAATATATATCAAAAGATTGACTCTCGTTTAAGTCCAATTTCAATGTGAAATTAATTCCAATGAACACCATTAGATTAAATGATAAAAATATATTCAAATTTCACTTTAAAACCAATTCAAAAGATAATCTAATAATATAAATAAATTATATTAAAAAAAGGTTTTGAATTAAAATACAACATTTTCACTATTTATTACAAAATGAACTTTATCAGAAAAATACCAACAATCTACACAATGTAAATTTTGATGTCCCAGTTATAAAGAAGAATTTTATTTGGTTTAATAGAATGTATAAGAGTGACCTAAACAATATTTAATAAGGGTTTTCCATCAAAAGGCGATAAGTTGACCTTGTAGTGAATATTAGAGTATCTATGCCTAAAATTGAATTCTTTTCTTATTTTAAGCCTTTATCTTTTATTGGATAAATTTAAAAACATTTAACAAATATATATTATCATATTTTAGTTATTTATATTCATTACTGCCAATACAATGTCTACGTCCTAACTACCATTTAAAATAATATTATTATATTACTAGTATGCAATGTAAGATTTTAAAGAAACTCGTTGTTGCGTATCGGGTACGCTATCGAACATAGAAACCCCTTTAAATTAGAATTAATATTTAATTGGAAAATGTTAATAAATATAAAAATTTATTATTATTTATTTCTCTGGGATGTTACACACTTTAAAATAATTTTAGATATATAAAATGGTTTATAGAACTTTTCACCGTCTTTTACCCACCTCCTAGGAGAATTTTCGAATTCACATAAAACATAATTTTACTGCTTCCATGAGAGGTATTTCAAAATATCAAGAGACATGGTTGATATTATTAAGTAAAATGTGATTCAATAAGATAAAAATATTTTTTTTGAATAGTAACATTTTACTTTAATTTACCACGATTAAAAGTAAATAGGGTATTTAAGGGTAAAATTGATATTTTTATTACACCAATAAATGTCCTTATACTATTGGATAAGTGATATTCTACCTGAAGAAACCTTTGGTATAAAATATGACCATTTATTTCCACTTTTATTAGATTAAGACATTTATTATTATTTTATTTAAAGAAGAGTCAAAAGTGATAAAATCAATGTTTAATACCTAAACCATTTTTAATATAGGGTTATAAAGAAGATAGATTCAACTCTAAATATTCATTAAAAAGCTAAAAATATATCCTACATAATGGTATTTTATTTATAATTTTTAGAGATTCAATAATTAAATTTATTAATGATGCAATGATGATGTAGTAATTACCTTATTAATGAAAGAATCAAATAAATGGTATTATAAATATTAAAATAAATATAATTTCAATGTTTTTATGACATCAACGAATTTTCTAGGTGAATAAGACCTGTTATTATTGATTCAATGTATTTTTATTGAAGTATTTAGGCTGTTATTATTTAAACAAAAAACAATTCCCAAATAGTGTCAAAATTGACATAAAATAGTTTTTAAAAGAAATATTTTATTATTAATATATATAATGGTACAAAAATCTAAGGTTCAGCCAAACGACTTATATAATAATATATTTTACATTAATGAACCAACAAGGGTTCGATTGTCATTATATAGTATGTTTATTAACCATATAGTGTAATAATACAAGAAGACACGATATAAGTTAAATTATTTAACTTAGAGTTAAATCTAAATGATATGGTTAAAATGGTAACCCAAACATGACTAAAACATATTTTTGGATAGAAATTAGACCCATCCCCACCCTAGACTCGAAATAAATCACTTACATTCCATTAAAATCTGAATATGAATATATTATAAAATAATATTTTAAGCTTTTGAAAATGTGCCCCTCACCTCTCTTATAGAAGGGCACTTCATCTTCTCTGAAATTCACACCTCCAAAGCCATTTGTTTTGGCCAAAACCTGCCCAAATATCCTCCCGACTATTCTAAAGTCATCCTTGAGGCTTTCCTTTGGTAATAAATCCATCCTAATGAGCCCTTTTGGTCAAATCAAAAGTAAGAACCCGAAAAAGAGGTAATGATTTCACCACCCTCTTTCATGTTCTTTTATTCATCCACTTACTCTTTCCTTGTTGTTTCCATTATAAAATAATAACTCCAAAATATTATATATAAATTGATGATTTTATAAATATTTAACAACTATATTAATTATTCAATCCATTTTATTAACGATAATGTAACCATGCGTGCGTACGTACGACTTACCGTCTCCACGCTGTGGTGTAATTTTTTATTCAACACTATGTCATTTGGTTGGATATAATGATGTGTAATATGTATATAAATAATGAAAATAACATGATAATGTCTCTGTAAAATTAATATATCATCCAATTCCAGAACTTTACAGAAATAATATTGTCGCTCCTGCGTACGTACAGATTACCATCTCCACGTCGCGATGAGATTCATTTCAAAGTTCACCATTTATCGACGATTATAAAAATATATATTACTAATAAGTATGTAATATATGAATTAATAATTATACTGAAGATAGATATATATTTATATATATATATATATATATTTACTTACATATATCTTATTCACTTAGTTCCAATCAATACGATATGAAAACGAAAACAGCGTTTCTGCATACGTACGGACTACCTTCCCCATAAACGGTGTTTTTCATTTCTTATATATTTAAAATATACATATTTATATTATAAATATATATGATATATAAATCATGTTTTACATTCTAGATTTATTTAAATATTGATCTATGTGATACAATCATGAGTAACAAGGTAAAACACGTACGATAAAGAAAGGAACTATTACCTGAATTGTTAATTTAACATGGATATTATTATAAAATTGGCAGTATAAAGTCATAAATGAATCATGTATGATATCATAAAAATTAATATGTTTCTGGTATAATTTAATAACATACTACTGTATTCATACAAGAGGTTAAACTTACCCTCTACTAAAGGAATGTGCAAGGTAAGGGGTTATAATCTCACTCTTTATTCCCATGAGATTGATGTCATATTTCCACTATTAACTTTTTTGTTGTGTATGTACTATACATAATTGTATTATGTGTGTAATACACTATATGTTATGTGTATATACATATTCATTGTAGGATTCCTCTTTCATGGGGTTTATGTTTCATAAGTTACCAAATTGGTAAGTGTTAATTTCACAATTTCATTATTAACTGAGGATGTTTTCACGTAAGTATCTAATGGGACATATTTATTACCCATGTCCATGTATCATGGAAGAGTTTTCAAAGGGATTCTTCTAAGGGTCTTTTTTTACTAAAACATCATTTTAAATGTTTTAAATATTTATTCCACTAAATTATTCTAATTTATGTCCATGTTTTCAAATGGGTTTTTAAGGATTTATTTATATGGACATAAATGTTTTTAAAATGTTATTTCAATTCAAAAGTTTCAATGTGGTATGGTAAAATTTGATTCAAAAATGTCTTTAAATGTATTCCATTCTAAATTGTGTGACTTTTAAATGTTTTCATGAAACATTGGTATTTCTCTCAAAGAGTTTTCCAAATTGTTTTCATCTATGTGAAAATCCATTAATGGATTTTAAAATTGTTTTGAAGTTGATTTATCATGATACAACTCTTCTATATTGTATTGAAGGATTTGTGATATGTTTGACTGTGGATGTGTAATTCTTATACCATTCATGGTGTGTGGGTAATGTATTGACATTTCGTATCCTTGTTTTAATATGAATGTTTATGTTATGTTTAAACCTTTTCATATGAGGAATGCATTGGACTTAGTAAGTAATGGGTGGAGCCCGCTTTAGCTCCTCGATGCATCGGAAGGTCTCATAAGACAATCTAATCTCCTGGAACAAGGCCTTGATGAAATCATAATTGTAGTCTTAGGACAAGGCCTTGTATATGTGGTTATGATAGTCTTGCATTATGCATTCCATCATTATGAAAGTGGATATTGATATTGCATGTGATTATTCGAGTAGTAGAGTATCCATGTGAGTAATTAAATGAAATTATTTAATTTTTTCCATATTATGATGATGTTTATGTTAAAAAGGCTTTAGTTTTAGTTTAATACATTTCCTTAAATGTTTATGCTTATTTATGAATGTTTCTGCTGTATTTCTTACCCTTACTATCCGTTTGAGCTCACCCCTTTCTATGTTTTATATTTCCCAAGATTCCAAGAAGTGTAATGTGATTGATATAAAGGGTTTATCCAAGGGAATACATGAATTTATAAATGATTATTTATATTGTTTTGTATATTATAAAGTGTAATGTAACATTAATTTATGTAATCTATTTTCCAAAGACTACTAAACTGATCGGTCCTTCAGGACATGATTCCTTGTAATCATGCCAATGTATTAAAATAATGCATTGACTCTAGGTAATTGGGGTCAGGGAATTACAGTTGGTATCAGAGGAATTTTAAAAATAAACTAGGAAGCTAGATTTAAATAAACTATGACTAGAGCACATAGAATTAAGATAGATTTTGAAGATTATTATAGAAGAACTTTCTAAAATTTTCTTAATGGGGAGATTTTTTGAGTTTTCCATGAAAATACATCTCTGTCTGGATATGAGCAGGTAGAGGCGTCTCTAGCACAGATATACCTAGGAGTAAAACCTGAAAACACCGCTTTGAGCTTGACTTTAATAGGAACTGGTGCTCGAAAATGGGGCTTGCTGGACTCTTGTTTACAACACTCCTGGGGGATATGCTTAGGATAATTATCGTTTTAATTTCAAACCAATATGAAGGTTTTATGAGTATATTCCTCTTCAATAGATACATTCTTGTGATTATGGATTATATCCGTAAACTGTTCAATTTAAGATAGGTATTTTACATATTGGGAATTATGAATTGTGATTCATAAACTGACCTAGTGTATGCCATTTTTTAGAAATGGCTCCCAGTAGAATGAATCAGAACACAAGTAATACGTATGATCCAAATAGTAAGAAGGGTCATATCATTCATGGTATTATGACAATATTTAGGAAAGAAATAGTCTACTGCATATTATCATCATATGAATAAATAGTATCATGTGTTAATAAGATCAATAAATAATTCTCTGAAGCCTATGGCTTTGAAGGGAAGCCAGAGAAGAAAAGGATGGTAGAAAGAAAAATGGATAAAGGGAATAATGGAAAGAAGGATTTTACAATATGTGATAAATGTGGAATGAATCACCTTGGTAAATGTTTGAAGGGAATGTGAGTTTATTATAAGTCTAGAGAAAAATGACACCAAGTATGTGATTTACTAGGTAAGAAGACGTTTTCAAATATAAATTCTTCATCTATAAGTAGTTGAGACACAATGCGAATAAATGTCCCATTCATAAGAGTATACAACAAATGATGTTATCGGATAACAATCAAGTTATTATACTACCATTGATGAAGAAGAATGACTAGTATTCTTATGTTTTTATTATACACTTATTTTATTTGAGTGTTGTATCAATATTATACCAGTTACTTGAATTATGGAAATAAATAAGGATTGTACTGCAGTACTATTTTATTGTGGATTTGAAATTATATGGTTCTAAGAAAAGTGATAAAATAGTAAGCTACAAGTTTTTGAAAATAAATGGTTGAAAGAAAGGTAATCCATAATATGGTCATGATAATTAGGTATTGATTTTGAAATAAGAGATAGTTGATTTTTGCAATTCAGGATGTTTCAGTGTTGTAGGAGAATAAACGAAGAAGGCGTTAACATGTTATTACCTGGAAAAAAGGATCCTCAGTAAGTTTAACTTCCTTAGAATATTTGGACACAGAGTTTGAATATAAGTATTTTGGATAATTATAATGGTTGGAATGGATTATGTTTGAAATTGGATACTGTTGTTATGGTTATTTTTGGATTTCCATAAAAAGGACTACTCGAGGGTCGGGCGGCAACCCGTCACGTCCGGCAATGCCGCAAGACATCAACCTACAATCAAAGGGAGGGATGGGTGTAT
Source organism: Viscum album (assembly GCA_963277665.1). Taxonomy (NCBI): domain Eukaryota; kingdom Viridiplantae; phylum Streptophyta; class Magnoliopsida; order Santalales; family Viscaceae; genus Viscum; species Viscum album. Next base: position 1,065,795,791 of record OY728151.1, on the reverse strand, counting down.
CACCTATCACGGACCCATGTGATGTCCTGGATTGAATAATGTAGTTTTTTTAAAGGGTCTGATATGTGAATTATAAATTAATTATTTTTTGAAGCATATACAATTAAGATAAATAAAATATTTTTTTGAAATCATTTAGAGTGGGAGATGAGTTTGTGGTAGAAATTAGTTAAAGGATGAAGCTCTACTTATCAAGTATAAATATACTTAGATATATATATATATTCCCTCTTATATTATGGATAAACTAATTATTAAACTTTAGGGATAGGATCTTAAAACCAAAAATGTGTTATTCTAATACCCTATATTTTGTTGAACCGTTGGTATTTTAAATCATCATAGATTGGTGGCTTTGAGGCCCAAAATTCAACAATTGTTTGTGATTGATGACGACATCACACCCTATAAATATTTAGGTTTTTCCTATAATTATGTGTCTCTAATTTCCACCAATGTTCTCCTAATCGAGATCAAAATTTGGTGGTGAATTTTTCATTCCCCTTTTCCTCTTATGAAGACTAAATTTCATAATCCCAATTTCCGATGTGGGTTTCCCACAAAGTTATTTTCTATTTTTAACCATTTATTTTCAAAGAACAATTTGAAATTGCGAGGATGCAATTTATTGAAAGAGGGAAGAATGTAATACCCCAATATTTCATAGTACATTATTTCTTCAATGTAATGCAATAACTTGCACTACATGTAACACTGAGTTCAAGCCCATCACGACATACCAAACTAGCCGTTGAAAAGCGGTTATGAATAGTATTAACTAAATTTATAAAATTTTAAAATCCTTATAATTATAGAATCCATTTTATGAGTTTCTTAGACATAATGTAAGAAAAATTCATTTTTTTGCAGACAAAAGAATTATTTTAAAAAAATGAAATTTTACCGCCTCTTAATGGAGAACCCTTTTTAAGTACAATATTTGAAACTTTTATATATTCAATTTCACAAAATAAACTTATTCTTATGAATCGGGACATAAGAATTTTGTTCTGATAAATTATTTTTGTTTTTCTGATAACATTCATATTTGGGTGAATAGTGAAAAATACTATATTTTAAATAAAAAACTTTTTAAATCAAAATAATTTATACTGTTGAATTATAAATTTTAACGTTTCGGAAGTATAATTAGATTATATTTTTTACCCTTTAAGCCAATTTTGGTCATTGGAATTAATTTCACATTGAAATTTTACATAAACAAGTGTAATTCTTTTGATAGTTATTATTTCATAAAATCACACTTTTTGTTTTTACAATGATAATTAATTTTAAATTAATATATCAAAACTTCAATGAATTGAATATGGTAAAACAAGCTTCATTTTTGGATTCTGAATATGGAAATTATCCTAGGGTGAATTTTTGGAATTTTTCTAGAAAATTTCAATTTTTGAGGAATAGTAAAAAACACTGAGTTATCGTTTAAAACAATTTTTTTAAATAATTATTTTTTTATTTTAATTTATTTTAGGTCAAAATAGATAAAAAAAATATCTATATATGTTCAATGTAATTCATTGGAGTCAATTTATAATAATTTTAGATATATAAAAAGTTTAATAAAACTTTTCACCGCCTTTTACCCACCTCATAGGAGAATTTGCGAATTTACATAATACTTAATTTTATCGCTTCTATGAGTGGAATTTCAAAAATCCGAGAGACACGGTTGATATCTGTATGTAAAATGTGATACAATAAGATAAAAATAATTTTTTGGGAATATAAACTTTTTTACTTTTATTTACCATGGTTATAAGTAAATAGGGTAATTAAGGGTAAACAAGATATTATTATTACCCAAACAATGTCCAAATTCTATTGGATAAGTGAAATTTGACCAAAAACCCTAGGAATAAAATATGACCCTTTAGGTCCACATGGATTAGATTAAGACATTTATTATTATTTAATTAAAGGAAGAGATAAAAGAGTTAAAATCAATGTTTAATAACTAAAACATTTTTAATATAGGGTTATACATAAGAAAAAATTAGATTATAAATATATATTAGAAATATTAAATGATTTCCTACATAATAAATTTTATTTATAATTTTTAGAGATTAAATAATTAAATTTATTAATGAAACAATGATGATGCAGTAATTACCAGATTAATGAAAGAATCAAATTAATGGTATTATAAATATTAAAATAAATATAATTTCAATGTTTTTATGACATCCACGAATTTAATAGGTTAATAAGACATGTTAGGATAGATTCAATCTTTTTTATTAAAGTAATAATTTTATTATTATTTTAACAAAAAAAATACCAGATAGTGTCAAAATTAACATTTAATAGTGTTTAAAAAAAATTATATTATTAATTGATATAATGGTCCTAAAAATATATGGATTTACCAAAAGACTTATATAATAATTTATATTATATTAATGAACCTATTGGGATTCGATTGGCAGTATATAGTATGTTTATTAACCATATAGTTTAAGTATACAAGAAGACACGGTAAAAGTTAAATTATTTAACTTAGAGTTAAATCTAAATGATAAGGTTAAAATGGTAACCTAAACGTGTCTAAAACCTCTTGGATGAAATTATTTCAACTCATCCCCACCCTAATCATCAAATAAGTCTCTTTGGAGGCTATATAAACTGAATATGAATTTATTATAAAATAATATTTTATATTTTTTCAAAGGTTTCCCTCACCCCTCTTATAAAAGGGCACTTCCCCTTATTTCAAATTCACACCTCCAATGCCATTTGTCTCAGCCATACCCTACCCAAATATCCTCCCAACTATAGTAAATTCTTCCTAGAGGCCTTCCTTTGGTCAGAAAGCCATCCTATGATGCCCTTTTGATCATATCAAAATGAAGAACCCGAAGAAGAGGTAATGATTTCACCACCCTTTTTCATGTTCTCTTATTCTTCCACTTACTCTTTCTTTGTTGTTTCCATTCTAAAATAATAACTCCATAATTATATATATATATATTATTGTTATTATAAATATGGAACAACTATATTCATTATTCAATCCATCTTATAAATGATAATGTCACCATGTGTGCGTACGTAGGGCTTACCGTCTCCACGCCGTGGTGTAATTTTTTATTCCATAATATGTTATTTGGATGGATATAATGATGAGTAATATGTATATAAATAATGAATATAACATGCTAATGTCTCTGTAAAAATAACATAACATCCAATTCAACACCTTTAAGGAAATGATATTGTCACTCGTTCGTACGTACGGATTACCATCTCCACAATGCGATGAGATTCATTTCTACGTTCACCATTCATCGACGATTATCAAAATATAAATTCCAAATAAGTATGTAATATATGACTTAATAATTCTACTGGAGATAGATATATATTTATATATAAATATATATTTGCATACATATATCTTCTTCACATAGTTTCATTCAATACAATATGAAAACAGAAACATCGTTTATGCGTACGTACGGACTACCGTCTCCATAAACGGTGTGTTCTATCTCATATATATGTATACTATATATATTTATACTAAAAATATATATGATATATAAGTCATGTTTTATATTTCTTAAGTATTTATATATTGATCTAAGTGATACATTCATGTGTAACAAGTTAAAACACGTACGGTAATGAATGTAATTATTTCATGAAATGTTAATTTAACCTGGAAATTATTATTAAATGGGTTGTATAAAGTCATAAATCAATCATGTATGATAACATAAATATTAATATGGTTCTGGTATAATTTAATAACATACTACGGTCTTCATACATGAGGTTAAATGTACCCTCGACTAAAGGAATGTGAAAGGTAAGGGGTGTTCATCTCACTCCTTATTCCAGTGAGATTCATGCCATATTGCTACTATTACTTTTTGTGTGGTGTATATACTGCCCATAATTGTATTAATTTTGTAATATAATTTAATTTATCTGTATTTACATATTCATTGTAGTATACCACTTTCATAGGGTGTATGTTTTGTAAGAAACCAAATTGGTAAGGGTTAATTTCACAATCTTTTTATTATCCGAGGTTGTTTTTACGTAAGTATCTAATTATACATATTTATTACCCATGGCCATGTATCATGAACAATTTTTCAAATGGATTCTTCTAAGGAACGTTTTTTAAATAAAACATCATTTTCAATAGTTTAAATAATTATTCTTCTAAATCATTCTAATTAATGTCCATGTTTTCAATATGGTTTTTAAGGATTTATTTATATGGACATGATTTTTTTAAAATTTTAATTCCTTTAAAAAGTTTCAAAGTTGTATGGTAAACTTTGATTCACAAATGACTTTAAATGTATTCCTTTCTAAATTGTGTGAATTTTGAATTTTTTCATGAAAAAGTTGTATTTCTATCCAAATGTTTTTCAATTCATTTTTATCTATGTCAAAATCCATTAATGGATTTTAAACATTTTTTTAAGTTGATTTATCATGATAGAAATCATCCATAATGTATTTAAGGTTTTGTGATATGTTTGACCATGGATGTGTTATTTTTATACCATTCATGGTTTATGGGTAAAGTTCAAACATTTATTATACTAGTTTTAACATGAATTTTTAGGTTATGTTTAAACCTTTTCATTTGAGGAATGCATTGTACTTAGTAAGTAACGGGTAGACCCTGCTATAGCTACTCGATGCATCAATTGGTCTCATTAGACACACTATTGTCTTGGCAGAATGCCTAGACAAAATATTATTTGTAGTCTCGGCACAAGGCCTTGACTATGAGGTTATGATAGTATGGAATTATTCACTACATCATTATGAAAGTGGATATTAATATTGCATGTGATAATCCGACAAGTAGTGTATGTAAATGGAGTTATTTCAATTTTTCCATATTATGATGATGTTCATGTTGAAAAGAATTTTGTTTTTGTTTTATACACAGCCTTAAATGTTTATTCTTATTTATGAATGTTTCTGTTGTATTGATTACACTTACTGAGCTTTTGACCTCACCCCTTTCTATGTTTTATTTTTCCCAGGATTACATAAAGTTTATTATGATTAATATGCAGGGTTAAGCCAAGGGATTAATGTCATTCATAAAAAATTATTTAAGTTTTTTTGTTTGTTATAAAGTGTAATGTAACATTAATGTATGTAATCTATTTTCCAAGACTGTTAAACTGATCGGTCCTTCTGGATTTGATTCATTATAATCATGCCAATGTATTAAAATAATGCACCGACTCTAGGTATCTCGGGTCGGGGTGTTACATTAGGAATAATAAGAGTACACGAATAGAGCACCCAAATCCACAACATAGAGGATCAATGTAAGAACACTTCCTCTGGAAAGAGCCACCAACATTCAATGGGACATCAAATCCATTTGTAGCATTGCAATGGATAAGTTCCATTGAGAATATATTTCATGCATTGGGGGTAGTGAAATGCAAAAAGTTATCATAGAATTTTATATGGGAGATGCAGATCAATGGTGGTAATTAATTCAAAATACAGATGAAGACTAAGAATTATCAAATATTCAATAGAGGGTGATTAAAGAGATTTTCATAGAAAAATACATTCCTTGTAACCATCGAGAAGATATGGAAGAACAATTTTCTAGTCTGAGGAAAAATGAGGATGAGAATATCTCAATGTATGAGGCTAACTTTACAAGGATATTAGGACATGGAAAAGATTATATATGTAACAAATGGAGTAAAGTTGATCAATTATTTGATCGGTTAAAACCATTTCTCCACCTAGTATAAGTCTCCCAATCCTTATCATCGTACGAAGATATTTTCTCATGTGCTATAAAGACAAAAAATGGGTTATGTAAGTCTTACAACATTAATGAAAATTAAGAGAAGAAGATATCTATTTAACATTCTAGAAATTAAAATAAGGGTAATATGGGAAAACATGAATTTCCATCCAGAGGTAAATGTGGGAAGAAACATCCTAGTACTTTTCTGAAGGGATTGGGAGTCGGTTACAAGTGTTGTGAAAAAGGCCACCATGCTCATGATTGCAAGGGAACGAATGATAATGACAATGTTAAATGTAAAAATTATAGGGAAATGGGGAATTATATAAATGAACGTCTTAAGCTCCATAGAAAAATACCTCAAAAAAGTCCATGGGAGAAAAGCCAAGCTTATGTTATCACTTCTGCTAAGATTGAAGCTTCGAATGGTGTGGTGACAGGTAATTTAACGGTTTACTCATGTTTATACAATGATTTATTTGATTCTAGGTCATTGAATTATTTCATATATTCCTAGTTTTCTATGAAAATTAGATATTTACAATTTTATTTTACATGGGTGTTGCTAGTCAAAACTCTTAAGGGAAGTATCATTGCAACAATGTTTTGTGAATCAGTTCTGATGAGGTCATATAAACATGTTTTATCTGTTGATCTCATCATCATAACCACGATTTAATTTGATATAATTATCGGTACGGATTGAATTTCAGACCACGATGTGAAATTTTATTGAATGGAGGGTGCAGTTTTGATGATTATTTGGTGTACATTATCTTTATGGCAAAAAAAATCACCATCTGATTCTTATCTAGATTCTCCCACTGTAGCTCTACTAAATTCAATTATTGGGGATTAAGATAGTGAAATAACTATTGGTGAGGAATGAAATGTTAAAATAGATGATATACCTATTGTACAAGAATATGATGATGTGATTCTAGAGGATTTACATAGACATCCTCCTGAATGAGAAATTGAGTTTTCCATTAATTCATTTCATGGTTCTAGGCTGATATTGGAGACCCCATGAAGAATGACCACTGTGGAATTAGTGGAACTAATGAAAAATCTATATGAATTTAGTAATAAAGGGTTTATTCAACCAAGATTTTCCTCATGGGGTGCCCCTATTCATTTTTCATAAATATTGATGGATCTATGAGGTTAGGCAATGACTGCATGGTGATCAAATGCTATAACAATAAAGAAAATGATTCCCCAACCACAAACTGATGATTTTTTCGATCAACTTCATGGAGCTCAATATTTTTCAATGATTGAACTTTGATCTGGATATCATTAGCTCTGTGTGAAGAAGAAAGGCATTCCAAGGACAGCATTTCATACCAGGTATAGGCATTACGAGTTTACTGTAATGCCTTTTGGATTGACTAATTCACCCTCTCTATTTAGGGTTCAAATTAATAGTATTTTTAAGAAATATCATAATGACATTGAAGTGGTATTTATTTATTATATCTTGGTATACTCCAAAATCTATAAATATCATGAAAATCACTTGGGCACGATTCTGTAAACTATTTGTAAAAAAATGAATTATATTGGTAGTTTAGAATGTGTGAATTCTGGCATCATGAGATTTCATTACTTGGCCATATTGTCTCTAAGGATAGAATTGACATTTTTTCTTTTAAAACAAGACCAATAAAATAATGGAGAGCAAAAAAAGTATAACTGAGGTACGTAGTTTTATTTGTATAGAAGGTTATTATTAGCATTTCATCCATAATTTTTCCAGATTGGCTATTCCATCAACCATGCCCTTACATAATGGGGCTAAATTTGTTTGAACAATAGAGTGTGAAGAATGTTTTTAAGAATCGAATAAAAGATTAGTAAATTATCGTATATTGAATCTACAAATGGGAGATGATGGGTTTGTTTTTCATAGTGATGCTTCTAGGAAAAGATATTGGTGTGTCCTTATGTAGAATTATGGAGTTATTTCCTATTCATAACGAGTGCGAGAAATTAATGAAAAAACTATTTTACTAATGATGTTGAGTAAGAAGATGTAATCATTGCTTTGAAGATATGGAGATATTATTTCTATGGTGAAAAATGTGAGATATATACTAATCACAATATTTTGAAGTATATTTTATCATAGAAAGAAATCATCATGAGGAAAAGATAATGGCTTGAACTACTCATGTATTATGATTTCACTATACACTATCACCCAAGGAAGGAAAATGAGGTGGAAGATGCCTTGATAAGAAAAGACCATGGAGTTATAAACAATATGAGAGTTGAAAGGGATACTATGTTCATGGAACTTGTAAATATAGATATGGGAATAATCATGGATGTTGAAACATCAATACTTTTTCAAATGTTTTCTAATCCATCTTCACTAAAGTGGGTAAAAAGTTCATTGACTAATTATTAAGTGTTTCAAATGAATATTATATCTATGAAGGATGGTAGATTCATTGACTTTTTATATGAAGAAGAAATTTTGAAATTTGGGAAGTGACTTTGTGTTCGTAACATACATGATCTAAAAATTCAATTATTGGATTATGCTCATAGATCCAATTTCCTATACACCTTGGTAGAACTAAGATGTATAGAGATTTGAAATAACATTTATGGTGGGATAAAATGATGTTGGAGATTGCTGATTATGTGTCATTATGTTTGGTTTGACAACAGGTGATTGCTGGAAGACAACATCCAAGATGAGTCTTACAACATCTTCCTGTACCTGAGTGGAAATGTGATGATATTACGAAGGACTTTTTCATGGGGATTCCAAATACTCATAGAATGTGTGATGAAATCTGGGTCACTTATGATCACCATACCATGTAAGCACATTTTCATGCTATATGTGATGATTTAACACTTGAATGATTAACAAGTCTATATATTAATGAAGTTGTATGACATCGTGGTGTAACACTGTCGATTTTTTCTGATCATGATCCTGATTTTTCCTCAAGGTTTTTGAAAACTCTTTAGAAGTTCTTGGAAACTGAAAAAATTCTTGAGCACAACCTACCACCACCAAACTCATGCACAATCAAAACAGACTATTCAAACATTAGAATACAAGTTGAGATCTTGCCTACCTGACTTTCATGGTATATGGGAACAATATCTACTTTATTTAGAATATTGATATATCAATAACATCCATTCAAGTATTCATATGGAACCATATGAAGAGTTATATGGAAAGAGATGTCACACAACAACATGTTGTGATGAAGTTGGTGAAAGAAAACTCATAGGCCCACAAAGTGATGAACAAACAATGAAAAGGAAGAAGGTTATGCAAACCAACAGCAAAGCATCTCAATGTAGGAAAAGGAGTTACACTGATAACTGAATGAATTATTTGTAATTTCAAGTTGTATATCATGTTTTCATGAAGTTATCTCCATGGAATGGTGTTATATGATTCGATAATAAGGGTAAATTATGTCTCAAGTATATTGGACCATTCAAAATTATAGAATAAATTAGAGTTATTTCTCATCATTTGGCAATGCCGCCAAGTATCTCTAATGTTCATGATGTGTTCCATGTATCACTGTTGAGAAAATACATGCCTGACCCAATGCATGAACTCATCTATACAGAAATAGAACTTGAACATGAAATATCTTATTACGAAGAGCCTAACATAATTCTTGATATCAGAGAACAAGTTTTGAGAAACCAGTTGACTCATCTAGCGAATGTTCTATGGAGAAACCAATATGATGGAAGAGGAAATGTGGGAACCTGAGGAACATATGATGAAGAGCCACCAAATATTTTTATGCCGTAATATTCTAGAAATTTTGGGGACAAAATTATTTGATGGAGGGATGAATATAACACCCCCAAACTTCAACAATATATTTCTATTTAAATAATACAATATCTTGAATTGTACACAACATCGATTTCTAACACACCAAATCCAATCAAACTAACCATTATGAATAGTAATACAAACTTTTTGAAATTTTATAAATTTTATTTTTCAAAATGGAATTCTTTTTTGGATTCAGAATATTAAAAGTAACTTAGGGTGATTATTTGGTATTTTTCTTAAAACCATCAATTATTTATGAATTGTAAAAAGAACTGCAATATTATTTAAAAACATTTTATTTAATTAATTTTTTATTTTATTTAAATTTTTTTTAGTTTAAAATATATACATAATACCAATATATGTTAAATTTAATTAATTTGAGTAATTTTATAATAATATTATATATAAAAAAATTATTGAACTTTTTACTGCCTTTTACCCACCTTCTAGGATATTTTTTAAATTTGCATAAAATGATTTTTTATCACTTGTGGGAGTTGAATTTCAAAAAAATCTGAGTCGCGGATGAAATATGTATGTAAAATGAGGTTCAATAAGATGAAAATAAATTTCGATGAATAATAATTTTGGACTTTTATTTATCACAATTAAAAGTAAATAGTGTAATTAAAGTTAAAAAATGATATTATAATTACCCTAACACATATCCTAATTCTATTGGATAATTTTATTTCAACAAAAATTAACATTAGGAATAAAATAGGATCCTTTTGGTCCAGCTGGATTAGATTAGGAAATTTATTATTCTTTTTTTAAAGAAAAGTTAACAGTGTTAAATTCAATGTTTAATAACTAAACCATTTTCAATATAGGGTAGTACAAAAGATAAATTATTCTATAAATATTAATTACAAAGATAAAAGTATTTAATACATAATGGTATTTTATTTATAATTTTTTTATATTAAATAATTAAATTTATTTATAACTAAATAATGATACAACAATTACTTAATTAATGAAAAATAAAATTAATTGATATTATAAATATCCAAATAAATGTAAATTGAGAGTTTAGAGAAATTCCACTTATTTTACTGTTTAATAACACATTTTATCATTGCTTAAATGATTTTTTTTATTAGATAAAGTTGTTATGACTTTCAAAAAAACAAATACCAAATAGTGACAAAATTAACATAAATGAATTTTTAAAACAAAAACTATTTTATTAATTGAAATATTATTCCTAAAAATCTAAGGATCAGCCAAAGGAATTTCATAAAGATAGATATATCAATAAAAAAATACTTGGGATTCTATTGGATTTTTATTGTAAGATTATTAAAAATTTGATTTAATAATATAATAATACATGGTAAAATTTTAGCAATTTAACTAAAAGTTAAATAAGAAGGATAATGTTAATATGGTGACATAAACAAATATAAAACAAATTGGTTGAGAGTTTTCTGATACATACCTACCTTAAAATAAAAAAAAAATCTTTTGGAGCTATTATAAACTGAATACTTTTCGATAATAAAATAATATTTAAAACTTTTCTAATGTAACCATCAACTCTCTTTCAAAAGGGTACATCCCCTTATCAAAAAATCACATCCCCAAAGCCATTTTTCTGGGCCAACACCTACTCAAATATCCTCCCAAATACCTACAAATCTCCCTTGAGGCCTTATATTGATTAGAAATCCATCCTATGAAGCCCTTTTGATCAACTCAAAATGATACACCCGAAGAAGATTTAATAATTTCACCCCCTCTTTCAATGTTCTTTTATTATTCCACTTCCTCTTTATTTTTATTTAAATACCATAATAATAACATAAGTACCTTATACATACAATGATTTTATTTTATATATGTTACAACCATATTCGTTATTCATTCCATCTTATAAATGGAAATCCACCATACATGCATATGTACGGCTTCCCGTATCAACATTGTAGGGTAGTTTGATATTCAAACTCTTTATTATTGGATGGTTTCAATAATGAGTATAACATATGTCAATAATAAATATTACATGTTAAATATTCTTTATATATGATATACTATCCAATTACACATATTTCACCATCAATTGAATGATAATATCCCTCTTGCGTACGTTCGGATTACTGTCTCCACGAACACGATGAAATTCATTTCGCCTCATAACCATTCCAAAATAATTTTTATTTTCTGATTTAAAATGATGTTTAAGTACTTAATATCATTCTGGATAGGAATAAATTATATCTTATCTATAACAAACAGGGCTTAAATAACCAATCATATAAATGAAAAACAAATCGGTTAACACCCGAAACTATGATACTACAGAAATATTATTAACAAAGAAATATTAGAAGATCATATATGATATTATATTTATCTATGTGGTTCTTATATAATTTAATAACAATTATTTAACTATTATATAGTAGGTTAATGTACCCTCGATCAAGTAAATGTACAAGGTAATGGTTAATTCTACAATCTCATCTTTTTCTGTTGTTGTTTAAATATGAGTATCCACTAGGATCTCTTTATCATCCACATTTGTGTTTCTGAAAAATGTATTTCAATATTTTTTACTATTTCCATTAATATGTGTAAAATTCATCTATACCATTTTTGCCATTTTATAAAAATTTTCAAATGTAATCATTCGGTTTTTTTCTAAATAAGGTACTTTATAAACTTTGGACGAATTAAGAAATGATGTTTTTTAACTTATACGGTGAGTGCAACTATGTTCTTCCACTATAACACCTTCGAATCTACCCTTACAAATATAATAATAATATTTTCATAATAAAATATTCCATTTATAATTATGTGAAATTTTATGATTTCAAAATTGAAAGAGATATTTCTCTCAAATAATTTTGATTTTATCTCCATCAACATCGTTTAATTGATTTTTCACTTGATTTTAGTTGATTTATTATGATATAATCTTCCATATTGTATTGAACGTTTTGGGATATGTTTGACTATGGCTGTTTCATTTTTAGCCCATTCATGTTTTATGGAGAATGTATTGACATTTTGTATTTTTGTTTTAATACAAATATTTATGTTATGTTTCATCCTTTTCTTATGAGGAATGCAATGGACATAGTATGTGATGAGTGCAGCCCGCTATAGCTCCTTGATGTGTCGGTAGGTCTCATGAGATAAACTAGTGTCTTGACACATTGCCATGAAAAAATCTTATTTGTAGTATTGGAATAATGCCTTGACTATGTGGTTATGATGTTAAAAATTATGCATTCCATGATTATGAATTTGGCAATGGATATTACATGAGATTTTTCTACTAATAGAATATCTATGTGAATAAGTAAATGGAATTATGTGATTTATCTTTTCCATATTATACTAAAGTATAAGTTTAGTTGCTTGTGTTTTATTCTTATACCTTGCCTTAAATGTTTATGCTTATTTATGATAGTTTCTACTATATTTTAATCTCTACTAAGCATCTAATCTCACCCCATTTATATGTTTTATTTTTTCTAGGATGCAAAGAAGTGTATTACGATTAACCTGTAGGAATAAGATAAGGGATATAAGAGTGTTCAAAGGGGACAAAATGTTTTTGATCATATTTCATGATGTAATGTAAATCTTATATATTTATTTAGTACTTCCAAGGCTACTAAACTAATCAGTCTTTTGGGAAACTATTCCTTGTATCATGCTAATGTTATGTAATCACGCACTGACTCTGGGTAACTGGGGTTAGGGTGTTCATTGTAACTCGGTGCATTGATATGTGACAAGTAGGAATATTGTTTCATCTATGATTTCCCCACCTGGCATTTCATTTCAACAACTTCACACATTCTTTAAATGGGTAAGGCATGAAAATGCTCCTTGTTTCCTACACCGTGCACATATCACGTAGGATTAGGGACTGTGGTTGGGTAATGTCCAAATACGAGACTGTGAGACCCATTGGTCCGACTATACGATGATAAAATAGGACACTAACATCCTCACCACATGATGTTAGTCTATTAAGAATATAATTAACATTGTAAGGCATGATTTCTTCCCTTATAGGATACATGGATACATTTTGGAATCTGATCCCTAGGTCTACCCACTGAATGTTATGCTCCCTGTGTTGGCCTTCTCATCCCTAAATTCTCTTTTAGGAACATGTGGTGTTCTGCAAAACTCTTTGGTCATCATTCATGTTAGTTTATAAACCACACCAAACATTTCTCCTTTAGGGTACCCATGTCATCGAATAATGACTTGAAACTATTGCCCTACCCTTAACAAGTTTATGATTCTCCATGATAATTATGGTATGATTCATCATCCTCGCCAGAGAGGATTTTCCCTACTAGTGTTGGTCTCTGTCCCCACTGTTCTCAAGATCTATGTTTTTCTTGATTTTCAACCTTATGGGATATGTTGCGACACCAATTCATTTCGCCTCAGGTATAACACTAAGACCATTAAATATATAGGATATTTTACCCAAATCCATATCCTAACTCTATGACTTTAATCTAGGGGTTCCTAGTCCATGTATCATGACTTTAAACTGTTGAAAAGGGACCCGAAAGTACGACCTTAAACAATGTGCCACATCCTGATCATATAATGTTAAACTTTTCCATGCAATATCCCCACAATATGACAATAAACAGTGTGCTCACCATTCACCTTTATAAGTCATAAAACTATCGACCATCCTAGGTCCTCTCTAAAGGGGTCCCTCCTAGAAGTAGGTGTAATTTCAATTCAGAGTGATACACTTACACAATGAATTTTTGTCATGGTGGCATTATTCTATGATTGTTGGGAACTATTAAAAAAACTCATCACTCCACCCCATGATTTGTGTGCCCCTTATTCAAATCCTTACCCTATTTCACAACTGAAGCGACCCACTAATGGCCTGGATGCTCCACCTTTCATCTTGTCTACTATTTAAGGACTACATTCTAGAAGATATTGGATTAAATTTGAAGTTGTTCCCCACATTTGGAATATAGCCAATGGATGGACCTTGTTTGTTTGTCCCGTTTTCAGGATAACAAGTTATAGATATTGTGTTTCAAATAATATTAACAGTTATCCTCTGCCGTCATTTAGCCTCTCACAGTGTTCCAAATTTTGAGTATCGCTATTCATACTCCTCATTCCCCATTGTTCGTATTGATTACAATTCCCCAAGAATTATATTTCAGATTTATTAGAGAGTGTTGGGAAAAGAATGTCCATTGTCAAAAGACCCATACTCTATTGCTACGACCCTTATTATTTAGGACACTTCCAATGATAATCGATGTCCCATTCTGATCCCACAACATCATCCATTGTTTAGAACTCTCATATTGGTGAATGGAATTCTTATTATATATTTTATCCCACAACACACATAGACCACGTGGGCATATATATTTTTTGGGTTGATTTATAAATGTGATCGAGATACAGTGGACCATAGGGAATGAATTTTTCTTAGATATATCCTCAATAAACATTTCGCGTCACCCTCATCATCCTCATTGGAACCCATTATTAGAGGGAATTTTCTAGCACTAGAAAAAACATCAAGAAGATTCAAAAACTGTTTATATACATGGTCTCATAGAATATATCATTTCTCAGGCTTCAATTTGAATGGTTGTAGAGCCAGAACGATGTTGTGGATTAGATGTTATGGGTGTTCAATGATAGGCTGGACAACTGGTCCAAGGAGCCCTTTTGTGGAGGTCCCTGTATAAACAAGAAGTAGTGAGAGAAGCCATTTCTAGAATGAAAATCTCTCGAATTCCATAGAGAAAAGTGATGGATGGATCTGAGATCTGATGGATACATTTGTAGTGCCCCTACTGAGTAATAGTGGATGGATTTGCGATTCTGACGGAGCCACCTCCAATCACAATGAACCATGCTATTCGCGGTGTCCTTTTCTCAATGTGGTAATCCCCAAACACCCTTATTGCCTATAAATATCTATCCCAACTTTCATAAACACTAATAAACTGCCCATTTGAAATATGAACTCCCATTTCGGGGTGCTCCCAAGAACCGCAAAGGGATGTTGTTCCTGAAGACGCCCAGGCCCTTCATGGACGATGGAGACCCTTTCAGGATACACGAGGCTCCATGAAGAATTTATCCTCTGTGGAGAACTCTCCCAATATTATGGTCTATGATAATTTGATGCTATTATCCACTAAATTTATTTTATCATTATTCTCTTTCTCGAGACCCTCATCTCTTTGAATCCCCTTCCTTCATGATGTCATGTGCTTTTCAAACATCATTCTATCACAAATTAGTATCCTTCATTAATCTCCCTCCTTGGCACCCACTGCTCTATACAATGGGTCTTGCACCCACACACACCATCATATAATCATTGACAGGCTTTAGTCCTGACACTTCTCAACCATCACTGACCCCCATGAAAAATAGAGAGTTGCACAACGATCTTTTCGAGTCGGGTCAGCGACGTCTTTCCTTGAAACCTTAAGTGAATCCCACATATAGAAATGGATTGTCATGATTCTAGATACTCATCTACACTCTATGGAACAACATGATTCAACCCAACTTTCCTTGGTCTCATTCACATATTTTTAGTTGAGCTACTATTCTTGGATTCCCTGAGTATCCTGAGTCAATCAATTTCTCAATGAACTCCTTCAAACTAAATCACCTAACTCATATACTGAGTTGAACCAAAAAAGCTTGCCCTTGTATAATCCCCAACATCATCCATTTCTAAGATCATTATGTATAATATTCCACACTAAATGAATATAAATTTTATTACACCTTATTTCAAAAATATAGGATGCATCTTGTTCAGAATTAGAGATTCATTATGCGCCAAGCATAAGATGTGAATAGTACTCTATATAAGACTATAAACTATAGTACACCCTATATGACAAACATATGATGCCTCTTTCTCCATAAAATATGTTCCTTATGCATAAATAATAATTTTCCAATAGTCCTCACAGTATGGCTTTAAACTGTAGCATTCCATTTTATTTAGTAATATGATGCCTCTTGTTCTCAATAAGAGATGCCTTATGCGGCATGATAAAGGTACCTCATTCCATGATTACAGTGGCATAATTTCAAGAGTGTTGGAATCTGTTCGATAATTCCATAACACCCCCTAATTCTTCATGTGTCCTTTATTCAGAACATCATACAATTTCATATGTGATGGGATCCACCTAATAACAAAGTATCATGACTCTTCTGATCACCAACTATTTTGGGACAATGCCCCAAAAAGCTTTTGATGACATCTTTTTTGGCCCCGTCATTCGATACATTTAGAAGTTGGCCCCCATTTATTTTCTTCCATATTAGGAAAATGCGATGTGGATGTAGCATTTTGAATATGGTTAGTAGTTATCTCACTTTGTCTGGCTATTGTCATCCTATTCTGAATGTTAGTCATATGATTTAACCAATCCATCTCACTTTGTTTGGACAGATTCAAACTCCCTTTGTATTATCCCACATATTCACTAGAACATAGGTTTAGGTGCCAATTATATTACTAAACCCCAAATCGAGTTGGGATACCCTCATGTCCATACATGAGGAATACATTACGAGAAACATCCATACATTAGACCCATCCTCCAATGTCTCTCTATAGCAGCACCTGAGAATATTCCATGAAAAATCCCCATCCATCATTACCACTCCTTAGTGGAATATGGGATGCTTCCATGTGTAATCCCTAATCACCATTTATGCTCCTTAGTGGCACGTAGGCTTCTTCCATGTGTGAACCCCATCCATCATTTCTGCTCCTTAGTGGAATACAAGATTCTTTTATGAGTGGGAAACAACCACCATTTCCACTCCTTAGTAGTACATGGGTATCTAACCAAGCATAAGCCTCATAAATCATTGACCCCCCTTACTAGATCACCTAAATATTCTATATAAAACCCCCATCCATCAATACCGCACCATAGCAACATCCGGGCAACAAAGAATGTTTAAACCCAATCCATCATTTCCACTCTATTTGGGAACCAGGGAATGTTCCATGCACAATACCAATTCACCATTCACTCTCGTTAGTGGCACCCAAGAAACATCCACATGAAATCCATATTCACCACCTTTCATGGATGTATATTTTCACCATGATCATTTGGTATTTTGTTTAATTTGTTTCTCACAACAAGAATGACTCATGTGGGAATAAAAGAAAAATCAACCATGACATCATCTATTGGTTTCCTTTTCATATAATTACCATGAACCTCATGAATGAACTATGGGTCCTTTAATCATGTGATCCTTTTCAGGCAGGGTATGTAGGAAGCCTCATTGAGGTTCAAGCACAATACCTTCCATTCCCAAACACTTCACGTAGGTTCAACCTCATTTCACATGGTGTAAAACTATATTATTAAAAACTACATGGGATTAAATCCCTATATCCTTGAAAAGGTACTGAGGATGACTTCTTAAGATTCAATACTAATCACTCGTAATATTCAGTTCCCCCTTTGTTGGGATCCACATCCTTGGTCTTCTCATTAGTGGTGTCAGACATTTTCATAGACCATCTCAATGCAGAATCCCTACAATAAATACATAATATTCTATCTTAGAGTGTCTATATATCAATTGGATTCTAACCACATGTATTCCCAAAATTTTCTCCATTATGTAGTCCTTTTTGTACCCACTGATTCTATTCCACATCCTTGAACTACGTGGACTTTGGTTTTTTCCCCTATTGATCAACATATCTACGAATCCTCGCTGAGATTCAATCCCATTTCCCATATCCCATCATGGTTATACCCTAGATCCATTGAGCTTTGTGAAAATCAATCCCTCATGAAAATGTTATACATACATCAGGTACCATCCATGTGTCCATTCTCTCTAGCCACCACCTCTGGTGACTAATCTCCCAATCCATGAACTACGTGGACATTGTTTCCTTACCATTAGGAAATATAGAAAAACTTCCTAAGGATCATGAAAAACACTATTGTTACCTTTAAAATGGTTCCATATCATTCACCATACACTTCATTAAGCCTTCAAATATTTATTCTGATTCATACACGGGCCACCACATCCCCATTAGATCATTCCATTCATCCAAATGATTACAGATCCTAGTAGCACTTGGGCCATCTGAGTACTTAAGCCCCGAACCACCAATTAGAATTATATATATTTTTATCCCTATATTATAAACATGGTACATATGAATCCTACATGAGGTTCAATACCAAACAATTTAAAACCATGGTGTCCCACTATTAGTTGTCCACCACCTTGATCCACCCTCAATGGGGTTCAGATAAACCTTTAAGGTGTGACATCTTCACTTATGGGGACACACCACACTGGGTCTGATCTCATTGTGTGTTATGATCCATCCATCTGGTGTCCTCATTTCTAAGGGTACTATACCAAATCCACCATTTTTGGTGTCCATCTTAGCCTTCACAATGTGACATCATCCCTTTTTTGGACACACCACATGGGGTACACTATTTTTGAGTGCTCGGATACATCCATATGGTTCTCCCTTTTTGGGATCCACCCTCATGGTGTGACATCGTACCTTTTTGGGACAAACCACACTAGATCCAATCTTTTTCAGTATTTTGATCAATCCACCTAGAAAACATACTAGGTTCTCCCACCTAGTGATGTTCCAATCTGACCTGTCTCTATGAAGAATTCTAATCACATTAATTTCATCTCCACTTGATGTTAAACATGCAACATACCATATGTTAATCATGGAAAGCTATGTAAAATCTCATATACATTCATCCTGAATACAATTCCCTACATTCGATCTAGGATGTCTTGGGATTCTGCACCCTTGAGAATCCTGATCAAAGGGAAATACTTGTGTACTAATTTCATATCATCCAAAGATTCCCATAAATGCCTAATGTTATCATCTAATCCAACCAATGAGTTCATCCCTCTCAAGACCCATTGTAATGTCTTGATGGAAGAAAACTAATTAATTTTAGTCCATTATGATATGGTATTGGGAATGGAATTCATGAACAATGACTCAAATTTATGAGGGAGACCCATTCTATGTTAATAATTTCAAGGAGTAACACAATGAAGGAGAGACTAACACCGCATCACTGAATTTTGTTCATGTGCACAAAATTTTTGTATATGAGATATATGTCACCATCCATTGGATAGTGGGAATGTGGGGAAATAATCAATGCTTCTATATAGACAATGTGCATGCTGATGAAAGCATTAGAAGAAATATTCAATGTCTTATTTGAGATATTTTATTATTCCATAGTCTTCAGTAGATTTTGTTCCCTACACTCTCTCTATTCTTTTTTATTATTACTTATCAAAATTTTGTATTTTCATCTAATATTTGAGTTTTATTTTTTTTAATGAAATAGTTGGTCATATATGAGATATATTGGGACTTTTATAGGTTTTCCTAATACTTACTGATATTGGATGACAATTTCTTCAATATTTTAATATTATAATCCTTTAATAGATAAATAAATATTTAAGAGACATTATCAAACCACTAATTTTAGTCCGCATACTATGCTAATCAATAATAGCACTTGAATGCATTCAGTTTTTTCCTTTAGAACAAAGTTATCCCACTGACTTATGATAATAAACGTATCATGATAATTTTTTTTGGAGAAAATTTTATTTTTGATTCATTGGGATATTGTTTATTAGTGATTTATTATTAAAAATATTATTTTTGTTCTATAAAACATAACTATAGTATATGATCATGTTCTTAGTGGTGTGAGGGATTTTATTTTCTTTGAAAACTAAAATGAATTTGTGACATGATTCACACTCGGTTTGGGTTGAGTATGGGTGTATTCATAAACCATTTCAATACATATATGAATGAAATGTGGTTGGGAACATGAATTGTTATTGGATTAATGGTATAAATTTCCATTATATAGTTGAGTTATGATTAACCCAAACTATGTTTTCATAAATAAATTATTTACAATGGATTAACTGACTAATATTTATGTAACAAATATGAAGATGTAATATTATTATCCTTTTTATCTAATTAAATTTAGTTTATATTTAGAATGTGATATGTGGTGTGCTTTTAATACTACTCAGATATTATTGATACTTCTAATATTTTTGATTTTTTTTGAATTATTCCTTCATCGAGGCGAGTTGAAAAGAATATAGGAAATAAGGTTGAGTGTTATGATAAATGAAATAATGATAGAATAAGACAATGTAACATTTGATGGTGATTTAATGAGTCAAATAGAGAATATGTTTATTGATACATTATTTAAGATGATAAAAAATATAGAATAGAGGCCAATATAAGATGTGGTATTAGTTATTGATTTAATATTTTATTTTTGACTTAAAAAATAATATTTTCATTAGAGGATATGATATTCGTCTAGGGGATGAAGAGTGGATAGAGGGAATAGAAAAATTTTCATAGTTGATCAAAGCTAAGGAGGAATACATGGAGAAATTTTTTTTACATGAATGAGATTATAGTTCATAACTGGTATAAATTCATAGACAACATGTAGAAGAATATGGAGTTTCTATGGGTTTATTTTTTGGGAAACTTCCTCTAGAAAATATATCATTTGATTTCAGAGATAAAAAAACTCTAAGTGTTTATAGATATTTTAAAGGGAAATATATATTCTTGATTTTGTGTCCATATTCAGATACTGAATCCACTATTACCTATCCCTATGTGGGATTGTAGTTTCCAAATCCTAGGATTTCATGTATTTGTTGATGATATTTATTGGATCAATTGTATATAAATTTTGTTCACTTACATTTATAGAATTGTTAATAAAAGATCATTTTCTTGACAATTTCCATAAAAATTAGAATTGGTTGTTTATGGAATAATTTTGATTTATTAGAGGAAAAAGAGTAAGGGAGATTATTATCATAGAGATAATGGATTTCATTGTATGGATATAGGAAAACATTTTCCACGCATTCATCAAGAGGTGGGGTATAATTACCTTGTTATCAGAGTGGATAATGATTCCTGACTCGATCTATTTACAATGTTGAACATAACGTGTGAAAAAAATTTAATATATATATTCTTATGAATATTTTCTAGAATTAATATCAAAGAAGTGGAAGTATTGATTCCTATTTTATTAATGATTCATTTTCATGGGCTAGTGAACCTTAATATAGAAATATATGTAAGTCATATGGGATATCAAAAAATGGACGAATTGTTGGATCTTAGAAGAACATTTCTATAGATGATTATAAAGAGTAAAGTCATTTGGAAAATATGGATATATCAAAAAGTATAGCTAGGTCAGATAATTATAAATGGTTCAGAATGAATGGATCTTAGTAAGTGTTCTTCTAAG
Source organism: Viscum album (assembly GCA_963277665.1). Lineage (NCBI taxonomy): Eukaryota > Viridiplantae > Streptophyta > Magnoliopsida > Santalales > Viscaceae > Viscum > Viscum album. The sequence goes on along the minus strand of OY728151.1, from coordinate 1,065,773,791 downwards.
GTGAGTGGAATAATGATGGTCACCAATAAACTAACAAAATATATTTATAATTTTATATCATCCTAATAATTCATATATTTTTTATTTGTTTTGTAATATAGGCTTTTATATTGAAAATATTTTTGGATAATTATATATGGTTATACCATTGTGGAAAAGGGAAGTGTCCAGTAGAATATTATTCTCTTGTGTTTTTAGGTATTTTTATTTCTGGTATTTTCATAGTAATTATTATGAAATGAAATGATGTGATTGTCAACATGGATTATCAATGAAATTTTCATATAAATATTTTATATTTTAAGAGTGGTTTACCATTTTACCCATCATTTGATGTGTCAAATGTTTCTATGGGAGATTTTTATTATCATGAAATCAAAAATAGTTATGATTTTTTGTGGCTGAGGGGGATTAAATCTATTTTATCATATATATATATATATTAGTTCAGTAGAGATTTTATTCACGTTTTGTTTACCATATATGTTTTCTAGTAATTTCTAGTAGTTGAAACTAAGAGTTGGGTGGATTTTATGAATAATTTTGTATATAATTTTGATTATATTTATATACACTTTTTTAATTTTAAATGATTTAATGTAAAATTGATAATGAATTTTATTGAAGTTCATGAATTTATTGTATGAATCTATAATAGTGTTTCTCAATTGGTTATTAAAAATATATTTTCAATCAATTTTTATTTGATTTTATGATTCTGTTTTACAATCAGAATCCGAACAATATTACCCTTAACATTTGGTATTGGATTTATTTAAACAATATCATATTCAATTAGTTGAGGGGAGCCCAATTATTTAATATGATTGACCTATAATCCAATTATAGTACATTGAGTGTTTGAATGGTTTATATATTAATGAAAACCCTTAGTAAATTTTTTTCGCTTTTATAAATTCTTGTTGATGTTGTTCAAGGAAATTAATGAACCCAATGTGTTTATAGACTTGATGAACATTGTATTCCATCATTTATTTTATTTTTTCAAGATTATATATTATAATTAAAAATTAATATAATAATAATACTATGGGGATCATAGAGAGTATTTGGATAGTTTTATTAGAGATAATGTGACCTTATGGAATTTATGTCAATATATCAAAGTGTCAGTTCTAGATTACTGATGAAATGTTTCATTGACACGTTGATTAAAATTTATATATATCAATGGGTTTCAAGAAAATATATACTTTTATTTCATTGGAGTTTCCTAAGAATTAATTAAATATTCATTTTTTATTTGGTCTTATGGGATATTATCTCACATTCATTCATGATTTATCTCACCTAACTAGGACATTATTGAAATTGACGAGTAAATGGTTGATATTTTTATTGGACGATAAGTTAAAAATTTGTATCCTAGATGACAATGAAGTGGTAATCGATATTAACTTTTATTTTATGTCATGATATATGGAATCACTATGAGGTGTATTATCATACATCTAGATTAGTATATGGGTGTGACTTCATATAGGCTAGATGAGTAATTGTATTTGTTTCATTGTGGAATAGGGTTCATGATGAGAACTATGTTATTCATGGTCCTGAGTTGTTGTGGTTATTCATGAACTCAAAAGTTGGTTGAATTATTTTTCTGTGATATTTTTAAGGAATACACTAATTTAGAGGGATTGAAATATATATTTTATTAAGGGGAATGTAATATATAACATATGTTATGAGTTAAATATCATTTATCTCTTCAATTTGAGATGATATATAATTTTAGAAAACTAAATTCCATTATTTATTTTTTAAAGAGATATTACCTTGTTGAAATTGTGTAAAATTTGAATAAATATTAATAAATTATATCTATATGGTATAAGATACATATTTTTGTGTTAGGAAAAGTGGTTGGTATTGTTTTAAATACCTAACCGATCACCTCATACATGATTGGGTGGGGGAAAAAGGTTAATGTTTAGATTAACTTTTTCTTCTTATTATGAGATATCATATAGTCTAGAGAATATACTAGGATGTATGATTGGTTAAAATTATTATTATTAATTACCACTCAATTAGTTTAATTTTAATAAATTAATAGTAAGAGTTGATGGAATATTTTCATATTACATAGTAGGATATTCATCATTGTTTAACTAAGATGTTTCACAAAATTCAAGGATAATATTTGTTTATAGAAATGAAACATTATAAGAATTTTTTCATTTTAGAATGTTTCACATTTATATGGATAAACTGTAAACAAAAAATTCAATTTGGGAATATTTATTCTCTATTAGTTTACAAATTATAAAATTTTGATTTCACTAAAATGTTGGTGACTATATTTCTAAGGTCATTAAAAGGGAAGGGGGTAGTTTGGGGAATTATAAATATGTTTTATAATGTGGAAATTTCATAAAGCCCAAGGAGACTTCAATGGTGGTTAAATATAGGATTCTAAATGAGAAAGAATATTTCATTTCATAAATGGGTAAAACATAATGTTTGGTACTATCATGATATGAAATTTATGCATTGATTTTGTAGTTGATTATAGAATAAATTGCATTTTAAAATGAATTTGATCATATTTTATCATCCATTAAAAAGGCTGTTTAGAGTTAACTATTATGATTTATTAGAATATATAGTGAGAATATATTCGTGAATTTGGTGGTATATGGGAAGAACATGCATAATTTGTTGAGATTTTTTATTATAAAAGGTTTAAAAAACATATTTGGATGCATCCATTTTATATATTATATAAAAGGAGTTGTTTATCTTTATTGAGTTGAATAGATGTTATTAATGCATCATTCCATGGGTCTAGTTTAGTGAAATTGATTTATAATAAAGGGACTCTCATCGGGATGATGTTATCTATGGATTCGGGTATGAATGTGTAGTATATTGAATGTGATTTATAATCAAGGGTATCTCATCCGGATGATGTTTCTTATGGTTGAATATTCTATATCCTTCCTTTAATTTTGTCTCAACATTATTCGGACAATATAAAACTAATAAATAGGGGGAGTTGGATCTACAAAATGTTATAAATTTTTTTCCTTTTATTTTTATTGGGGAAATTACTTATAAAATGGATTATTGATATTGTATTGAACCCAATATAATTTTATTAAGTATTACATTTTAGAATTTATGGGAAAAATTTATCTCATGTGGTTTATTGTGAATTTTTAGATTTTGAGCTTGATACATCATTCATTATGAAGACAATTCAAGTCATTTATGTATATGAGAAGTAGATGTGTGGAAAAATTGCAACATATTTATTTCTTGTATTGATGTTTGAAAAATTGTGTGGAACACTATGAATTACAAGTTGAGATGAGGGAATAATTTATATATTTTATATTAGTGATTTTTGATGATGTTTTTATATTGTGATATTTCCTATAGAAATGTAATTTTAATGGTTTTATTCATTTATATACATCCTATATATAATTTTAATAAATTTTGAAATTGTGTTGATTTTGTTTTTAATTTTTTTTATTTCTAGGATAAGAGAGTAGAAAAGTGATGGGATATGTGGTGGAACATACTTGATCAACATGTAAATGTGGAATTTGGTCCCTTGTATCACAGATTGGGGTTATATAACACATTTTCTTCAATTTGGTAGATGATGGTGGGTGACTGAGTAACTATTATATAGAAAAACTGATTTTTAATGTGGGAAATGTTAATATGTTCTACAATTGTTTATGTATAAATAAAATTTCCTCATGTTTTATGAGATTAGTTGATTAATTTCAAGATACATGGGTTCTCCAAATCTCTCTATCTCTCTCTTATCCCTAAACATCTAGAAACATTTCATTTTTGTTCGAAAATTGCATCATGATATGTTAAGCAAATTATCTTTCCCGTGTTATATTCTACAAGATTATTATCATTTTGTGTGAAGGAGTCATTTTTATTCATTTTATTATTATATTCAATTTTGGTTGCATCTTGTTTGATGACTTTATGGTTTGATTAATCTTTATGGGTAATTAAGGATTAATGACAGGTGAGAATTGTACATATATTGTGGGGTAATTTACATCTTACATTAATTTCTGGAACCAAGGATGTTCATTGATGTAAACAGGGTTTTTATTGTCCTTGTGGCCAATCTCAACTTGGAGGTTTTACTAGATATCAAGGAAAGGGATCCTATAGGTAAATGAAAACAACATTGTTGAATGTGATGTTTTTTCCAAACATGTTTTAAATATTTTGGGTTCAAAAATTTGGTGTTTGTCTTCTGAAGGAAAAAGTAATTATTATGCCAGTAAGAAAATATGGAAAATGCATCAGTTTTCCGTATATGGGATTTACAAATTGTGTTTCAAAAAGGACTATTTAATTATTAATGTGTTCTATATGATTGAGAAATAAATTTGTAAGGAATATGTTTTTTTGAGTGATTATAAGAATTGGTTCTTCATGTTCATTTAAATAAATCTCATAAATTAAGAGAATAGTTTCAAAGTGTTTTGATAGAATGTACTCTAATTATAATGCGCATAACATACCAAAATTTACATGGTTCTTCATAGATATAGGTGTGATGGTAAGAAGTTTTTGTAGGGTCAAAAAATTGCCCTAGAAGTGATGGATCTTTTTAAATAGCTAAGCCCATAAATTAAAGGATACCATCCTCAATTCCGATAAAACCTTCAACAAAAAATCTGTAATTTCATTGATTTCAAGAAGTCAAGGGTCCTCCATGGAAATTAAATTCCATTCGATCTTGAGAACATCATAAATGATTTATGTGTCATGACTGATGCCATTTATTTTTTATTAATTGATTCATCGCGGGGATAGAGAATTATGCATTTAAATTTTGATATTTGTGAAGGAGATTTTTCTATAAAGACATGGTTTCATTGATGAGGTTGTGTGTTCCCCAATGGAAATGGAGCTTTGTGTAGGGAGGTTGGTGAATGAGGATCATGAAAGGATGTTTGGAACATTGTGTTATAAGAGAATAATGCTTTCAAGTGCATCAATTCATAACATCTATGTAACTGGTTTCATGTGCTGGAAAAAGACAATTACATCAATGAAAATTTATTAAAGAGACCTCGAAGTCAAGAAACTATGAAAGGAATCAAAAACATCAGTGATTGGGAGAATATATGAAAGTGTTCTTAGGGACGTAAACTGATATCCCTAAAATCATTATAAGGGATCTGTTTCTAGAACAAATTGAATGATTATATTCTCTATTACCAAAAAACTATTAAATATCTGTGGTCATTGATATTCCTGACATACTTTCAGCATATGCTCCTTAGGATAACACTTAGTGGTAATATAAGTAACATTATTGTGTCATTTCATTTCAGGTGATTGTATTTTTATTCAAATTCTCATAATATTGGATTAATAGGATCCTACTAATATGGGAACAAGGACAATCAATGTACAAGACATATTGTATCCCTTGATTAATCTCTCAACTCTCAGGGTGTTTTGGGGTCCTACAAGTGGTATGAGAAGGAAGTTGATGGTGTTAAATCTCTTAATTTTCTATAATAGAGAATTTAGTTAATGTTAGTGAAGTACCCATCTTGGTAGGATGGAACATTCAGATCTAGAATAATAGGATGAGATCTCATGTAATATCTCTTGGAATGGAAGTCATTTTTTTCTACTACACAAGGAATACATATCCCTGATTCAAATGGATTTTTAGGATTTATTTAGACATAAAAAATTCTTGAATAAAATTATAAAGAACATAATTCCCTCACTTTTTCTCTTTTTGATTAGATGTATCAAATGTTGATGATTTATTCCATAGAAAAGTCTATATGAGAAAAATGAGAAAATATTTATGATTAAGATAGTAACATGAAGGAAGAAAATCTCCATGTTTTTTATAACAGCTTCAATGATATTAAGATGCATCATAATGAAAATGTAGATTGTTTCTTGAATCAAATTAATTATGTTGTAGAATCAATTTGAGGTCTTGTAAAAGAGATAAATGACTTCGATAATGTGAATAATATTTTACAAAGGATTCCACAAATATAAAATCCTAAATGTGTTTTACCTTGGAGAAAGCTACTTGTTTAACCTTTCTATAGATGATATGTGTAGTAATCTTGTGACCTATGAAATTATAGTCAAGGATGATCAAATGACATGTCTCGGTAATGAAATGGGATTCAAAGCCATAGGAAAATCAATATTTCATGTGATTGTGTTAATGAAGACAATGAGGAAGACAAATTTGATTACCTCTATTACATGATGTTAAATAGAGGAAATGGTATATATAAAGGAATGTTACCCATGGAATATTATTGTTGTGGTAGAGTTGGTCATATTACATCTCAGTGCTCATGGATGTTTGATGATGATAATGGTGATGTTGGAGACTCGTAGAAGCCTCATAAATGGTTACCTTAATTGGGAAACTCCAAATCAAGATTTAAACTATATAAATAGAGTTTTTTTTTCAATTAATAAGATGTTTTGGACAATAAATTTATTAAGGAAGGAGTCCTAGAATTTATACATGGAAATATAGCATTTATGGTGGCTACCATTGAGAAGTCAGAACCATGAAAAGATAAAGAAGGAGACAATTATTTGAGCGTTGATATAGGTCTAACATTATAATTAATATATTCTCTTGGTAATCTTGATAAACAGTGTAATAGTCAAAAAAGTGGAGGTTAGTTTTGAAATAATCATCAGAATATATTTATTAGCTTGTGGAAGAAATTTGGCGACTGGAAGAATTAGTAAATGTTTCCCCAAAAACCATTTAGAGCACATAATATAATATGGAACTAAACATTTGAGTTGAAGAATATGAAAGGTTTATGAATAATCATACCTTCAGATGAGAGGAGGTGTCCCAGATTCTTAAGGGACTCAAAGGAGATGATTTTACTCTTAAGAATAAATTAAAAAGTGAATCATATTCAAATAAAGTAAACAAGAGAATACAGCTGGGAAAATTATCAGATGATGAGTTTTTAGAGGGAGATAAGTTTGGGTTCTATAGAGTTTCAAATATTATGAATGATCAAATACCTGCATTCCTGGGAAATAGTGAAATTGGGTGTGATGTTGAAACATCGAATACTGCAAATAAAATGTGTCAAAATATAAGAATGATTAATGTCGAACATATTAAAAGGTAACCAATGTTTTTTAAAAATAAACCCTCAATTCAAACTGAATGTTGAATAGAAAATTATCCTCTTGAATCCCAAAATTATAGATATAAAAACTAACTTACTATGTATGGATACATGAGGAGGAACAGAAATGTTAAGACATTTACAATATTTATATTTCAATACTATTTCTCTTCAGGCCATTGAATTTCATACTATTATGAAGCAAAGATATATTTTAATGGGGAAGATCTAGGAAGTCATGCACAAAGAAATAATTTTTATCCATCTTCTTATAGAAGAAATAATTTCTATATATTTTTTCATTTTTCGAACATTGTCCAAAAAGGTATTCGTTTCATATAGGGGAAATACATGAATAATTTCTATACTACTCATAGAAATGAAAATACTCATCCACTAGATGGTGTTGCTCTTAAAAACTAGTTTCTTCCTCTACGATAATATTATGAGTATAGAGAACCTACCCACATGGAAGAGAGATATAAAAGGGAATCTTTATCATTCAATGAATATAATATTTCAAGACATGATAAGAAGAAAATTTAAAAAATAAACATGCAGAAATAGCTCTCAATGCTACAAATAGAATAAACACATGGATCATTAACAATTGATGTTCTTCCCACATGAAATGTAATACAGATTAATTAAAAAATAGAAAACTCTCAATGGAATGATAATGTTTGGTAATAATTGTGAGTTCATGATCAAAGGAAGTGAAGTACTAAACTAGATAATAGGGAGTAAATAAAACCAAATGTTATTTATTTTGATTGTTTGTGTCATAATCTACATAGCCAAATTCAACTCTATGACTCAAAACATATAGTGACCATTAATAAAAAAATCACTATAATGTGAATGATAAATAATTATCTAATGAAAGTTTGGAGAATAGATGAAAAATTATATCAAGTTGATAGTAAAGAGATCAATTTTTATCTAATAGTTGAAGAAGAACATAACTTCTAGAATTATAGGTTGGGGAAAATTAATCAACATGAAAAGTAAAATATATCAAAGTAGAATATAGATATAGATATCCCTAGTCTACAGAATGAATTAGAAAAGACTCGAAATTATTCTTTATTAGGTATGTTAATCTATTGCCCTTATCATCTAATTAAGGAAAGGACATTAAATCATCTTGACATCATCTATAAAGGCGTATGTGGTCTGATAAATGTTTTTGGAACTCATGGAGAGAGTTACTTCATCGTTTTCATTGATGATTAGAGTATAATGGTGTGTGTGATGGTCATTCATAGGGAACATAATGTTTTTCATAGCATGAAAACATATATCTAAAAATCCAAAAATAATAATTGATAGAAAATCAATGTTCTCTATTCTGGTAGTTGTGGAGAATATATATCCTGTGAGTATAAAATATACCTTGGGAAACATGTGATACAACATGAGGTGGATTCTATGAGAACCCCATAGTAAAAATGGATTTATTTATCATTGGAATAAACAGCTGAACAATATGGCTACAACTATGCGGATTCAAATTCTCAACCCTTGTCATTTTTGGAAAGAGGATGTTCAGATGTTGTGTATATTTACAATCAAACATGGCTTTATATTGGAGAATCAAATACACCATATGAGTTGTTTCATGGATGGAAGTCCACTATGAATAATATTTGTGTCTTTAGAAGTAATATTTTAATTTTAAATAATGAAGGAAATCAAGTAAACATAGGTAATGTAGAAAATGAATGAGTATTTGATGGATATTATATGAATAGAAGATTGTACAATTGTTTCAATAAGTCTCTCATAAAAAATATGGATGGAAGAGATGTTAAGATTATTGAGGGTAAGACCAAAAATAATATGATGGGATAATATGTTGATGTGATTGAATTTTTAGAAGATAGTGGACATGGAACATATTCTAATACACTTGTAGAGAGAGTACTGAAAATAATTCAGAGATCACAACAGGATGTTTTTTTAAAAGATGAATTAGAATATGAAATTGTGGAAGAGTAATATTTTTCTGAACCTCACAAGAGAAATTGAAGAGAAAAAATAGATCAATCCAACATCATTTTGGACTACACATCACCCACGCAAACAAGTATAATTATATACAATGTATCAATCTACCTTCTAATCAGTTGTAGGATTATCCTCATTTGAAGAAGATGAAAAAGATGAATCATTGGTTAAATAAATGAATAAAGAGTTTGTTCATATCAATAATAACCAAACATGGGATCTTATTAATAGACCATAAAATCACTATGTGATTGGTATGATGTAGATTTCCAAGAGTAAATTATATGAACATGGTATTGCGATCAGAAATAATGCTTGATTGTTGTGTAAATGATAATCACAGATTAATAGAAATTGATTTTGAAGAAACATTTTTATTGGTGGATAGACTAGAGTTAATAAGTATTTTTTGTTCCATTTAAATTCAGAAAGGATACATTGTTTATCATATTAATGTAAAAATAGACTACTTAATTGGTTTTCTTGAAGTAGATGTAATCATAAAACATCAATGGAGTTATTTTCATGGTAATGATGGGATGTTGGTTTAATGATTAAGGAATCATCTCTATGTATTATGATAGGACCCAAGAGCATGGTATTCCGAAATTGTATTTTATATAAGGAATCTCATATTTAAAAGGGGAAGAGTAGATCACATTCTCTATAAGAAGAATTCTGAAAATGAGATGTTCATGGTACTAGTATATGTAAAAGATAGTCTATTTGGTGAAATAAGGCAAGGAACATTTAAGTACTTTTACAATCCGAATAAATCATATTTTCAATTGTTTAGAATTGGTGAATTAATGTATTTATTGGCGCTACAACTGATTTAGATGAAAGACTTAACTTTTATTTCATAAGAAAATTATTGAAGGATGTTTTTGCAGAAATTGAATATACCTGACCCCATACCATTGTCAACTTTGATTGCAGTTTGGACAATGCTCGAAATTAATAAGGATGGGACATTTGTAGATCCAATTATGTATGAGAGAATGATTGTAATATTCTGCACTTGAGAGAGATATATCAATATACAATCTTTGCAACATTCTTAACGGCTCGCTTAAAATTTAATTTGATAGAGGAACATAAGTAGGTAGTGAAAATAATTATGTGGTACCACCAATGTATTCACAATTATTTATTATACATTTCTATAGGAAAGTATAGTGAACTATTAGTTTTTTCAAAAGTTGACTGTGCTGGAGATGTGTATGAAAGAATGTCCCCAAATTGGGGAGCATTATTTATTGATAAGAAATGTGTGGGCTAGTTAAGTATGAAATGCAAAAAAAACTTATCCCCGAACTGATGAGGATGAGTATACATCCACTATAGAAGAATTCACCCAACTATTATAGATTATGTGACAACTAACAGATATTGTTGATGAGGTGAAACAAAAATTAGTGATTCACTATGATAACAAAAGTTTAATAGATCTTGCAATTAATCATATTAATCATTGTTATATAAATCATATTGAATCGGATTTGACTTCAACACAGAAAAAGATAAAATATGTGTGGTTAATATAGATCCTTTTGAAAAAGATGAGAAAATGGTAGATATTATATCCAATCCATTAGAAACAGCTATGTTAGAGAATCATCGGTTAAACATTGGTGTTCAACCACCTCATATTGCATGAAGAGGATATGAGGTATCCCATCTCACTAGTATAATTACATGTTATAAAATATATAATATTGTGATATAGGTTTATGGTGGAAATACGATCCAGGGGGTGTATGTTATGAGTTGTACATGTCAAAATTATGCTCTTTGGGTTTATTCCCAATGGTGGAAAAAGATATGTTATATGGTTCCATGGTACAAATATGGATGATGAAATGTTTTTCTGGTTAGAGAAGAATTGAGAAATTTACCTAGGATGATAATGGATAATAGTAAAATTTTATGTGTTACAAAGGCTGAAAATGATAATTTAGTATTATAAGGAAATAGTTCTGGGAATGTAACTATGTTGTGACATGATATGAGAATAGTTTAGAAATCATTAAGCATTCCAAAACATTAGAACACAATTCATTCTCCCCATCTTGTTTTCTACACTATGAATTTCCCACGTAGAAATAGACTATTTCCTGAGTTGTTTCTTCTGTATTTGGTTTTGATAATGGATTGTGCACTCTTAAATTTATCTGTAGATTTCAAACAATCATAAATGGAGATATTTTTGGAACCAAGGATATTATTTTCTAGATATGTAGTTTCATTTCTGTTTGTAGTCAATACTCACATGGAAGATCTGGGAGTTTGAGAAGAAAGGGATCCTACATTTCATGGATGATAACATCACTGATGGAGATGTCATTTCCTAGTGTTTTCCAAAAAATTTTGGTTCAAATATTTTATGATTGATTTCAATGTGTAAAATGTGATTTTTGAAGGACTTATGAAAATATGGAAAATGCATGAATTCGACAAATATGGGCATTGTGAATTGTGTTTCCGAATGGATTAATGAATTCTGACTATGTTCTCTATGATTACAACATGAATTGTGAATGGAGATGGTGGTATTTATGATTAGGAGAATTAAGTATTCACGGTCATGTAAAAAATGATCTGTGATTATGATGAGCGCTGCGGAGGGTTTTGATAGAATGGTCATTGATTATGATGAGCACCCTGAACGGAAAATTTCTATAGTACTTCACGAAAGGATGTGTGATGCAATGATTTTTTCAACATATCCGAAAAACATGATGGTGGTGCTAAATAATAATGAATGGATGATCCGCTAAAAAAGTGGATACCCTTATTCGCATCAGATGATTTTTTTCTATATATATTCTCCAATTTCATGTATTTCACGAAGCTATGGGAGCTCATTTAAACTGAAATTCCATGCGCAATTGAGAATCATGGAATGTCATTCTGAGTCTTGATAGATGAAAATGATTTTAATGAAATGGTTTATCATGATGATAGGTAATTAAAGGTTGAATTTTTTATCTTCATGAAGAAGATTTTAATACAATTTTATGGGTGCTTCCGAAATTAATTTCCTCCCATGAAGGCAAGGGAGCCTCACGAAAGGTAGTTTTGCTCATTTGGTTTTTTGTGAACTGTGCTTTCATGTGAATCAATTCAATGTATCAATGCATGTAGTGTCTCACGATGGATAGAGAGAAATACAAAAATGGTAATCTATTGATGAGCCTTTCATGTTGTTAATTTTATTAAGATTTCTCCAACAATAGTGAAGAAGGGAGAGTCAAGGGATGTGTTTTGAGGGATGTAGTTTGTTATCTCTAAAATCATTGATAAGGCAATGTGACTAAAATAGATTGAATGTGTCTAAAATATTATACTCTAAAACTTGTTAAGATTTGTGAACTTTGGTGTGACCGACAACTTGTCAGCGTATACTCTTTTTACTATACCATAGTGGTAAACAAAAAAATTACATGTTATCTCTTTGCTTGTGATTTTTTTTAATAAACATTGTCATCTAAAGGGTTTAGTGGGTTTCTACAAAAGTGGGAAAAATATACATCATTGTATAAGAAAAACATGACACCTTGATTCACCCCTCCCCCCGAGGTTGATCTTGGGTCCTACATTTATATTTTTTTTATCTTATTATTATATATACTTTTTGTAATATTAGATGATTTAATGATTTCAACATTTTTTTAATGAGGAAAAATGATTCCATTATAGGTGAATAAATTTTTTTGAATTTTTTATATGAGTATGTGGATGAAATTGGTGTATAAATAACAACAATATGGTTAGCTATACTTAAATAAATGAAATTAAAAGGTTAATTGTCAAAAAATTGTTATTAAAGATACTATTATTCAGAAATTTATAGCTGATAAGAAGATGCATGAATAGATGTTTAAATCAGGAACATGGTATGATACTTTTAATTATGATAATATAAAATAAAATATTTGTTTTATTGACAATAACTTCTAATTGAAAATATGGAAATATAAATAATATTTTTTTTAAACCATTAATTTGTGTTACTATTATAATATTTTCATATGGAAGGGAATATAAAAACCCATAAAATATACATAAATAACAAGATTAGAAAATATTATGTTTTGGTGATGTCTATTATAGGGTTTTTTAGAATTATATGATTAATTAGTGTGGGAATTTTCTTATAATAATTAAATTTAAGTATTTAAAGTTATAATTGGTGAGAAATATTGAGTAGAGTAACTATTGTGATAATAAGTCATAAAATGTTGATCTTTTTTATTGTGAATGCATTTTGTATTTTTTCAATTTATCAATAAAATTGTATGATGGTATTCATGATATTTTTTAAAAATTAGTGTTTCAGTTAGGAAAGTATAGTAACATGTTGTCTATTCAATGTTTTGAGCTTAAAAGTATGTTTTTTTATGGTTTTTAATAAAAATATTTTTTTTAAAATTTCAATGAATTAGGTCACATTCATTGAGCCATAGGTTGGGGTGAGATATTCAATAGTAATTTTATATCCATGTTTTTTCTTAGAATTGTTTTTTGATTGAGTAAGTTTTTGATACCATGTTATTGATTTATGTGAACATGTTGTTCCACTATTGTTTCAACCGATATATTATTGTTCCATGTGTTTGGATAAAATGTTTTTTGGTTAGTGAAAATTAGTGAAACAAGTTTATCATATTTTTGTGTTTTTGAAGGAACATAATAATTTGTTGCATATTGATAATGAAAATTATTTAATCATTTAAGATACAACACCCCATCTATACAGCCCCTCAACTGGTTCTCAGATTTTGGTGGCTACCTGGCCTTCAACACACCTCCTCATATGCCAAACACTACTGACTAATATAGTGGACCTGTTATCTCATATAGGGGAGACTATATGCTATGATAATTTTAAAAATAAAGTTAATATGATAATTAAACTCTATGTAAGAATAACTATGAAACCTTGGGAGATAAATAATATACCAAAACAATAACAAGCTAAAATCAATATTCATACATACTAGAAAAAGTTTAGATTCCCTAAAATAAAAAAATAGATATAGAATATCACCAAAGACTGATAATATATGAACACACTCAAAATAACAAAAACAAAACACCATATTTAATTGAAGATCCTTCATGGTCTATCTTCTATTAATCTCATGAACCAACTCACAAATATCAAGAATATGATCTGGACCCCTAACATGATCTCATAGATATTTAGAATGCATACATCTTGAGGGGCCCTTGTAGGGTGTGAGTATGAACCCCACCAGAAAACACAAACATGTTCATGTCTTACATCCAAAATTATAAAGGCTATTCATATATAAATAAATAGTAAAAACTCACTGATTAATACAAATAACCTCCTCCACATGATCTCGACATCCAAAAGTGAACATTAACCAGCTTCTTCCAATAATGTTAAATCTTATTATTCATGGAATCAAATATATATTTTCATAAATTACATATTTTTAACGGTATATCTACACTAGTTACAACACATTTACTAATTTCCAGATTTCCACATAAGGTAATCATTCACAAATAACCCTCAAGATCCACCAATGACAATATCACTAACACTTCATGCCATCCTACAACTAAATTAAATAATTAGGAAACTAATATCCGATCATCATGAAAAAAATAATAAATATCAAATCACTTTGACTTCCATTCATCGAATCCCAATCTTCTTAATGGCCTGATTTTAGAAGGAATACCTTTATCATTCCTTCAATAAATAACAAATGTCCATTATATCAATATTTTAGGTACCATGGAATAATAATATCCATATTCTAAGGAATACTAAATCCCCACCAGGTCAACAACATGATTCCCCAAGGTTGAATGATTTCCATCCTCCAGTAATCATATCCAACAAGACATAAATGTCATGATAAGCCACTTACCCCATATGATGTTCTCCATCACCATCAACTATCACTATTGAGAGTGATAAATTCATACATAATGGATGGTCAATACCATCCCTTAATACATGAAATATTTGTTGGCCCCCACAGACAAATATTGGTCAATCCCACCTCAAATTAGTCTTATTTTTGTTCACATTAATCAAATGGTAACTTTGTTCAATAATCGTAAGAGGAAATCACCAACAATACCTAAGCCACAAAAATTAGAAACCCCATTCCCCATGTGATCCATGTCACTGATTACCAGAATTTTCATCATAATCTGCATCAGCCTGTTGATCACATCACCTAAATTCAAAATGTTCAACAACATCCCATATATCATGCTTCATTCCCTCATCCTAAAAATCCTCTTCATCTCAGTACTAGTGATCAAAATCACCCAATGTAATCTGGACCGTTCCCAACATGGTATATTGGTACCAATTATGTCATAGAATAATTACATTGAATTAAATTAATGCCACCAAAATACACTACCCAACAATAAAATTTCCCAAAAAATGGAATAACATAATTCTAGGGTTAATAAAATATACATAGACATCTCATTACATCCATTAAATAAATTTATTATTATGAATTAATTTATTATGGGTTTCACGTGGATGACTAACATATTCATATTTTGGTATGAATTAAATAACACTTTTAGATTTAATGATAAAATTATTGCTAAACAACCCTATACAATTAGTTGTTTGGTCATCTAAAATCAGTATTTATGTTTATCTATATCAAAATAAATCAAAGATTCTAAAAAACACATTTGAAGTATGGAATATTTTCTAGAATGGAAATAAAAATCCAAACAGAAAAATAATGGAATAAAGGAATAAAACAAGATTGATAGTCATAAAAATATTTGTACAACTCCATGGATAAATATGTAATCAGATACCATATGAAGGATGGAGCCAAAATTATATAGAAAAGTGAAAAAGGGGGATAACACCATTTTGTGTGTCCAAAAATGTGATTAAATAAGAAAGAAGAAAGAAATTGAAGGATGGGGAAGACATGTATTTTACTCTCTTTAAATGTAATACAGATTAGGCCACACGGTTTGACTGACCCTGGTCAAACCATGTGATGCAAATTTATGAAGAGAACCTAATTTAATATAGGTCGCATGGCTTGGTAGAATATTCATCAACAATGATAAATAACTCATTAGGGGGAAATAAGTGTGAAAGATATGCTACTTAGTTTTTCAAATGGTTCATTGACCATTATCATCCTCCATTAAAAACAATAGAAAACATGATAAAATATTTCCCCACCTCACAAAAATTTCATAATAGTTATATATTTCAATTATAGGCCACACTGTTTCACAGTAAGGGTCGGAAGGTTTTAAAACATGGTTCTCTTATGAATTCACTTTTCAAAAATGTGTTTTCTGGGTCCAACCCTCGAGAAACTATGTTTAACACATGTGTAACTCATGAAGACTTAAAAATCATCTAAAAACATTTTATAATGTTTTAATTCTTGAAATTATGCTCCATAACCTGAATATGAATTTAGGTCTATCAACATATTTTATAACTCAATAATGTTTCACAATTCGGCCAGTTCAAAAACCTAGGATGCTACAATCTCCAAACAATACAATAGGTCATTCTTATGATATAAAATTTTATTTAGAGATGCTACTTAACATACCAATTTCAAAAAAAATCACTTCGGTTTACCCTACTTACCATGTTATAGGATAATTCAATTTTTGGTGCTTCGTACCTTAGGAATTACTATCATGGTTGTTTCCCAACAAAACATCATTCTAATAGTCTAGCCCGACATCAATCTTACATATACATACACAAAATGGCATACCATAATTCCTACACCTCATCAAATTATCATTAAATTCCCATGTCAAAAATAATACCCATATCTTTGCATCATGGTAGATTCACAAGAATTCCCACATTACATTTGATGCTCAATCTTTCCTGCATTATCTGTTGTACACAAAAGATATTGTTTCAAAATTGCTACTCAAAAGGAATGCATCAATGTTAGTCTAAAAACCTAAAATCACACACATATATATATATATATATTTGTATATTAATTTCATTAAATTTTCATGATTCCATCATGTCTCATACAAAATACAAATCGTATCTCATTCTCACATAATAACAAACATTTGAATATTTCAATTTCAAAAATTCCACATCATGAACCTTTAAAAGTCCTTTGAAAAATTGAAAAAGTGCACTCATAATCTTGTAGTAAAACTATAAATTTTCTTCTCCACCAAAATATCTGACCCTTCCAACACAACAAAAGGTTCCAGGCCCAATGCCCGCCTACCCGAGGCTTCACATCCCTATAGAACAACACTAACTACCAGCCACTGATCCCACTACGTGGTATCTCTCTCCTCCATGAACTTTTTATGTTGTTGAATCAGGAATTATAGACATTATTATCACTTCTAGTCCATCCTCAGACCCCATGACTCTAGATTGTTTACTGAATCCATGCTTCTCAACATGTATTCTTATAGATCCTCTATAATTACCCCATATGTACACTTTTATGGAACTCAATCATAGGTTTCTCAAACAAGGTATACTAATGACCCAAATACCATTCTAGAAGCATACAGTCAACGCACCACTCATTTTTTGTATTCAAGATACTATATCCAGACTACTATACAGAGACTCCACACATTTTTGCTTCATGATGCAAGACGAATCTTGGATAGCCTCACCAAGCTCTTTCAACCGACTCGAAAATGTCTAGTTTATTAGATTCCCTTAGTAAATCAAATCATAATTAACTACCTATGAGAACAATGAGAACCAATATATTTTCACCTACACCATAATAGAATTTCAAAAACCATTCTCAAACCATATCATCTTGGATATGTTCTCACCCACCATAGAAGGAAAAAATTGGGGATGATCTATGAAAATCACTATATAATCCATAACAGATGCTCCCCTAGCTAAATGTTCATAAATTTATAGACATGGTTTGCCCAAAACATATCTAAATACAATTTTTCCCATGATATTCTCCTCTAAATACATAAATGAAAATCCCTCATGTCTACCATCCTATAAATGTACATATCAACAATGATTTTATTGTCACCATTTCATAAAATTATCCTACTTTACCATCTAACTAGGGGGTGTTCCAAGTTGTTAAAATGTACCCTTCGAAGACTCGATCCAGTTAACTACTATCTATAGTACACCCTCAACTTGAAGCAATAGTGTGTGTTTTGATTGGTTGTCCAACATTAGATATACCATGTATGTATAAGATCCCTATGATATCGTGTCAATACTATGTATAAAAAGTTACATAATTTCAATGAGATGATCATCTAGACACAACCAAAAAATTTCAATCTATTGTGGAATCCCTACATACTATAGAGCCTCTCCATAGAGCTCTTATTGAACCTTACCCATTAGAACCTCATCCTGACCCTCAAAGAACTAATGTCATGCATGCTATAGTGCCCTTACATATCAACTCTCCTGATTCTCCACCAACTCCCATCTATGAAGAATCCCACTAATGAACATATGAAATGGTCATTACAACAATAACAATATATATATATATCATATGTATTTAATGTTATAAAAGGATGTGCATATCACCACACTTACACATCCCTACCACACACATTTCAGGAGTCATTCAGCCTCTATTCTCCTTAACTGCACATTTTAGAGTTAGTTATCTCATATCACGCATATCAAATATGATAAATTTGGTGTGGGTGACACAATTCCACTGATAGGTTGTATAGTAAAACACTATTTATATTATTTGTGACATTTTATGAACTATACCCCATTCATTGTTCCTTCATTCCCAAATTATATTATGTCCCACATATATCATATAAACCTAGCATCAATTATAGATCTCATCAGTATTCACATACCTGATCTTTTGGAGTAGAATTGGACAAAAAATATATGTAATAAAACATTGTTTTGTGTTTTCTTGACACTATAAACAAACTAACCCTTATTCATGAATTCTATGTTCCCAATAAAAAACACAAGCATATAGACTCTTAATTTGAGCTTAATTTCCAACAATGATGCAAATATACTACTCCATTTCTACACAATTACTACGATAAAAATAACATAATCAATTAACGTCACAACCTCATGTTTCATTTGATGTGGGAATTATTCAAATGTGACAAAAAAGTAAAAATATCAATTTACCACCCACAAAAGTATGGTTTTTCCCACTATACACAGGGTAACTAAATCCCAAACATGGGATATTTACCAGTTCTAGCTAGATGTTATTATATGATCTACCATTACCCAGATATTTGGGTGAAAAAGTAAATGAAACACCTAGGATACAATTTTTAGCAGACCAACATAGAACCCACTCAACCGGTGCTTTGAGTAAGTTGGCCATTGAGCCTTAGGCATGCGTCCCTCTATGCGAAATGTTGTCAAATATAAAGAATTTTCAGTTATGTTTTATTATGGAGAATATACCCCCTTGTGTTTATAACAATAAAGGAAATTTTGTAATTAATCATTTTGTACAAATAAATTCCAAACTCAATGGATTAAATAATAGATAAAATAAATTACATGATGAACATAATATCCATACATATAAGATATTATTATCATGTAATGTTTTAATTCAAAAATGGACATGCAAGATCCCCTATGACCAATCATATAATAACATTATGAAAATCAAAAAAATGAAACTCTATTTTATTGAAATTATCATCCATGGACTACATTCCTTCCCATACACCTTCTCACTTAGACCCTGACTGAAAAAACATTCCCTTACCAGATCATAGAGATATAAAGATTACACGCATCAATTGATGTCTGTGTAGGGTATGAGTGTGAACTCAATAGGTAACCACCTACGTGGGCCTATCATTCGTATATAATTAAGAATTTAATGAATATTTATATAATTACCAACCTATCACACATAAAAAATAAATAACTCATTCCACTTATTCTCAATAGTAACATGTGAGTTCTTACATTCTTCAGCTAATTACGACATTTATCTAAATACATTATATAAAATATATACTTCAATACATTACATGTTGTCAAAAATATATTGGAATTGGAAATGAACCATTTTTCATAATTCATAGATGTCCACATAAGTATATCAAATATACAGAACCCTTAGGCTTCTCCCATGAATATATCACTAGAACTCGATGCCATCTTCCACCTCATGTTTCTCCAATTGATTAATAAAAATCCCCTCAAAATGTCCAATAAAGACATCAAAATACCATTAGGATCATTTTAATTTAAATCCTATTACGTTAACTATCTCAAATAATACGGAACGGTGATATCCATCCTCCCATGAATATTAATTCATCATCATCCAAAAAAAACAATTTTCTAAGGCATGATGATATATGTCCTATAATGAATTATAAATCACCGTTGGATCAACATTCTAATGTCCCAAGGCACAATGAACACCATCCTCCAATAATTATGGACCATCGACCATCGATTTAATAGTGAGCCTATACTCCAATCTTATTGAATCACTATCCCTTAGCCATGGATTTCTATTATGATCAATTCTTCCATAACTTATGGTCAACACCATCCCTTATAAGGAAAATAATATGGATTCATCCACCCAAAATTATTGGTCAAAAAACCTCTATTTAGTCATATATGATTTCACATGAATACAACCTTGACCTCATAAAAAACGATAAGCATTAATAACCCAAAATTAAGAATCCACACCAACTATAAAACCCATTGTTGCATGTGTATCTTGTCTCCCTTCCATGACATGGTCGTCACCATCGACCTAAACATAATAATAACATTGCCTCAATTCGCAAATTTCATTTCCATCCCATATATATTGATCCAAACCATCAACCTAATGAATATGTTCATCCCAATCCTAGCGATAAACACCTCAAGCAATCTTGGCCATGCTGAATATGTTTCTTGAGAACCAATTTTGTCATGACAAGATAATAAATATCTCCAAACCATAAAATATCT
The DNA here is from genome assembly GCA_963277665.1 of Viscum album. Taxonomy (NCBI): domain Eukaryota; kingdom Viridiplantae; phylum Streptophyta; class Magnoliopsida; order Santalales; family Viscaceae; genus Viscum; species Viscum album. Next base: position 1,065,752,629 of record OY728151.1, on the reverse strand, counting down.
CCAAACATTACACAAGATAATTATTTTTTTTACGAAGATTAACATATGTATCTCTAAAAATAAATAAATATATATAAATAATCATTAATTTTGAATGGGTTTCACCTAGAAAACCGAGATACACATATTTTGGTTTTCATCCCATAACATGGATATATTTGAAAAGAATCCTAGGAACCACCTACCTTAGACTCAAATTAATTCACTCATATGGAACCAAACATTAATTTTTAATGTATTTAAATAAATATAAAGATATTAAAAACACCATAGAAATACTGAATATTAAATCATTAAGAAATAATTGAGAAATGGTAAAACCAAACAAGAAAGGAAGAAAGAGTGTTGATAGTCTTACTGATATATATCCACCTTTAGTATCCAAGATTGAATCTGATCCCACATAATTAAATGAGGAAAAATACTAGAATAGGATGATTGTATAGTAGAACCCCCTATTGTGTGATTACATGGGTGAATATATGAGGAAGAGTAATTAAACATAATGGTTGGAAAATTTTATAATTTTACCTCTTTAAGTGAATCATACGGATAGGCCACATGGTTTGGATAACCATAAACCAACAGTGTAGTTCTAATATCTTAATGGAACCCCATTAAAAAAAGTCCCATTGTTTGTTCTAACTATGTTCCTACTATTCACACACACTATATATGGGTTATTAGAATGTTGGATATTCAACATGGTTTTTTTTAAATCATTTATATACTATAATCATTAACTATTAAAAAATGTAGACATCTCACATGGTCGTGCACCCAACCTCATATAGTTTACATAAAAGCACTATAGTTTGAATATCTATAGAACAATGTATCATTTAGGGCCACATGTATAATAACATTCATCTGACTCCATGTGAGCTTTCAAAAAAACAGGTATCATGGTAAAATTATTCCAAAACTATTAAAAACCATTGAGGAACTCACCTGGACCAAAACCTCATTTAGAAAATTTAATAATGCATTAAATTTTTTGAAATTGTTTTTTGAAACAAAAATTGTAATTTTCTCCCATTCAAAGAACATTAAATTCAAACACGTTAAAAAAATTTAGATATTCAAAAACTCGAGACGTTACATATTCTATTGTATGTTAATATGTCATATAAAATATTTCATTGGAAGAATGGTGTAGTAGTAGTTTCCAGTGGAATCTTATTATCACTTCTTGTATGTTTATACATTATATTAAAAAGAATTATCATAATTACTTTTTAGTTAAATACATGATCCCTCTCGAATGTAGAGATAATGATAGAACACATCCCAGAACTGAGTTTTTTTTCATTTGAGTTCAGTGGATGGGGTTTCCCCAAATTGTTTTGCAATATTTTTTATCTGTAATGTTTATTATTTGGAATTTTAATTTTTATCAATGAGTATTAATTTCTAATATGGAAATTATTGATGTATTTTTTATAATAATGATATATATTTCATATGTTATTGTTGATTTTTGTGTTTTTTATTGATTTTAGATGCTTATATTGTTTGAAATTTTTATGTAGTGAATAAATTTTAGAAAATTAATCACAATTTCTAATAAATGGACCATTAGCACTAGTATTTAGCTTTTCGTGACTAGCAACATCACACGATTTCATGATTAATTGCACCTTGATGAGATAGTCATGATATGGATTGATTATTGAAGATCTAGGGTTCATATAATCGATGATGGTATGAGATCATCCATATGTGATAAAAGATATTATTTCATCATAAGTTCTAAATATTATTAATGTTTATTTTAAATAGTTAATTTTGAGAATTTTATAAAATTTGACCATGAAAATAATTCAAATATTATATGATGTCTTTCTATCACTACAAGAGAACGTTGAATCATTTTCATAAATTATATCTTCAAAAATATATGTCTTTTATTTTTCCCAACAATCATCGTAGATTTGAATAATATATGATGTACAAATTAATGATATTACTATAATAAAAAATCATTTTTTATTATAATTTAAAAAAACCCTGGAATTAGTGAGATTGTGAATTTTTAAAATGAATATCATGATTGAATTTTTTATAATTTATATCCTCAAAGGGTACATAATGTATTTTAATTTTTGTTTTATCTATCATATTATTTCACATATGTATTATAATTTACTTCAAATATATATATATCATAATTTCAATGTTTTACCTTGAGTCATGATGAAATTACAATGGAGGGTGGTGAGACAATCCCATTTTAGGATGTAATCACTATCATAACACATTAGAAATAGATTAAACATCAAATTAATATATATATATATATATATGAATTTTTCAATACTTATCCCTTTGAAAAAAATTAGTTATCAAAAAAATACATTTTATTTCCAATATACATTTTACTATATCTTTTTGGTTAATTGATATTATATTTTGAAATTTCCATAAATAATTAAATAGTAATTGACATTTTTTTTAATCTGGTCTATCTAAAAAATTGAGTTTATTTACATTATTTTTAGTTAAAAAATATTTATTAACATAAATATAAATTTATATAAATTATTATAATCAATATTTAGTACAAATCATCAATTCCTTTCAAATATATTCGAGGATAAATGAAATCAAAAGTGTCAAAATTAAATGTAATGATTTTTAAAACTATTAATTTGTGGTATGAGTAAATATTTTTTGGAAAATAAATAATTAAATGAAGATAACTGTAAATAATAAATATTTTCTGTGGAAAATTAATATAAATTTTATACATAAGTTCTCATTTATCACTTTTCATCTTATACCTCTAATCAATATTCATTTTATAAATATGAATGGTAATTAAACATGTCTTTTATTGTTCAAATGATTTTTAAAGAAAATAAGTGATTTTTATTTATATATAATGTAATATTAAGTATCTAAATATAAATTTTTATTCTAATTTTATCTAATAGTTTATAATTTAAAATAATAAAAAATGAGTAGTTTTTTTCAAATAAAAAACCAGAGACAATAGAGTAACTGAATCATTTATTTCTTATGATACAATTTAATTGAAATGATTTGAACATATATATTAGTAATTTAAAAATATAAAATTATTGACAAAAACATTAAATGGGAACCAATTTTCAGTTTTTATTGATATAAGGAAATCAAAATTCAGATTTTTATTCTAATAATTAAGTCAAACAAATTGGTTGTAAAATATTTTCTTTGATTGTATTTATAATTAAACTAGTTGAACCTATTTATTTTTCAAATTATTTTATTTTATAAATAAAATCATTGATATTAAGATATATAAACCCAAAATGTATTCTTCTATATAAATTATTATGTAAGTGAAAAAATACCAGGTTAAATTATTTATGGGGTCATTAATGATATTTTCATTATATGAATAATTGATTAATATACATTTTACCGCATATTTTAAAATGGATGATTCCATAAACATTCATGTCATTAAAATTTAATTTTTTTACACAACTAAATTAAATGAAAACATTATATTATCATCCTGACTATATATGTTGGAATGTTTTGAATCATGATTTGTTAAGAGAAAAAATACATAGTATAATATGATGTTTCAACATCAATTATCTAGTGATAAAAAGTGATAATATATATTCCTTCATTTCATCCACACTAATAAATAAATATTTTTTTATCTGTTTCATTATTTTAATCTCATTAATAAATTTTATGAAAAAAATTTTAAAAAAATTGACATTGATCAATATAATTATACTGATGTAATGTTAGAGTAAATATATTATTTTTTCTATCCTAGACAATTTATACAAAGACTTAATGTAATTATTATGTCTAAAATATTTATACAAATAAATTTTTATCGGATTATGTTAGTGTTTTTAATCTTGTTGTTATCACAATATTTTTTTATAGTGAATTTGAAAAAGAATATTCACTATTATATAGAAGGGGAATCAATATATCATTGACGATAATTTTTATTATTCCAAATTTTATTCTGATCATGTTTTCACAAATTTTCCATGAATACTTTTAAATGATTGTTTATGTATTGGGTTATAACTCCATTTAAGATAACGTGCTATAATTTCCTAAAACTCTATTAAAGTGTTTCACTTGGAAACAGAAATTTTTTTATACTAGAATGTGGTAAAAATAGGTTATTTTTTACTAAAAAACTTTATACAATTTAATGGTTAATTTATTATGAATAGTAATATATATATAGTTTTATTTACCATATAAAACACATAAAAAGTGTTATATGTATGATATTTTAATATGTACTATCCAATTTTACACCAGAAACCCATCATTTCATTAATATTAAATTTTTATAATTTATTAACATATTATTGTGTTATATACTATTTATTCTAAACAACACACTATTATATAGACAAATTTCATATCATTTTTTAAATATCCAATTAATTTATTAATATATTAATAATAACATTGTAATTAAATAAAAATATATATAAAACAATTTAATTGTTTTATTAACAAAAATATATTATATTAAAGCCTAGAATTTTAATATATAGATTTTTAGATTTTGGAAACAATGAATTCTTGATATTTCTACAAATAATTTTTTAGTAAAATATATCATTAAATATTTTATGGATATAATAAATATATATCTTAAATAAAAACAATATTTATATTTTTTATGATGATTCCCTTGTTTTAATGTCTATTTCTCTATGTATTTAATTTAATTAATCATTTCAATCATAAATGTTTTAATTTTTCTGAGTGTTTGATACTATGATCCACCTGATTATGTTTAAATTTTATGACTTTTAAAAAGTATAACCCCAAAAAAATTATCTAATAAAATAAAATGTATATAAAAAACAATATTATTAAAATGATATTTTAAACTGCCCCGACCCCCTCCCAAAATATATGCCCCCCCTTAGCTGGTAATAATGAAAAGCTGATAATGACACCCGATTCTTGTCTCTATTAGGCCCTAGGGTGATGACCAGTACTAAGGGTACAAATATCTCAAAATATGGGAGGGATTACACTTTATAAAAATAAAATACTGAAATATAAGATGTAAGAACCTAAATAAACACAACGTTATATAAAAAAGAAATCCAAAATCCATCCCACATGCATGTATAGAAATAATACTATTAAAAATGAGAAAATATTTGAGGTAAACAACAAAATAAAAGCTATGCAGCGACACAAAAATTGACCCAGTGTCTGACGTAGTAATGCCTAGAATTGGTCACATAATCCTCTTGGAGACCGGAAAATAGTTTTATTTACGTATGGTTAGAATTAAAGTATTTTCAAAAGGAAAAACCAATGTATCTCATGAAAATGTTAGATAATAATATTGTTGCATCAGTGAGAAAATAGAAGAACCAACAACACCTAGAATAGAATACTAACCATGCCTACATCACCAAGGCCCTCTCACCATGAAATGGAAGACATGTAACATGATGTAGTTCGAAATTCGGTTATTGGGTAACCAACACAACTTTTCCAGTGATTAACTACTTTCACACCTAAACAGAAAACATCCTAGACCTCCGACCTCTTTTGAATGTACAGTGTCATAACCCACCCACACACACATGGGACTCACATCTAGTCTCTTATCCTAGGGAAATAAATCTCATCTCATCCCTCCCATACACACACCTGGGAAACGTATCCCATCACATCCCTCCCCTTGACACATGGGCATCATACCACATCACATTCTAAAATGACATGGGGAAGAAAAACACATCTCATCATGAGGAGACCTAAAAAAACTCAATCCATCTGGAAGACACCTGGGAAATCAAATGCCACACAAACACACCTGGGCCCCCAAAACCACATACTACCTGAAGAATCTTGGTTTATCACTGCTTGGAAGTGGAATCAAGGAAGAGCGGGTGGCTAGCCATCCATCCTCCCATTAGAATGATTTGGAAACACACTATCCCCTATGATAGTGGGGGTGTTCGACACATGGGGATCAACATGGGTGGGGTGAGTATATAAATCACAAGTAAAAAATAAATTTAATAATGATATGATTACAAACACTCAATCCCATCATATTGGTATCAAAACAACCTCTACCGTAGTTGGAATCAATAATGATAACTTCATATGTTAATAAAAAATAATGAGGAATCACAATCACTATTCTCTCATCACTAATTAATTTCATTAAATATATTTAACCATAGTAAACTATTAAATCATTATGTTAAATGTTCACATACAAATTCCTTACCATTTTCCAAAAAAAAATTGTTTCCATATTAACATTATTATGTGTTTTTCTTCTCCATCACTAACATGGAAACTACCAGTTATAGCACACAACAATTCACATAGAAATGTCACACTAAGTGTAAATAACAATTATAAATTAACCCAACTATTATTTCTGATTCGTTTAACACCCATTCATAACATAAAACACATCACTCTCGAGACACATAGTGATACTTTAGGCATTCTACTTCTAGAGAAACATGAGAAGAATTAACCATACAAACCCATATCATCATCATTCATCCATTTCATTCTAGCCAGTCCATTCTCTCATCCATGAAAAACACCTCTCATAGCCACACCCACCAACACATATCACCACAATTTCAGCACACCCATCACAACAAGAAAATGAGAATAGCACAACATAATCACATCCTTGTAGCACAACATTACCCACCCCTTCCACAATCAATACATCTCTGCACATGAGATTCTATTACATATTCCAAACCACTCCACAAAAAATGACATTTTTCACAACCATATCACCACACAAAAAAACAAATTTTTATGTTTTTCAAGGCGTATCTTGTTAAATTCCACATGTTAAATTATTCGGTTATCATAGAACTAGATTGATCCCAGTTCAACCAATTATTATTTGACAGTACATGGAAAATAAATTTCACATACAGAGATTCATTGGAAAAAATACTAAAAATAAGAATTCACAATCCATCATAGATGTTCAAATAAGGACCAAAAATAAACATGAGTTTTTGTAGGCATATATCAAATACAATTCACAACATCAATAGGTATTGAAGAAGAACTTATGTCGCCTATCCAAGAAATACATTTTGATCTTAAACATATCTAATTATATTAATTTTTTTGTATTCTTTTATATTCCAAATGGGGGAATCCATACACTGACCCCTTCATGATAAAAAAATAGAACTTATAAGATGGAATAACTACCTCGATGAAATGGTGATTATCACTTCCTGGGTGCACCAATGAAGGGGGAACTCATATAGTGGGAAAGGCCTCCTGGGTAAAATGTGATCCATAATGTTGTATCACAACAACTTGCTCCTTGGGGATGGATGGTTCTGGGGGATTTATGGAATCAAGGGTAATGGGAAACATTCATGTATAAAATGGAATTGAGTTTTTAAAGGCTAGATCCTATATTAATGGGGGAAATAGTTTTTAAAATCCATTAAATATGGATGTTGACCAAGACCACACTGTGTGGATGACAAAAGATGATTCATGTTTTTAAAAGATAGATACAATTCAAAACGGCTCTAAAAACAATTAAATATGGTATTAATCACATTTCACATAAAATAAAAAAATAATTTGGACAAACTGGAAAAATAGGAGAATTATAGAATTTTGGAAAACTGTTGGAGATGCCTTAATGTTAGTTGAGTCACTGGATCAAGTCACTAGTGTGACTCTCCATTAGACGAGAAATTGATAGATGAAATTTTATTGGGTGACTCACCATTGGATGAGTAAACATCGGATGACTCACCGCTGTCGACCAACCATCATGACTTTCTGTCACCGACTCACCATTGTGAGCTACTTGTTCCAGTCAATTTACATACTTATCATCATGACATGCCATCATGACAAGACATCGTGAGTCACCATTGGTAGCCTACCATCACGAACTACCCCCCACGACCTACCATCAACGACTCACAATTGTGAGTCACCGGTGCCTGTAACTAGTTTGTGTCACCGATGCAAGTCACCATTCCGAATAAGCAGTCCTGACTCACTGGTCCTGAAACGCCATTATGAGTCACCACTGTGACTCAATACTAGAGGCACTCCATAATGATATATTGGCCTTACACACCATTGAAATAAATTGGACTTTTGGAAAAACTCTTGAAATGAGTCACTATGACATCTGAGAACTCCATAAGAACTGGATTTTCATAATGAAATTGACCAAAGAGGTCCATGAAATTAAATCAGTTACATGTCAAACTATACTCATCCTCAATAATCTACAGCCAAGATATAATTATGTGGTTTTTGAAAAACTACCCCATGAAATACCTCATTAGGACCCAACTACGATTGAAACACTAATACTGACTAAACACATCAATGTCCAATGATAGACAAACCTATTTTAATTTTTAAGGAATGTAAACACAACATATATGAACACCTCTTAAAATATCTGAAAACCTAAACATCCCTATGAAACATCACATAAGAACAATAACCACACTATCAGAACACATGAAATAGAAAATTCCATCCTCAATATCATGATACTATCCTCTCCGGCAGGAACTAACTCTGCCGCACAGGTTTAATCGCATCACAATTAATGTGTCTTGATTAAGAATCATGTCCCCAAATTTTTCACGCATGATGAATTTATCACATATCACAAAATAAGAAAAAAAACACATATCATATCACACATGGTTTGAAAAACACATCACAATGAAAAATATAATAGGAAAAAATTCAAACCAACTCTTGGTATTGGGAAAGCATATGTACTTATCTCTCCCAAGAAATCTACTCTAGGCCACAATACTTCCACAAAACAAATACCAAAAGAATGGTTCACCCAAAAAATAAAATCACCTGATGATCATAGATCTATACTAGTCAATGCATGTACGTCACATCAACTTTGACATACAACTCTTACTAGGAAACGATATGGGGGTCATCAAGATGATACCGACTGAGTTGAGATATAGGAACGGCATCATGGATCCTCTCCAACTATGGTGGATGTTCCAAGTACTATACCACCTCACCCAAATCCCCAAACACCTCAATGGGTCCAATGAACCTAGGAGAATGCTTAAACCCTATTCCTAAACTATACTTCCCATGTTTAGGTGAAACCTTTAAAAACACGTAGTGCACAACCACGAACTCAAATGTCCTTCTATTACATTCGACATATGACTTCTACCAGTCATGTTCCACTTACATCCTCCCACAAACAATTTGTACATTTTTTTATCATACTATGCACATCCTTTGGGCCATGGAAAAATATCTCCCCAACATTGTCCCAACACAATGGTGAATGACACTTCCTTACATAGAAGGAGTCAAACAGATTCATGAAAATTGTTGAATAAAAGATATTATTGTATGAAAACTATACCAAGAGAAAATTTTACAACCAAGATTCTCTAATGTCTATGATGAATTCTCTCAACATATCCTTCAGCGTCTGGGTAAACCACTCCATCATCCCATCTATTTTATGATGGAAGGCAGTACTGGGTATAACTGTGTTCCAAAGGATTATTGTAATCCCATCTATAATGATGAGGAAAAATGCATATCCCAATCCAATACAAAGAATCATATAACTCCATTAACCAAACCATCTATCCACATTCCACATTTTTATGGAACACACTACACTTATCTCCTTGATCTCTAATATGTGAGACAATTTCCTCAGTTGATCCACTATTATCCAGATAGTATTTTAGCCTCCCTGAGCCCTGGGTAACCCCAAGAAGAAATCCATCAATTGTTAATCCCACTTCTACATGGGGACATTCTCGACTAGAAACAGACTACAGAGAACATGTTTCTCATTCTCTACCTAATGTCACACTAATCACTTCACCATAAACTCTACCACTACCCGTTTCACCCCAGGTTGTGAAAACAATTTCATTGGGCAAAATTACATCATATAAGTTTTTGGGTATACCACTGATGGAGTGTGTTGAATCACAAGATGAAATTATTCATGATTTTAAACTAGAAGAAACAAGTTTACACAGAGTAACATATTATTCTTTCCTTCCTTTGACCATACCTCCATAGCATCACCATGGCCAATGTGATCACACATCACTACTACCTATGAGACTCCCTAATGAGACTCCCCAACATGCTGCATCATATAAGACTTCACTGTCATCTAAAACAAACAACCTCTTCCACCCTCTACTACTTTATCTAAGTGCATGTCTTGATACTCATCTATCAACTTCCAAGAATCAACATATTCCCATACAAACTCCTTTTACAACATGCAGCATTAGGAATAAACCCCAACATTCCCATTCACTGAGGTGTTAGAAAGATCAAAATCATTGTCTGGACTAAACGGTATCCATCTTAATTGTCACATGTATATATTTCAATAAGAAAAGATATACCTTAGATTCCAATTATTTGTGAAGAGCCCAAGGAACTACCCAATGAGCTAATGTCACCAAAAACATAGTGTAAACAAGACAGTTTCAAGATCTAAATAATTATTGACATAGTTATATTCATGGGGACACAACTGCCTATACAAAAAAGAGATCCATGTTTAATGCTTTATCAAGACGCATCCTAATCCCAAACAAGAAGCATCAAAAAATACCTAGAACATCACCTCCTCATTTGGATACCGGAGAACTATATAAATAACCGACATCCCAATATTATTATCAAAATATTCCTTTAACTGCTCGCTCCACACAAAAGCCTAGTCCTTTCTGGTTAGAGTTGTCCAAAGAGCTGAAACTCAAGATAAATTTGGTACAAATCATCAGTAATAACCCACTAGACTAAGATAACTACAATTATTTATAAAATTCATGGGTTCTCCCCATGAAATAAATTAATTGATCATTAATTGGTCTATAACTATTACCTAGTGTGACACTAAATTTCAAATGAAACACACCTCTCATGTCCAAAACATTCATTGGGATGGCTTTCAGTAGAGCTTGTGGTGTCGAAGGTCCAACATTACAGCATGGAGATTCATGGAATTATTCTCTAATAAATTATAATAGATCAAGAATCCATAAATGAATAAAATGATTAAAGGATCATAGAACATGTAGAATATAGAGTTTATAAGCCCCATGAACTGAACTGGTGTGTTCGCAACACCAAACAACATGCATACGATTTCAAAGTGCTCAAACCTTCTCCAAAAGGAATGTTTCTAGATATCTCCCATTGTAACCCTCAAATGATGATTTCCATATTGAAGATCAACCATAGAAAACCAAAAATATCTTCTCAACTGGTTGAAAAAGATCATCAACTTTTGAGAGAGGTTAACAGTTCCTGATCTTCAAATGTTTCAAACTCCAACAATCTATGCAAAACCTCAGACCACCATTCGACTTCATTTAATGACACGTAAGAACCCACCACAAAGACACACTAGTACAAATGAAGACAATATTCAGCAGGTCATCAATCTAAATCATCAACTCCCGAAACTCACAAGGTTCCATCTAATTAAGATACATTGAAATCAGGATACCACCAAGATGTAAATATATTCCAAACATAACGTCATGTAAAAGTTAGGGTGGGTGGGTTAAGTCACAAACTCCTCAATAAAAACATCCATGAAGTACCCAAATATTCTATGAATTTCCACCATATTAGCACAATCTGATCTTACTAATAGCTTGGTATACAAGGAAACAAGAGGCTCAGCACACCAGATACCAACCTGGAAACTCCAATTGCCATCGAAATCCACTCATTGACCATAAATGTATGAAAACACAAATCTTATATAAAATAATATCAAAACAACATGCATAGAATCTAAATAGTTGATGTTGATATTGAAATCATATGGTTTCATTTGCAGCATGAAGAGATCCCCATTGGACTGATTTGGTCCCGTCATCAATATACATCTCCGTCACACATCAAGCATGTCGTTCTAATCATCTATTGGCATACTAAAAAAAGGGTAATGGGAAGTCTTTATACATCTAGTCATAGAGCATGGGATATAATAGTTTCAAAAAAGGAGTGCAATGCTCCTGAATCAAACAAAGTACATACAAGGGTACAAAACAAGTTGATCATAATAGTAATGATCAATAGCCCTTCTATAACATCTAGATCTGTTGTTTTCAACTATCCATGGGTAGAAATTATTCATATCTATTGAAGAGATCCTCTAAAACTATGCCCAGGTCATGGTCCCTGAGGAACACCCTGAGCTTGATATCATCCTACTCTACCTCCCTTCGGTGTAACATAATCCTTCTCTCTCTACTGCTGAAATGGAATTGCTGGGAACTACTACTGAGGCTGGAGTGGAACAAGCCCACCTCAATAAAACTAAGATTAAAAGACTGCTGGGAAATGGTCTTGAAGATGACCAAAGACTCCAGAGAAAAATCACATCATCCACAATCCCATAGGAGTCCCATGGGAACTACTAGAACTATAGACCAGAAGGGAAACTATTGTCGTCATTTCTGAAACAGCCTAAATCTCAATAGTACCAGCACCTGAGATCTATTGTTTACATCCCTACCTTTCAAAGAACTCTATTTTCTCCCCTCTCAAAGTATTCCACCTCACGAGTGAATACACTCGATTGACTCATCCTTCTTGTCGACATTCAAGTTCATCAACAATGTAAAGGGGGAAACTATATACTAGATAGAAGGACAAAGTTCCTCCTCTACACATCTTGCACAAGACTCTTCATTAGAAATTTGATCATAGAAAAAACAAAAAAGAACACTGAACATAATCCCTAGATATTGTACTAACATATTCCACTTGATGGAGGGAGAGTAACTCCTATCACTTTTCATCCTTCATGGTTGATGAATGGAATTCTTCACAGAACTCCTCTAAATTGTACCAAATAATATCAACCGAATTCCTCTCCCCCCAGTACAACAACCACCACTGACTCACAACTCCCCACATATGGATCAGTGCTAAAGAGATACCATTTGCCTATTTGAGCCCATATCAAGATGAATGTGATCTCAATCTCCCCGGGTATCTCTCTATCTCCCAATCTGAATGAATTCTACCCTACATTCCCAAGGACCACTAATAGAAAGAACAAAACATGCACTACCACTGGTCCTCCTCTTCCATGGGATAAACAGTATTCCAATCAACAGAGTCGGTCTACAAATCCTAAAATACTCATGATACACATGAAAGATGCCTAAGTTCCCTAGAAAAAAAGGTGAACAAGGAATTACTATGCATTTGTAGTAGGTAATTTTAATTAAGATTCATATTAACTCAATTAAATAATTATTTTATCCATTTAAAATTAATAAAAAAAGCCCAATTCAGACAAGAAAAAATGTCATTATGAAACATTTACCTTTCCTAGGGTCTGTATCGGCAAACAGTGTAGCATCACTTGGTTGTTATGTAGCCTCACTATCCTTACATAGAATCATAGGGGACCTAAAATCCTTTGTCCAAGATAGTCTTCTCTGGCCTATGTTATCCACCATGGTCATACTAAATTGTTTCCCTATCAACCCATGAAATCCTCTCTGTTCCTAACCCCAAACGACATCATATCATTCGACCATCACCACAGATACAATTCTATCACGAACCCCTCCCTTCAAAGATTCCCATAAAGGACCGACAATTAAGAATAGTGGAAAATGACACCCAATACCTGCATCCAATGGTCCTTGGGGTGGTGAATAACACCATGGGTATTAATATCTCACAATATGGATGGGATTATACTTTGTAAGAAAACTAGATTAGGAGATAAGATGTATCAACCTCTAAAAAACTCCATGAAATATATAAAAGATAAAAAAACCATCCCACATACTTGTTTAGAAATAAAACTATTTCAAATGGAAAAAAACTCTATTGTATGTACTAGAAGAATAGATAAGCAGTGACACCAAAACTATCCCAATGTCTGAGCTAGTAATTCCTGGGATGGTCCATGGAGTCTTCCTTGAAACCTGAATAAAATTTTATATTTGTAGCATGAGAATATAAGTATACATGATAGGATAAACTAAAGTCTCTTGTTCCAACACGACATAAGAATACAAATTTTTACATTAGAAAATAGTAGAACCAATATCACCTAATTATGAATACTAACCAACCCCAACACACCTTGGAGTGCTCACGAAATGGAATGTGTTAATTAATATAATGTTGCAAAAATACTGAATATTGGGTATATCAAACCAATTTCCCAGTTATTATCCACTCCGAAACCCTAATGGAAAACCTCCAAGTGAACCCACCTCTTCTAAATATCCACATCACAACCTACCCACACACAACTAAGCCTCATAACTAGTCCCATAACCAGAGAAAGTTTAACTTATCATATCCAATATTTAAGCACCCATGCCACATATCACATCACATCCCACCCATCGACACATGGGCCTCGCACTACATCACATCCCGAAAACACATGGGAAATCACAGCACATCTCATCATTGATGTCACCTGGAATAAAACAACTCATCTCATCCTGAAGATACCTTGTAAAACAAAAATTTCTCGAACAATCCTAGTTTCCAGAAACCAAAACCTGGATAAATAATCATGGCCTATAATTTAATTTAAGAGGGATCAGGAATGAGTGTGTGGCCAACCATCCATCATCCCACCAAGATGTTTGGGAATACACCCATCCCATGACAATGGGGGTTTTCAAAAAATGTTGCACAACTAGGGTGGTGTGCACAAATAAATCAATATTAAAAAATAAATGTGTATCATATATGATACAAAACAATCAATCCCAACCTATGAATTTTACAATAACTACTACCTCAGTTTGAAAAAGCAACGATCACAACTGATGTTGAGAAATATTGAAGTAGCTTCACAATGCCCCTTGTTCTAAACACCCATTCACTTCATTATATAGAATTACCAATATTTAACTTTTCATCACATAGTTTAAATTTTCATTGAAATCTTCTTCCCAATTTCCAAACAAACCCATGCTATCCTAACATTATTGATTTTCTATTTGCTTCATCAGTTCCTAGGAAACTACCATGTATAGTACACAACATTCCACACAAAAAATTAATATAGAGGAATAAAAACCCTTCAAATTAAAAAAATTAATATTTACACTTCATTTGACACCCATTCATAACATAACATACATATCTCTGGATACATAGAGTGAATCATTAGGCATACTACTCAATGAAAAACATTGGGATGAGTACCCATACTAACCAAATCCATCTCCATTCTTCAATGTAATTCTTCACAATCCATCCTCTAGACTGAGAAAACCAACATATCACAACCACACCAAAAAAACAAATCTCATCACAATTAATGCTGATCCATCATATCGCAAAACACCACATAACACAACCCAATTGTGTCCCTAATTCACTACACTACCCATCCATTCAACAATAAATCAATCTGTCAACATGGGATTCCATTACACCTTTCAAAACACCCAAAAACACAAGATGGTTCCCACAACTATACCACCACACAAACCAATCAAAATAGATTCACTTATAACAAGTCATATATTCATTAATTCCACATTTAACTTTTCAAGTTACCATAAAAATTTTATAATCATTGGGAATCCATTTATTAGCTACGTGTTCATGATTAATCAATTTAATATAAATACTATCATTTGATAGAATACCTCCAATAAGTATTCACAATACATCACATTTTCACAAACATAGACCACCAACAACCATGATTTTAAGTAGGCACATATCCCATACAATTCAAAACATCAATAGGTAAAAAAGAATTGCATAAGACACCAGACCCACATGTTGATCCTAAAATAAATTAATTTTCCTAATTTTATTTGGTATTATTATATCATTACTAGGGGAAATTCAAAAACACTCCCCATATGATACAAAAATAGAAGAGAGAAGAGAGATTCCCTACATCGACCAAGATATGATTAAGACTTATGAGTTTCACTAATGAAGGGGGAATGCATGTAGCAGGTAGATTGTCTAGAGAAAAATGTGATCCAGAAAGTTATAGAAAAACACATGAATCCTGGAGGAAGGAAGGTTCTATGGAAAATATAGTGTGATGGTTAAAGGTAAGTGTACAAGTAAGAAATGGTTTCCAGTTTAGAAGGTATATAACCTATATTAATGAGGGAAATGGTTTTTAAAATTCATTAAATAAGGATCTTGACCAAGACAACATAGTTTGTATGTTAAGTGAAGGTTTCGGTTTTTGAAAACAAATATATGATTGGAAACGTATCAAAAAACCATTTAGTATAGTTTAAAAAACATTTTACTTCAAATAAAACATTAAAGGTGAGAAACTAGAAAAACTAGGGAATTCTGTAATTTTGAAAAACTATCTGAAATGACACACTACTGCCACTCACCATTTGATATGCTAATAGTAGATGAGTAAACATGGGGTGACTCTCCATTAGATGATTCGACATTGCACGAATCACTGTAGGTGAAGTGCTGTCGTGATCTATCGTTAGTGACTCACCATTGAAGTTTACTAGTTCGAGTCACCGCAATGAAGCAACGATCCTAACTCACGGGCCATGACTCACTAAAACGAGGCACAATTGTGACTGACCAATAGAGACATATCGTTGCTACCTACAATCAGCGACTCACCATTGCAAGTAATTGATGCGAATCACTATATTTACTCACTAGTCATATTATCCCGATCCTAACTCATCATTGTGAGTCACCATTGTAGATCATCACTACCGACCTACCACCATGACCTACCGGTCCTGACTCACCATTGTAACTATTTTATTTTAGAAAAACTAAAAAATGAGTCTCTATGACACCCCTGAACACATCAAACAGTAGATTTTCACAATGTAATAGACCAAATAAGTCTGTCTCAATACAATAATTTTAATTATGTCCCATTCTATTTGGATCAATGTGTTAGTAAAACAAATGAATGAAATTGTCTCTAAATTATCCCATTGTGAGGTTGATTTAAAATTGTGTGTTAAATTGAAATTAATATCTACCAATTTTATCTATTTAATTTCATCCCTTATAATTTTACCAATATTAAAAATTATAAGAAAACAATTTTTTAATTTTATATAAACAAAGATAAAAAATATGATGAATACTTGGAAACAAACATGTCAATTATATTTTTCGATATTTTGAGATATATGATCAATAATTGGTCCCTTAAATAATATAAATACACAAGGCAAAACATCAACTGATTGATATGTTAATAAGATAGATATTTTTTATTAAAGAAAACTAAAAAATAGATTTTTTTAACCCTCCAAGCTTCCATGGTATGCTTCTCTTTGAATAATACAATAGTGTGTGTTGTATGCAACTTCGAGTTCTAACACACACACCACAACCAATCAAACTAGCCATTATGAATATTAATACCCACTTTTTGAAATCTTATAAATTTTATATTTAAAAATGTACTTCATTTTTTGATTTGGAATATCGAAATTAGCCTACGGGGAAATTTTGGTATTTTTCTGAAAAATTTCAATTTTTGATGAATAGTGAAAAAACACTTAGTTATAGTTTAAAACCGAATTTTTATTTAAATAATTAATTTTTTTTAAATTTAATTATTTTCAAAATAGATAAATAATACCTATATAAGTTCAATGTATTTAATTGGAGTTAGTTTAGAGTACTTTTAGATATATAAAAATTTTATTGAACTTTTCACCGTCTTTTACCCACCTCGTAGGAGAATTTGATAATTCATATAAAAAATAATTTTACCGCTTCTGTGAGTGGAATTTCGAAAATCTGAGAGACACGGTTAATATCAAGGGTTAAAATTTGGTTCAATGAGATGAAAATAATTTATGGTGAATAATAACTTTTTACTTTTATTTACCACGGTTAAAAGTAAATAGGGTAATTAAGGCTAAAAATGATATTAATATTACACTAAGACATGTCATAATTCTATTGGACTACTGTATCTCTACCAAAAACAACCTTAGTAATAAATTATTATCATTTAGGTCCACATGGATCATATTAGGACATTTATTATTATTTAATTCAAAGAAGCGTTAAAAGAGATAAAATCAAAGTCTATTTACTAAGAAAAATATAATATAGGGTTATAAAAAAGATAAATTAGATTTTAAATATTAATTAAAAAGATGAAAATATTTCTTAAATAATGGTATTTTATTTATAATTTTTAGAAATTATATAATTTAATTTATTTATGACGCAATACTGAAGCAGTAATTACCTAATTAATGAAATATAAAAATAATTGATATTATAAATATCAAAATAAATGTAATTTCAGACTTTTTAAGAATTACACTATTTTTCTAGGTTAATATGACATATTAGTATTGGTTATATAAATTTGTTTCGAAGTAATAATGCTATTATAAAATTATCAAAATCAAAATACCCAATAGTGTCAAAATTGATATAAAAGAGTTTTTAAAACAAATATTATTTTATTATTTTATATTCTATTCCTAAAAATATAAGGCTCAGCCAGAGTACGTGTATCATGATAGGTGTATCATTAATGGACCACTTGGTGGTCTATTGGATGTATATAGTATTTTTATTGACTATATAATATAAAAATACAAAGTGACATGGTAAATGTCAAACTAATTAACTAAGAGTTAAAAACTAAGAGATAAGGTTAATATAGTTACCCAAACCTGTCCAAAACCTACTGGTTAAGTGGTTTTAAACCCATCCCAACATTAACCTTTAAATAATCCACTTTTTACCCATTAGAAACCGAATATAAAATTATTATAAAATAATATTTCTAGCTTTTCCAAAGGTGCCCCTCTCCCCTCTTATAAAAGGGCACTCCCCCTTCTCACTAATTTACACCTTCAATGCCATTTGGCTCAGCCATCCCCTTCCCAGATACTCTCTAATCTTCTCTAAATTCGACCTAGAGGGCTTAGTATGATCATAAATTCATCCTATGGGGCCCTTTTGATCAAATGAAAAGAAAGAACCCGAAGAAAAGATAACGTCTTCACCACCCTCTTTAATGTTCCTTTCTTCTTAAACTTATTCTTTCTTTGTTATTACCATTCTAAAATAATAACTTCAGTATATTATATATATTTTTATGTTATTATAAATATGGTACAACCATATTTCATATTCTATCAATCCTTTGAATGACATGTCACCATACGTGCGTATGTACGGCTTACCATCTCCAAGTCGTGGTGTAATTGTTATTCAATAAATTATTATTTTGATGGTTATAATAATGATGTTTAATTCATATAAATAATAAATATAAAATGATAATGATTCTTTATATATGATATACCATCCATTTATATATTATTTTAATATCATAAGAATGATATTGTCGCTCGTGCGTACGTACGGACTATTGTCTCCACGAACGCGATGAGATACATTCCCCACCGTATCCACTCAAGACTAAATATCATTTAATGATTAAAATTAATGTTTAAGGACTTGATATCATTTTGGATATGAATAAGATGCAACATATCCATAACAAACACGACTTAAATAACCAAACATATAAAAGAAAATGAGTAAGTTAACGACCGAAACAACGATAATACTAAAATATTATTAATAAATCAATGTTAAAATATCATATATGATATCATATTAATGTTTATGGTTCTTTTATAATTTAATAAAAATTATTTCACCATTATAAAGGAGGTTAACCTACCCCCAACCATGGAAAAGTACAAGGTTGGGGTATATTTCACAATCTCCTCATTTTCTACGGTTGTTTATACGTAATTATCTAATGGGTCCTCATTATCATCTACATCCATGTTTCATAAAAATGTATTTCAAAACATTCTTTATATTTTACCGAATATGGGTTAAAGTAATTTATACCCTTTTTTGATGTTTTATAAGAGGTTTATAAAGGACTATTTCCATCGTTTTCTAAACAATGTCATTTTTTACATTTTCGACAGAATTAATGTGAGAATGTCTTTTTTAACTTCTACGGAGGGTGTGGCTATTTTTTAGCCATTATAAAAACTTCGAGGCTTCCCTTACAAGATTCTAATAATATTTTCAAATTAAAAGTTTTATTTTATAATTATGTGACTTTTAAATGATTTCAAAAAAAGTGATATTCCTCTAAAATAGTTTTGATTTCATCTATGTCAACATCCTTTGATGGATTTTAAGCTTATTCGATGTTTATTTATTATGATACAATTATTCTATATTGTATTGAAGGTTTTATGATATATTTGACTATGGATGTGTTATTTTTATACCATTCATGGGTTCTGGAAAAAGTATTGACATTTCGTATGCTAGTTTTAATACAAATGTTTATGATATGTTTAAACCTGTTCATATGAGGAATGAATTGGACTTAATAAGTGATGGGTGGTGCCCTCTATAGCTCCTCAATGCATTGGTATGTCTCAAGATACAAACTAGTGTCTTGGAACAAGGCATTGATAAAATCTTATTTGTAGTATTGGCACGGGGCCTTGAATATGTGGTTATGATTGTATGGAATTATGCATTCCATCATTATGAAAGTGGTTATTGATATTTCATGTGATTATTAAACTAGTAGAATATCCATGTGAATAAGTAAATGGAATTATTTCATTTAATTTTTTTCATATAATGCTGAAGTTCATGTTTAAAAGGTTTTTGTTTTATTTATACATTGCCTTAAATGTTTATGCTTATTTATAAAATTTTCCGCTATATTGTTATCCTTACTAGAAATTTGAGATCATACCTTTCTATGTTTTATTATTCCCAAGATGTGAAGAAGTATTTTATGAATGACCTGCAGGGATAGTATAAGGGGATATGAGTGTGGAGACAAGACGTTGTTGTAGTTTTCAATTTATGATGTATTGTAAACATTATGAATGTATATAGTGTTTCCAAGACTACTAAACTAATCGGTCATTCAAGACTTGATATTTCTTTTGATCATTCCAATGTTATGTAATAATGCACCGACTCTATGTAACTGGGGTCGGGGCGTTATATTTGGTATCAGAGGAAGTTTAGTACAATCCTTGGAATCTAGATTTAGATAAACTCTTATTAGAGCACATAGATCTAAGTTGGACTTTGAAGATTAGTAGAGAAGAACTTCCTCGAATTTTAATATTGTAGAGATTTTGTTAGTTTTCTGAGAAATACATCCATGTTTGGATACATGTAGGTAGAGTCGGCTCTGGAATAAATATACCTAGGGAAAAAAATGAAAACACCGCTTTGAGCTAGACTCGAATGGGAACTGGTGCATGACAATGGGCTTTGCTACACTCTTGGTTACGACACTCCTAGGGGATATGCTTAGGAAAACTCTCATTTTCATTACAAATAATTATGAAGGGTTTATGATTATATACTTCCTCAAAGAAAACATATTTATTATTATTGATTTTATCCATAAATAGTGCAATTTATGTTTAGTGTTTTACAATTATGGAATTATGTATTTTGATTCATAAACTGATCTAGTTTATGCCATTGTTTAGAAATGGAGCCTAGTGGATGAAATGAAAACTCTATCAACGCAGTCACTCCATGTAAGGATTTCCCTCCTGCTCAAGATAATTATAGTGGAGCTGGTGATGCAAATGGTGCTGATCAACTAATCACCATACTAGGACAACTCACTCGGGTTATGAATAATAACCTTACCCATATGGAGAACACTGATCCACAAAATTGAGGATAAATGTTAGATTGTTTCATGAGGCAGAAACCACCAACATTCAATGGGAGTACAAATCCATTAGTAGCTGAGAAATGGATAAGTTCTCTAGAGAAAATATTTCTGGCTTTGGGGAGTAGTGAAAGTGAAAAAGTTGTCATGGCAGTTTATCGCCTCACTAGAGATGCTGATCAATGGTGGTCATTGATTCAAAACACAAATGAAGATGATGAAGTATCCAATATGGAATAGAGGGAGTTCAAAGAGCTTTTCTTAGAAAAATACTTTCCTCGGGACCATCGAGGAGATATGAAAGACAATTTCTGAGTCTGAGACAAAAGGAGGATGAGAATGTCACAAAATATGAGGATAACTTTACTAGGTTAGCAAGGTATGTTGGAGATTATATATATAACCCAAGAAGTAAGATTGATCATTTCATTGATGGGTTAAAACCATTTCTCCATCGATCATTAGTCCCACAATCCTTCTCATCCTACAAAGACATTGTCTCATGTGCTATAATGATAGAAAAGGAATTCTCTATGTCTTATGACTTTAAAGCAAAGCAACAGAATAAAGGATCTTCTGATCAATCTGGGAATGGAAATAAGGGGAAGAAGGGAATGGTTGAATATCCATCATGTGGTAAATGTGGGAAGAAACACCTCGGTACTTGCTTAAATGGAATGGGAGTCTATTACAAGTGTGGTGAAAAAGGACACAAAGCTCGTGATTTCAATGGGAAGAAGGAAGCTACCGATGTCAAATGCTACAATTGCAGGTAGATGAGACATTATGCCAATGAATTTTCTAAGCGTCAGGGGAACATACCTCAGAAAAGGACAAGGGATCAAGGCCAAGCTTATGCTATTAGTACTACTAAGGTAGAAACTCCGAAAGACGTGGTGGAAGGTAATTTATTGGTTTCCTCATGTTTAGAAAATGCATTATTTGATTCTGGATCATCACATTGTTTCATATCTTCCCAGTTTGCTAAGAAAATTAGTTATTTCCAATTTTATTTGACAAGGGAGTTTTCAGTTAAATCGTTAAAGGAAAGTGTCAATGCAACAATATTTTGTGAACTAGTCCCCATTAGAGCACATAAATGTACTTTATCTGCTAATGTCATAGTCATACCTATGATTGAATGTGATATAATACTTGGTAAGGATTGGCTTTCAGACCATGATGCAAAAAAATTATTTTTAAGAAGAAGGAGGTTTCTATTTTTGATTATGATGATAAGGAACACCATATCTTTAGAGAGGATTCATCACCACCGAATTCTTACCTAGGCCCACCCCTAGTAGGTCAACTGAATTCAATTATTGGGGAGGAAGAGAATGAAATGGTTGTGGGTGAGGAATGGAATGTTCAAATAGAGGATGTACCTATTGTGAAAGAATATGTAGATGTGTTCCGGAAGAATTACCTGGACATCCTCCAGAACGAGAAGTTGAGATTTCCATTTATTTAATTCCGGTATCAAGGCCTATATCGAAGACCCCTTATAGAATGACCACTGTGTAATTAATTGAACTAAATAAACAACTAGAGTAATTGAGTAATAAGGGTTTTATTCACCCTAGTGTTTCTCCGTGGGGAGCCCCTATTATTTTTGTTAAAAAGAATGATGGATCTATGAGGTTATGTATCGACTACAGGGAGATCAATTCTATAAAAATAAAGAACATTTATCCCCTACCTCGCATTGATGATTTATTTGACCAACTACATAGAGCTAAATACTTTTAAAAGATTGACCTTCGATCTGGATACAATCAGTTTTGTGTGACGAAGGAAGACATTCTGAAGACAGCATTTCGAACCAGGTACGGGCATTACGAGTTTACAGTAAAGCCTTTTGGGCTGACTAATGTGCCCTTTGTATTCATGTATCTAATGAATAGATTTTTCAAGGAATATATAGATGAATTTGTGGTGGTATTTATTGATGATATCTTGGTATACTCCAAAATCTCTGAAGATCATGAAAATCACTTGCGCATTATCCTGAATACTCCAAGAAGACATGAATTATATGGGATGTTTAGAGAGTGTGAATTCTGGAATCAAGAGATTTATTTTCTTGGCCATATTGTTTCTAAACATGGAATCTCGGTTGATCCTTATAAGAGCAAGGCAATTGACGAATGGCCTACACTGATGAGTATAACTGAGGTACGCAGTTTTATTAGTTTAGTAGGTTATTATCAACGTTTCATCCAGAATTTTTCCCAGTTGGCTAACCCATTAACAAATCTTACACTTAATGGGGTTAAATTTTTTTGGACAAAAGATTGTGAAAAATGTTTCGTATAACTTAAGAGAAGATTATTCAATGCTCCTATATTGACTCTACCATCGGTGAATGATGGGTTTGTTATTTATAGTGATGCATCAATGAAAGGACTTAGTTTTGTCCTTATGTAGAATGATAGGATTATTTCCTATGCATCACGACAGCTAAAAATTCATGAGAAAAACTACCATACTCATGATCTTGAGTTAGATGCTGTAATATTTTCTTTGAAGATATGGAGACATTATATCTATGGTGAAAAAAGGGAGATTTATATTGATCACAAGAGTTTGAAATAAATTTTATTATAGAAAGAACTCAACATGAGGGAAAGGAGATGGCTTAAACTACTCAAGGAATATGATTGCACGATACACGACCACCCGGGGAAGTAAAATAAGGTGGCATATGCTTTGACTAGAAAAGTTCATGGAGTTTTGAACATGATTAGAATTGAAAGGGATCCTATTTCCATGGATCTACTGAAGATAGATATAGGAATTACCATGTAAGGAGAGACATTGATACTTTTTCAAATGGTTTACATACCATCTTTACTAGAAAGGATATAGAGTTCTCATACGGTTGATGAAGAGTTTCAAAAGATGTTTAAAGCTGTAAATGATGGTACATTGATTGACGTTGGGTATGAAGATGGAATTTTGAAATTTGGGAAGAGACATTGTGTTCCCAATATACCTGATCTAAAAAGGGAATTGATGGATGATGCTCATAGTTCCAATTTCTCTATACAACCTAGGGGAACCAAAATGTATAGAGACTTGAAGGAACATTTTTGGTGGCAAAACATGAAGAGGTATATTGATTATTTTGTGTAAAGATGTATGGTTTGCAAATAAGTGAAAGTTGGAAGGCAACAGCCTTGTGGATTCATGCAACCTCTTCCCATACCGGAGTGGAAATGGGACAATATTATGATGGATTTTGTCATTGGAATTGGAAAGACTCCGAGAAGGAATGATGCAATATGGGTCATTGTTGATCGTCTTACCAAGTTAGCACATTTTCTTGCTATAAGGGAAGATTTACCACTTTCACATCTGGAAAGGCTATATATTAATGAAGTGGTGAGACTTGATGGAGTACCCCTATCTATTATTTTTGATCGTGATCCTCATTTTACTTCATGATTTTGGAAGAGTCTTCAGAAAGCCCTGGATACTGAACTTTATTTGAGCACTGCCTACTGCCCTCAAATAGATGGACAATCAAAATAGACTACTCAAACATTAGAAGACTTTTTGATATCCTGCTCACTTGACTTTCAGGTTATGTGGTATCAATATTTACCTCTGGTAGAATTTTCCTATAACAATAGCTTCCATACGGGTATTCAAATGGCACCATATGAAGCATTCTACAGAAAGAGATGTTTCACACATACCTATCGGGATAATGTTGGTGAAATAAAACTTGTAGAACCAGAACTGGTAGAGGAAATGATGGAGAAGGTAAAGGTAATCCAAAACCACATCAAAGTGGCTCAAAGTAGGCAGGAGAGCTATGCTGACAACCGAAGGAAGGATTTGGAATTTCAAGTAGGAGATCATGTATTCTTGAAGGTATCTCTCTAGAAGGGAGTTATACATTTCAGCAAGAAAGGTAAATTGAGTCATAGGTACATCGGATCTTTCGAAATTCTACAGCGAATAGGGGTTGTAGCTTACTGTTTTGCAAAGCCACCAAGTCTCTCCAAAGTTCACAATGTGTTCCACATATCACTGTTGAGGAAATACATGCCTAACCCAACACTTGTACTCACCTATGAGGATTTAGAACTAGAACCCAATCTGTCTTATTGTGAAGATCTCATCATGATTCTTGATACGAGAGAACAAGTACTAAGAAACCGGACAACTCGTTTGGTAAAAGTTCTATGGAGAAACCATAAGATGGAAGAGGCAACGTGGGAACCCGGGGAACTTATGACAAAGAACCACCTGAGTCTTTTTATGCAATAATATTCTGGAAATTTTTAGGATGAAATTATTTGAAGGAGGGGAGAATTTAACACCCCAATCTTCAACTATACGCTTCTCTCTGAATAATACAGTAGTGTGTGTTGTACGTAACTTCGAGTTCTAACACACACACCACAACTAATCAAACTAGCCATTATGAATAGTAATATCCACATATTGAAATATTATATATTTTATCTATCAAAATGGACTTAATTTTTGGATTCATAATATCGAAATTAGTCTAGGGTGAAATTTTGGTATTTTTCAGAAAACATTCCATTTTTTTATGAATAGTGAAAAAACACTAATTTATAGTTTAAAACGATATTTTTATTTAAATAATTATTTATTTTATTTAAATTTATTTAAGGTAAAAATAGATACATAATACCTATATACGTTTAATGTAATTCATTGGAGTTAGTTTAGAATAATTTTAGATATATAAAAATTTTATTGAACTTTTCATCGTCTTTTACCCACCTCCAAGGAGAATTTGAAAATTCACATAAAACATAATTTTACCACTTATATGGGTGGAATATAAAAATTCAGAGAGGCACGGTTAATATCAATGAGTAAAATGTGGTTCAATGAGATGAAAATAATTTTTGGTGAATAGTAACTTTTTACTTTTATTTACCTCGGTTAAAAGTAAATAGGGTAATTAAGGGTAAAATGATATTAATATTACCCTAAAACATATACTAATTCTACTGGACACATGTATCTAGACCAAAAACAACCTTAGGAATAAAATATTATCTTTTAGGTCCACTTGGATTAGATTAGGACATTTATTAATATTTAATTCATAGAAGAGTTAAAAGAGTTAAAATCAAAGTCTATTTACTAAAACATTTTTAATATATGGTTATAAATAAGATAAATTCGATTATAAATATTAATTAGAAATATAAAAAGATTTTATAGATAATTGTATTTTATTTATAATTTTTATACATTAATTTATTTAATTTATTTACAACACAATGGTGATGTAATAATTACCAAATTAATGAAATATTGAAATAATTGATATTATAAATGTCAAAATAAATTTAATATGAGACTTTTTATGAATTCCACTAATTTTCTAGGTTGCTATGACATATTAGGATTGGTTATCTAAATTTTTTTCGAAGTACTAATGCTGTTATGAAATTATCAAAAACAAAATACCCAATAGTGTCAAAATTGAAATAAAAGAGCTTTTCAATCAAATATTATATTATTAATTTATATTCTATTCTTAACAATCTAATGTTTGGCCAAAGGACTCTTATCAAGATATTAGTATAATTAATGGTCCACTTTGGGGTCTCTAAAATTTATATAGTATGTTTATTAACAATATAATATAAAAATACAAACTGACATGGTAAATGTCAAACTAATTAACTAATAGTTAAAAACTAAAAGATAAGGTTAATATAGTGACCCAAACCTATCTAAAACCTATTTTTTGAGTGGTTTTTGACCCATACCAACCTTAAAATTTAAATAATCCACTTTGGAGCCATTAGAAACCGAATATGAATTTAATATAAAATAATATATCTAGCTTTTCCAAAGGTGCCCCTCACCCCTCTTATAAAAGGGAACTCCACCTTCTCACTAATTCACACATTCAAATCCATTTTTCATGGCCAAACCCTACCCAAATATTCTCTACACTTTCCAAAATTCTACCTAGATGCCATTTTTTGATCAGAAAGCCAAACTATAGAGCCCTTTTGATTAAATCAAAAGGAAGAACCTAATGAGGAGGTAACGTCTTCACCACCCTCTTTAAAGTACCTTTTTTCTTCAACTTCTTATTTCTTTTGTTATTCCCATTCTAAAATAATAACTCATGTATCTTATATATATATATATATTGTGATGTTATTTCAAATATGGTACAACCATATTCCGTATTCTATCTATCCTTTGAATGACATGTCACCATACGTGTGTACGTGCGTCTTACCGTCTCCATGTCGTGGTGTAATTATTATTCAATAAATTATTATTTGGATGGGAATAATAATGATGTGTAATTCATGTAAATAATAAATATAACATGTTAATTATTCTGTATATATTATATTCTTTCCAATTATATATTATTTTAAAATCAAAAGAATGATATCGTCGCTCGTGCGTACTTACAGACTACCGTCTCCACGAACGTGATGAGATTCATTCCCCATCGTATCCATTCAAGACTAATTTTCATTTAATGATTAAAAATAATGTCTAACGACATGATATTATCCTGGATATGAATATGATAAATCCTATCCCTAACAAACATGACTTACGTAAGAAAACATATAAAAGAAAATGAGTAAGTTAACACCCGAAACAACGATAATACTAAGCTATTATTAACAAATAAATGTTAAAAGATCATATATGATATCATATTAATTTTTATGATTCTTGAATAATTTAATAACAATTATTTCACAATTATATAGGAGGGTAACCTACCCCCAACCAAGAAAAAGTACAAGGTAAGTGTTTATTTCACAATCACTTCATTATCCGAGGTTGTGTATACGTAATTATATAATAGGACCTCTTTATCATCCACATCCATGTTTCATAAAAAAGTATTTCAAAACATTCTTCATATTTTACTGAATATGGGTTAAAGTCATTTATACACTTTTTTGACGTTTTATAAGAGGTTTATAAAGGAATATATTTTTCATTTTCCAAACAAGGTCCTTTTTAACCTTTTTGACATAATTAAGGTAAGAATGTCTTTTTTAACTTATACGTAGGGTGCGTCTATTTTCAGCCGTTATAAAATCTTTGAAGCGTCCCTTACATGCTTCTAAAAATATTTTCAATGTAATTTTTTTTAATTATGTGACTTCTAAATGATTTCAAAAAAAAGAGATATTTCTCTCCAATAGTACTGATTTCATCTATGCAAACATCCTTTGATGGATTTTAAGCTTATTTGAAGTTTATTAATTATGATAGAAACCTTCCATACTGTATTTAAGGTTTCATGATATGTTTGATTGTGGATGTGTTATTTTTATACCATTCATGGTTTATGGAGAAAGTATTGACATTTCATATGCTAGTTTTAATACGAATGTTTTTGTTATGTTTAAACCTATTCATATGAGGAATGAATTGGACTTAATAAGTGACAGGTGGAGCCCGCTATAGCTACTCGATGCATCGGTAGGTCTCATGAGACAAACTAGTGTCTTGGCACAAGGCCTTGAAAAAATCTTATTTGTAGTCTTCGTACGAGGCCTTGACTATGTGGTTATGATAGTCTGGAATTATACATTCCATCATTATGAAAGTGGTAATTGATATTTCATGTGATTATTCGACTAGTAGAATATCCATGTGAATAAGTTTATGGCATTATTTCATTTTATTTTTTCCAAATTATGTTGAAGTTCAAGTTTAAAATGCTTTTGTTTTAGTTATACATTGGCTTAAATATTTACGGTTATTTATAAAAAATTCCACTATATTGTTATCTTTAATGGGCAGTTGATCTCATGCCTTTCTATTTTTTATTTTTTCCAGGATGTGAAGAAGTATTTTATGAATGACCTGTAGGGATAGTATAAGGGGAAATGAGTGTGGAGACAAGATGTTTTTGTATTTTTCAATTTATGATGTAATTTAAACTTTATGAATGTATCTAGTGTTTCCAAGACTAATAAACTAATCGTTCATTCGAGGCATGATCTTTCTTGTGATCATGTCAATGTTATGTAATAATGCACCGACTCTGGGTAACTGGGGTCGAGGCATTACAGATGTAATTTTAAGAATTATTATATTGAGATTAATTGAAGTTTCTAAGGTGAATTAGTGGTAGGAATAATCGATAAGACGAATTAGATGAGTTAGTATTACCATGGGATACCTCTAAAGTAGGGACTAGTGAGAGAAAATTAAAATGACTGACTAAATACATAGATTTCAATGAAAGGGAAAGTAAAAGGTGATACAAATGGTGTTTAAAATGGGTTGGGGGTACTGGATGATATTGAATTAAATGTGTGTTTTTTAAAAAATGTGAAGGATGATTCGATAGAGTATATCATTGAATTTTCTACGATATATGTTTAATAGTGAGAGAAAATACCATCATTCTTTAGATTTTATTTTATTTATTCTATAATGTTTATCAAATTATTGATATATATATAATAATTCATTAACTATATATGTGGGTTTTCGAAATAAATTACTAATTTTTAATTTATTATATGTATAAAAAATTTAGAAAAACATTCATTATGAAAATTAAAATATTATATTTTTAGTAAAATTATGATAAGGACAATAATATTTGGTTAATTAAATGGATGTCCAATTTTATATGAATACATGGTGTTTTCTATAGTAACTCATATATAAATTATAATGATTTATTTTATAAAAATCACAATATATTTCATATTCATTATACATTTATATGAAACATATATGATGGTTTCAATATATAATATCTTTTATATGGAATATATTTTTACATAATTTGATAATTATTGATATATTCTAGTTATATAGAACTTACCTCTTTAGAAGTTTATATTTTGCAGATGACATAGACACCATTCTAAATCAAACCCATAGTTTACTAAAATTAATGGGGTGTCAAGTGATATAAAATATGTTTTTTTATTTCATGGAATGTGATTTATTGGATTCGATAAAAATAACTCAATGGAATAGATTTGTGTTCTTAATTAGTGTTTTTTACCCACTTTTTTACATTGTTCATTTCACTGGCAATGTGTTAAATTGATAATTGATCTGAGTTGTTTTTATAAAAATTAATTTTAATCCATTAAATTATATATGAATTATCAAAAAAAATATTTTTCAAATGAAAATATTTTTTCATATTTAATATTAGTATGATTTTAAATAATAGTTTTAGATCTAGTAATAGAGTCTTCATGGGATTCCTAGGATCGTAGAGGCAAATAGATGAGATAATAAAATTAATAAATAAATTATATAATGTGCATAATAGTTTTTTTGATGTTTTGGAATATCTATTGAATGGTATTTTCAGTTTTCAATCAATGATCATCATTAAATCTTGAATGTGGGTTTTATCCGAAGTGCGACAAATCCTTCATAAAATGACGGTGTTTTGATTAACATCAGTCATGGGTGAATTGGTAAATATATTAATTAAGTAATTAATTTATTTTTTATTCAATATCCAATAACTAATAATCCTATTTTAAACCAATTTATAGAATACTCCATGTGTTAAATTCCAAAATTTGGTGATTTGATAAGGCTTTGAAGGATAACTTTTGACAAACGACAGTGAAATCGTAACCCAGTGATCAATTATACTTGGTATGGTCTCCACTAATGATGTTATTGGATCTCAAAAAAACAAAGCCATAGAATCATTCATCGTCATATAAAGAACCAAACTTATAGAAGAAATTTTACTTTTATTGATTTAATCACCAGTTTATTTATCCCGTGTTGAATAAGAATCAATTATTCTAAAAAATTGATTTTAGAGTCGATGAATTTTTTAAACGGATGATATATCTTTCCTAAATTAAGAATTAATAATGGGGTTTGAGCCTTGTTTATTCATAATTAATTTATGTTTTCTCTAAAATTTGATTGAGTATAAACCAAACAATGGTCAGAATTTTTTCACTCAAATTAGTAGTGTGTTCATTTCTACCATTTTTATATGAACCATCTTTGTCGGTATTTCATTTGACTAGTGAAATAAAGTACCTAAAAATAGATATTTCACAATTAATATATGGCATATTATATCATTTCTATGGGTGAAGATATGGTATTGAAGGTAATATCCTAGTGAGATAATGATGACGGAATATCAAGTGTTTTGATTGGGTGTTATTCATTCATGGGATTGTGATTAAGTGATGTGGAAAGATATTAATCAACTTCCAAATTGATTGATGGAAGGAATAAATATTCTAATGATGTACATGGGTAAGCGAACTCCCGCTTTAAGATCATTGAGCATATTCTTGATGAAATTTTTAGAAGATGTGGTATGGGAAATAAGTGTACGATTGATTTTATTTTATGTAAAATTATGGGTTACCAGTCAAATAGTTTGTAAAAATAGATACCGCGTGGATCCCTCATGTTGGGAAATGGATTTTGTGAAGAATAAAATATAAAAAATACCATTTCTATAACAGGAATAATGTGTCCTAAGAAAGGAGACACGATGTGTATCCTAATGCCACACTAGCATGAACACCACCATGTCCATGAGAACAACCGGTATGCTGACTTAGATAGGATATGCCATGATTTCCAATGTTTGCAGACAAATATTGGTACATGATCAAAGCCAGGATACAAGGTTAAGACCATGATACGTGTTCATGACCATAGTACGTTGACCTGGCCAAGTACAAAGGAAGGATCGATGTCCATAACCATGACAATATAACCAATGCATGAGATTTTTAATACCCGAACAACCTCACTAATTTCTAGACATGAATGAAACTTCATGTACTCTATATATAGGTTGTGTATACATTTTATAGGTGTTAGGATCCCTCTTACTCATTTTTTTAGAAGAAGAAATGTTGGATGTGGTCCCTTGTTCATACCTATGAGAGTATAATGATACATAATGTTCTAAACATAGGATGAGAGATAGAATATACATTTTATTCTTGTATACAGTCAAATATCCCATCAGTGTCGCCCATGGTTTGATCCTATATAATTAATTTCATCGCTGGGTTATGTATCCCATAATTTCTATAAATTCATCTGATCCCTATCCTAGGAGGTTAACAACATATCAAATCATGTATCCCTTTTATACCTATGCAAGGATCCCCTACATATGTGTAAACTTATTTACTGTTCCAATGTACAGTTCTTCTCTATGAGGAATGTAAGAAATTAAATACAGATGAGAATAACCAGCATTTGCAAGAAGCATGGAGTGATGCCTCTTAAACAATAATTTCATTAATGCCCCCAATTGAGTCCAATGATTGTAGTAATGAAATTACAATACAAGGGGACATTGATTAAATCATTTTTATAAATGGGTTATTAAATATATAATATCATATAATGATTTACAATCCTTCTAGATGATGATAAGAATAATATAACTGATTATTCATGTTAAATGATTTCGGGGTTCTCTACTGGGTATGATTATACTTTCCCCTGAATGGTATCAGCCCACATGAATCATTTCCTATATATACGATATGATGTACATTGTATTCCTAGGTGGAACAAGAGTGGGTGGAGTATAGTGGATCAAGATACACAATATTTTCTTCTGATATATTCATTTGACATAAGTCTCATCCATTCTTATTGGATGGAATAATTTTTTGTTTTTCATGTTTATATTTGGCCCATTTATATTCATATTGTTATATCATAAACTAATGTGGTATTTTGTGGTAGTAATCCATCTTGGAATCAATTTTATCATTTATCAATACATTATATTTTTTTAAAGGTGTGTTTGTGGAGGTACTTTAGGTTATGGTCTCCCATGTGTGTGTTATTACTAATAGGTTCTTTTCATTGGCCCTCGGACTAATGACGACAATATTGGGGTTTCATAATTTTCATAATATGGGCTCGTAGGGGCATTGTGGTTTAGGTGATGATATTTATGTCTCAAAGAAGAGAAATTTTTGGATTGGAGTTTAGATATTTTATGGTTGTTAGGTTTTTTTGGGATCTATAATTTTAGTGTAAATGTGTCTTGATTTTGGATATAAGACCAAGGATACTAATTTTGGCTCAAAATTTGACATATTAAATTACTAGGAATATAATAACCATTTTTAACTCATTACGTGCATATAGTGGTTATATGGAAAACCTCTATACATACATCATGGAGGAAAGTCTAGTGCTTTTCATGACCTTCTTGATTCATCCCAATAGATATAGTATGTGACTACGGTATATGTATAATTGTTTAGGATTCCTCGAGTGAGATAGTGATATAGTATTCCATATCAGGATAATGATTATTATTGATTAAGTTATGGGTCTCTAGTTAAGGGTCCTATAGATGATGTGGTACATCAGGGGGGTTTTCGGGTCATAAATTCACACATGGAGAAATTTGTTGACATGTCAGCTCAGTTAAAGGACATGAATATGATAAGCATACTCCATGAGTTTGATAGGATAAAGACACTCTAGATTCTATGAGATTAAAACTTATAGGATGTAAAAAATTGGCTAAAGTATTTTAGGCATGTTTTTTAATACATTTAGACCCCTCCTGATTATATTGTGGTGTTAACATCTATCCTTATCAATGGATTATTAGGTGGATGTTGGAGTCTACTAACATAAATGCATAACCATGAGATGCTCACCGTGATAGATCATGATAATACCTTCATAGAATAGTTTTACCAAACTACATTTTTATTAGTATGAATCCATGATCTAACTGATCTTCATCAAGTTAGTGCGAATACATTATATTATTTTCCGGGGTTCACTAACATGTCATGGTGCTCCGTAGATATGGTATGAGACATATTTTTTTGAGAACCATCCTTCATATTTTTTCATCCCAAAGTCATTTTGATTAGTTTGTATCACATTTTATTTCGTATTATATATGGATGATAGAAGAATCCATTTGATGTATTGATCATTACGGATGAGTAGATTTCGATGGTTGGTGTTGGTAGTGGAAACCATCAAGCAAAGACATCGGTATTTTATATTAGATAGAAGACTAAGGGGTACATGGATTAAATACATTTATGGAGACATCATTAGGATAAAAGGTCAATCATTCATGAATATCAATATGGTTATGCATATCTGATTGATAGACAGTTCTACTCCTATAATGAGAGGGGACATCTCTCATGGGATTTTCTAACCCCCAAGCTGGTTGATCGGGAAATGGTTGATGTACTACATTGGAAGAGTTATCCATTTTTGTAGGTAGAATAATTATGTTTTTTATGAGGTATAATATCTTGGAGAGATGTGGGAGGTCGATGAGAATTTTGTCTGTTTCCACCACTAACCCGTTGTGGTCTACAGTAGGCTCTAGGAGCTCATGATTATGGATGAGGGAAACATAATGTAGTTGGGGCTTATTAATAATTTTTTCGAGGATTATTATAGGTATGATCTAATCATTCACTAAATTAAATACAAAATGTATAGAAATTGATAAGATACGATCATTTCATTCAACACCAATATGAAAATATCATGAAATTTTAGTGCAACCTATGGATTGATCCTTTGATTTAGAGACTCTAACTAGAAGAGATTCAATGATCATACACTACTGTATATAAGGTTACCTAAACCAAAAAGAGGAGATATTATTATGGGATATTTTCCTATTTAATAATAGGTATTATGACATAATAATTGGTATGGACTACCCCTCCTTTGTTGATGTAATGTTTGATTGATTTAGGTGAAAGATACGGGGTGCCTAAGATGACGGTATGAGGTTTTCCATCATGGTTTAAAATAAATTCCTAGAATATTAGGATTGGATAATGTGAAAAAGTATATATATTATAAAACAAAATCATTATACTCTTACCATTTCATAAGAATATGTTCTAAGTATTCAACTTCCTACTATTGTAGTAGAGTATGATGTTGACTTCCCAAAGGTCATGTCGAGTTATCTCCCCAGTAATAGATTGTATTTTCTATATACATCCTACCATGGAATACAGTAATATATTTTATATTATATCATATGATTTCTATGGATAATCGAGGGTGAATGATGTTGTTAGAGTATTTCTATAGGGGCATATTTTTCATACATTGATTCTCTCCTAAGGAAGCAGTTGGTTCATTCTCTAATATGGTTGATGTGACATGAGTCTTATGTGAGGATTTAAATTCCTAGATTTTAGGAAAATAAAATATATGTAAGAAAATAAATATATCTACAAATAAGTAGATTAGTTTATGGGTATAAATTTGTTTCTGAATATTGATATTGGTCCGGGATATCAGATGCTCCATGTTTGATATAAGGATATACTGAATATGAGATTCCTATATTACTACATTCTCTAAGAGAACATTATGATTCCATTAAAAATTATTAATTCCATAATTATGTTCATTATAAATTTAAAATAGACCATTAAAACCATATTTGAATATTTTTTTAGTTTCCTTCACCAATGAAATCCCTGTGGACTCAGTGTTAATGTATAAGCAAGTGAGTCGTTTGGGAATGGTCCTAGACATATATTGAGAAAACCATCATTATTGGATCCTTATAAACAAAAAATAATCACACTTAGATGTCACATATGAATATTTGAATGTTTATTAGATAACATAATGATCTATGCCACAATCATCTTGGTCTAGTGGCATGGGAAACATGAATAAATAATTAAAATGTTCATAAGTGAACGATACCAACTCAATCAAAGTTACTGTCAACTAGAAATATTATTATAAATATCATAAATAATAACATTTGTTAAAGTGATGTGAAATTAATCACAATAAATAAAGATATGAGAAGCTAAATAAGGGTTAAACAATTGATATATCAACATAAAATTGGAATAATGGTATCAAAATATGTGATTAGTATATAAAAACCATAACCCTCTAATCATAGATCATAAAGTTGCTCATGGAAAAAATAATGGCTATTAAAATGACATAAATAAAAACTAATCAAAGAACATGATTGATGAGGACATAACATTATCATATGACATGTATTTTTCCCTTAATCATAAGAATAGAAAATAATTTTTTTAGTGGAGTATACTTATTTCCAATATTATCCTAGTTGATTGGTGTCACTGACCAAATCATCATAGTAGTGATGGTTCATTTTGAAGATTATTATTATGAATTATTTTCACTCCCAAATACATTTTAATAGTCTTGGTTAACATTCAATACTATTTTAGTGGACAAATTACCATGATAAAATGGGTTTATTCCCCATTCACATCCTATTTATACCTTGAGACATCAATCGTTACCAAATGCATTGGAGGGAGATATGGCCCCCACCATTACATAATGAAAATAACACAAAAGTGTAGTGAAAGAAAATTAAACATTCATTATATTAGAAACCATGATTATAAATGAGTTGCATAAAAATTACATAATACAATAACCCATACTGAATGAAGGGTGTTTCAAAAAAATTAATTATTTTTTAATAGAAAAAATATCAAAATGGAATGTGTATCATAGATATCTTATAGTTATAATAATAAACCACCCAAAAAAAGATTATGGAACATAAAATAATGTCATCATAAATGGAAAATGGATTTGAAAGATTCTTCACAACATTTCTTGGGAAAATTTGACACTTTAATTTAAAAATGAACATTAAAAAACAAAAATTTCAAAAAAACATTGAGAAAATAATTTTTTATGAAAATATCATTTTAATAATATATATGAAATTTTAAAATATTTATTGGCCATGATCTATAGAAATTAAATTCATGTATTACATGTAAAATTAGATACTTCTTTCAAATTTTTAAAAAAACGAAATAGGTCTAGCATAAAAAATATCATAAAAATTATTTTATAAAAGATTTAAAAATTAATAATATAGAAAAAATGATTTAAAAAAATATTATATCATTATTATAAAATTGTTATTAACATTTCAAGAAAACATGTATATAGAAGAAAATGGTTTTTGATTGATGAGATTAATTAAAATGGTTTTCTTGAAAACAAATATTTTTGAATTTTGAGTAAATAAAGTTATTAAAATGATGGAAAATTATACATAGAAAATAACTATAGGATAATAAATTTCATGATTTTATTGAGAAATATATGATAAAATTTTTTCAGTGAAATAAAAAATATAAACAATCTCATCCACAAATTTTATTATAACAGTATACACTTACCACTTTAGTACCTCTTGTATCACAATTTCCATGGTTGTGAAAACCCCATTGGGGTATGTATATCCAACATTTTTCATGATAATAATCATGAAATAAATTCATAGGTATTATATAAACCATCTAAAATAAATATGTGGTGAATATGATATATGTCTCTTAGAAACAATATGAGAATATAAATCCTTTAAAATTAGTCTTGACATCCTTAGTAAATATTTTAATGCTCTATATAATAAATAAAATTTACTTATAAAATGTTAGAAGACCATAATTATATATATAATACCATTTATTATTTACATATGACCATTTATTTCCCATATATTAACAATTCCTTTTTCAAATAATGTTTTAGGTAATAACATAATTGTTTTTTAATGTATATTTTGATAAGGTGGTTTTAGACATTTCACATCGATCATGGTTCTATATTCATAAAATTTTAACTACTATATAACATTAAAATATAATAATTATATATGTATTTAGATTAATATAATAATGACATAGATCGAAAATGAATTACACCATTCATGGAGATGAGAGGTCATACATATTAATGGACACAATTTCAATTATTTTGAAGGATGAGATGAAATAATGGTAAATAATATATCACAATTAAATAGAAATTTTTATTTCATATATATTAAATTTTTCATATAATTTATGATCGTTACCCTTCATGTAATGTTTATGTGAAAAACTATGCACATAGGTTCAGGAGGGGGTTATACATCGTACACATAAGAGACATTACTGTATTCTCATGGAGTGGAATTTAAGATGATATATTGGATATTAAATTTTATAAGTATTAAAATATAATATATATAATATATAAATATGAAATACATCATTATATCAATCCATAGGTGGTGGTGATGGAAAATGAATTAAATCATTTCACTAGGTGGAAGTCCGTCATACACATGATCGAAAATTTAATTTACCATTTTAGGGAAGATGATATAGATATATGTTACAACATAAAAATAAAAAATATATATTTATATATTAGTTAATGGTGTTTATATATTTAAATTATTAGGAAACTAAATAAAGTGGTAAGAGAAGAAATAAAAAACAGACCTTATTAATGGAAATTACCCATATATAGAGCAACCTCCTATAGATCACTTATTTAGGATTACAATATTGGTATTTTTAGAATAACAGTAGCTCTATGATGTGTATAAGGATATTTATAGGGATATTTAGGAAGGATATGGTTGAACCATAGGGATTAATAGGTGTTAATGAGTGAGGCTAGGTTGTGCACTTTTATAATAGGCGAGTGAATTGATTTAAAAAACCAAAACAATTTAATAATTTGAATTCAAACACACAAAAAGTGCCTCAAAAAAATAATGTAATTGAGGTATGTTATTCAATATAAAAACCTCCAACACCAAAAAATCACACATATTATAGAAATGTTATTTCTTATCAATTATGTTTACATTATTTTTCTATTTTAGTTTTCAACATGGATACTTGTATTTATTTATAAACTAAAGTTATTTAATATATAAGAATAAAATTTAAATGTGAATTACTAGGTAATTTTTAACCGATGGTTCTAAATATTAAATATGAATTATTATGTAAAAATTTTATGTTTTTGGATGATTAAATTTACCACAATAACATTTATAACAAACACATTTTTAACCATAATTAAAAAAATTAAGTTTTGTTGACATTATTAATATCTATGTGTAAAAATTTGTTTAACATAATATATAGTATAAATTATTCCAGTTCTAATTATGGAATCCAATTTATCAAATTCATATCATATCATTTAATGAATTAAATTTAATATTAATCCAAATGATGCGATGAAAAGTTCATATTCCAAAGAGATTTTTTTAAAAAGTATAAAATGATTCCATATGAACATTCAATATTAAATTGATTCCAACAAACATAAATTTTACAAAATAATATACTATAAGAATAATTTCACTTTTAAACATGTATTAAAACTTAATGAGGATTGTAAAATATATAAACTAAAAGGTGATTTGTAATAAAAATTTGTAATTTTTACAATTATTCAAAAATTAATCATTCCCAAAATTCTAAATAATTCACTCAATGATAATTTTCACATGTATATTTTAAATAATATTTTTATTTTTTTTCAAATAATATTTTTAAATGGTGAAAAAATTAGAGTTTTCATTTATCCACATAAATCATTAAAATCGTTTTTTGAAAGAATAATACTTTAAAAACTTATAAATACATAATAAAACATTAATTCAATTATTATTAATAATTTTCTGAATATTAATCATTATAAAAATAATTGAATGGTGTTTATTAATATTCATACATCGTTTCTTAATAACAATGATATAAAATTCATATTTTAATAATAATATTAATAGTATATCGTGGTTCATTGAAACTCGATGTTTCATGTCACAAACGAAATGAAACTAATAAAAAATTAATTAAAAATAATATATTTCATAAAATCTAAAATAGTTTGATTATACCCCCATAAATAAATTTTAATTGTGAAATTATATAACATTTTTATAAAAAATGAGGATACTTTTTCAACATTAAACCCTGAGGTTCCACCTGTAGTTTCCTCTAGATGGTGTATTTCTCACAAAACATTGACAATTTGTGTTGTCCTGTTTCATTTCACTTCCATTCTATGATCAATAATTTAATCTAAATTTTCATCATATGATTTACCATGTTATATTATTAAGAACTATGAGTTTAGAATGTGTAACGGATTAGGTATGTACCTAATGAGGAAAAATACATGGAAAATATCAGGTAATATAGAAAGGATTAGTGGAAGAATAAATCAATACGATACAATCATGATAGGTTCATAAATTTTTAAGGGACAGATATAACTTGGTCTTTGATTACCATTTATTACAAACCACAATACCTTATTCCATGAATTAATTCACTGAAACTAATTCCTACCAATATAAATTTATAGATCTTCCCAGAAATTTTCCGCAAAACTTATCTGTTAAAATTAAGACGCCCTTATGTCTTAATATATAGATATAACATTATCTTCCAAATTTTCAGCAAACTCATCTCCCAATAGATTTTTTCCCCATAATTATACCATCATTTTTTAGAGCAACAAATTTTTCCATAGAGTGATTCATAACAGGCCATATGAATTCTCAAGTGAGACCTAATTTGGAACAAAATATAAAGAAGAGGAATATGTTCAAACTGATATAACATTTATGTCCATTGAAAAGTATCTATAAATAACCTATATGGTCTGAATTTTGTTTTCTTATAATGAACATAAATCTAATGATTATATGTAGTGAGTAAACACAGCTATTTTTAAAGATGTTGAAGATGAATTCTATAGAACATCGAGGAAACCCTCATATCCCAATCAGATATAATGGAATTTTGAACTCCATGCTGCCACAACACTTCCTTATTATATATCCTGACATATTGATCTAGTGAGATGTTCATTCTCATAGTGATTAAGTGTGATGAACATGTATGTCGATAGAAGTTGTCCCAGAAAAAGTATTCTCTTGTGTTATTTAAGATTGTAAAACGAAAAAATCTAGTGTGATGTCTTCCCATTTACATTCAAGTACGGTTAGTGGTTGTAATATCCCCATTGAAAATTTTCTCTAAACCATAAATTTCTAATATAAAACGCATGCAGATACAAACTCTACAATATCTTTTTTCATTCCATCCTAGCTTTAATAATATTTAAATTTTCAATACATATTTGTAATTTCAGGATGAAAAGATAATCATGAACATTGAGTCTTTGATAATATATCCTTCTTGAAACATGGAATATAAAAAACAAATCTATTTTTCATGAACCATATCATTTTATTTTAATTAATTTTAAATTCTAGATCATTTCTCACATTCTTCTACAACTCCACAGCTTCCTTCTTCACATCTTCACTCTTCACTTATATTGATGGTTGAACACTAATTTTATAAATATATGATTTATACCCTTCCTCTTGGATTTCCTTGTATATTCATTGAAAATAGATAAATATTAGATATTTTGTAATCCACATCAAGGATATTATAGTTTTGTTATTTTCTATCAATATATTTTCCTCATTTTCCACGTTTAAATTGTGGTAATGCATTGATATGTCATTATACATAATCAAATCCAACCATATTGTATGTTTCATATATAATTCATACTATGTTAATATATAAATTACAAATTTTTTATCATTATGTGTATAAATATTTTCTACATAATGATAATGAATATTTATCATTAATGATAAAAATTTCATAGTTATCTCCAAATCATGAATAGGTTAATTTTTCACATGAACCTTCAATTATCAAGATGCATAAGATAAAACAATATAATTCTAACTGATAACAAATCAAAATTCTTTCATTGATGGATCACTAAACATTACAACTCGTTCTCCACTATAGGGGATGGTATGAACAGATTCACTAATAATCATTCTCTTCAATTCCTTAATCATTTCCTCACATTAATTTTCCCAATGTAACATAGATCAAATATCCTTTTACGTGGTGTGTAAATTAGATTATCAAGAAAAATTATCTAAATAAATTAATAATATCTATTTAATCCAATAAATAATCTAATCTAAGATATAATGGTTGGAACGATCCAATATTCAATACCCTATATCGTTGATGGATACAATTATATACCATCCCCTGAGATTATATGACAAAAAACGAAACTTTTGATAGCAAAAAATGCAGAGTTGTTTAATTTTTCATATATCATCACCTTACTCAGGGTCTTCTGTTGAATCATTATTTGATCATATTTCTCTTACTTGATATTTTAATAGATAATAATTTTATCTTTGACGAATAATAAAATTTCATCAATGTAATATCTAATAAATATATTAATTAAATCCATGAAGATGGTTGTAGAATTAGAAATATGGAATGGAATAACTATAAAATCATAGTGTTCAAACATAGTATATAACAACATCGTGGGTTTATCCTCTCTCTTGACAAGTAAATGATGATATCCAGAATGACGTGAAATCATTGAAATGTTTTTAACTTGATGAAATAGGTAAAAAAATCTAAATGCGTTAGATGAGAAATATTATTTATTATGATCATGTTCAGTTCACAATAATCCATATAGATGTACATAAATATATATTTATATCTAAAAATAGAATGTGTGAAGCCCAATGAGATAAAATAGTTTGAATAAAACAATTTGAGTGATTCTCAGGGTGTTTCATGTTCAATTCATAAAACAAAATATGAGCCATTTTATATGGATTCTTTGAAATAGATTTGAAACTAGGTATATTGCCTATTGAAAACAAAAGTTTATGATTATGTGGATGACTAGGAAAATATTAAATAAATATTACAAAAAAATACCAATAATTAGTAATATTAATGATGTTGAGTTTCTCCCCAACCAATAGGGATGAAAAAACCATTTGAATAGGAATCATGACAAATAAAATGTGTGTTATTTTGATCAAAATTTACTATTCATAACTGTGATGATATATGATCAGAAGTTAGTTTAGGATACCAATAGTGACATCCATGCATTGAAATATTATGTGATCTTTATGTAGAGAAAAACAATCCATCACAAATCTATCATCAAATTATATGAGAGTGAATAAAAATATTTTCTGGAAGCACATTCTTATATTCTTCAACCAGAGAAGAATTATCAATATAAGATGTGATCATCACACCATTTTGGATTTTTAGTATAAGTTCAATATCTGGTTTTTTTGATACCCTTTGTAAATTAATAATATATAAATGAGTGGGTAGAACAAGATTCAAATAATATATTATCAATTATATAGTACATGTTAATTGTACCTTTCAACACTTTAGTATCACTCCCATTATATAAAATAGTGATCACTTGGGTATGGTCCATGAATTTGTGGAGGAATGTCCTTGATTTTTTGGACAATTTGTTTTTTATAAATAATTTTCATGGTGTATGATTATTCTTGAGGGAGTTTTGGGCGGTTTCAGAAAT
Source organism: Viscum album (assembly GCA_963277665.1). Taxonomy (NCBI): domain Eukaryota; kingdom Viridiplantae; phylum Streptophyta; class Magnoliopsida; order Santalales; family Viscaceae; genus Viscum; species Viscum album. Next base: position 1,065,708,669 of record OY728151.1, on the reverse strand, counting down.
GAGAGGAAGAAAAACCGGGCCATCCTATGCATGGCACACCGTTTTTACACTATTAAGTAAACAGTGATCCATGTCCCAGAAAACAATGCTTCCTTAGATAGTGGAATATTTAGGAACTAGTAAAAAATGGTTCTAACCATTCAGCACACCTAGATATTAATGAGACCCTACAGAATTTGAAAAAATTATAAATGTTCCATCACATTATTTTAACTCTTTACCTGATTTTAACCCTTCATTTTCTCACCTAAACCCTACTGATGAACAAGAACCCTGAAAGGATTCCCAGTGTGTTTTGCCTTTATATCTAGGCCTTTTGGTGTGCCGACATTTTTAGATCAAAGATCCGAGTATGTCTAAAATATTCATTTCTTTTCACTTCTAGATTATCATTTGTATCTTGGGTGATATTATTCTTAATCTATAACCCATATGTTTCCAATGGAATCTAGGTTTTAGATTAATGAGGAATTTGAATCTGTATCTATGTCCATGATTAACAGTGGTTTTGTGGTTAGATTGTAGGTAGGTTGTTGAAAAGTTCTGTCCCATAGTTTGGTTATATATTAGTTCATGTTTATTGAGTTCTTTCTTCCATGTTGTTGTGATATTGTTACCTTTAGTAATATTCAGTAAAATGGGAGGAAAAATAATGATATACAACCAATATAATATATGTGGGTTGCATTGATGATATGATTAGAATGACTTTGGGCAACCCATGTGGTGTACAATATTCTTAAACCATGAAATTTGTAAATATATGTTTTATAGTTAACCTGTGATAATGTAGAGCCTATATTGAACATTTTAATTATGTTTAGAAGACTTTAAAATGTCGTATTGATAGTTGTGCCTATGTTTTAAAAATGGAATAAGGGGATGTTTGGTGTTTCATGAAAAAATGTTAACTGGGTTAATTGAAATTGGGTTAGATAACCTATGAATTATGATGAAATTCTTAAAATAATTAGTATATATGATATAATGAACATCTTAAATTGGAAATGTCTAGGGAATTAAATTACATGTAAATTGTTTTAAATAAGTGAATTGATTATTATTTTTAATGGGTTAATACATGTTAATAATAGAGTATACCTAATGGGGTGAGTGTAACATAGTATTTGGGTTGTGTGATATAAGAATTGTACATCAAATTAATAGGTGTGAAATTTCTTCTGAATTGGTAAATGGGAGAAATGTGATAATTTATGGTAAGGGTTGAATACTGGATACTGTATATTAATTGATGAATATAAGTAATGGGTCAACAAAATAGACAGGGAATTGTGATAAATGTCATTGAAATGTAAATAAAAAATGTGTTAATGTGTTTTCACATTTTAATAATTCCCATGTTGATGGTCATGGAATGAGATTACTGTTTGAATTGGTTGTGTTCAATTATTATTCCGCATGCGTGTGGTGAATGGATAAATAATAACATGAACATGGATTGAGGTGTGAGATAAAGGAATGAGGATCCTCTCGTGGGTTAACTTGGACCAATGCTCAAACTCTACCAAAAATGCACAGGTTATGAGAGGGGATAGAGATTAACTCCCGAAATAGTTTCATTTAACCATGACTAAGGCTATGAGGTGGGGAAATTGTGGTGTGTGATGTATTTTTCCTGTTGATATAGGGACTTGAATTATTACATTATGTATCATGATAAATTTTAGGAACCTTTATTTGAGTGATGTGAATAACTAACCCTTTGATAACATGTTGATTATGAAATAATTAATGGAGAAGCTGCACATAATGAATTTTTCACTATGGTTAGTAATAGTTATGTCTATATAGTCAACCAGTATACCATGAATAGTATATTATTTATTTTTAAACTATTTAATACATTCATGAATTATCTGTTTAGACATGAATTTTTTAAGACACTATTTGTGGTGGCCTATTGAGTTTTACTCACACACTCCTCGGCCTGTCATTTGGTAACCAGTCATATTTCTATGTTACTGGCCTAGAAATTTGAAAAGGACGTTGTTTTGGGAGTTGATTCATGATTTAGAGGTACATCGATGAGGTTTTGGACATGGAGTTGGTTTTCTTGGGGGGTTTTGTCACTGTTTTTGATTGGTTGGTTGAATTGGAACTATAGTGTGAAAAGACATATTTACTGTTGGTAAGGGTTTTTACCCAATGTTGGGAGATGTTTATTTATGAATGATCATTGATTATTATATGTTTTTTCAAAAATTACATTAATTTTTATTTTGTGTCCTACTCTAGAAAAAAGGGTACAATCTCCCTAAATGTATTTTATACCCTCATTGACAGTCAGTAACCTGAGGCATACGAGGATGTGTGCTTAAGGTCATGTGGAATCCCAGATTGGGGAACCCATTTAGTGGTAGACGATTCAAGGTCATTTCAACATGATATTTTTCTTTATCCATGGATAAATAAGTTAATGAAGTTCTCAACATCATTATTCATTGGATTTGGTAACATGTAACCATAATTAACATGATCCATAAATTGTAACCAATGGAGTATGATATTTTTATTCATTGGATAATTTAATCTATATATTATTAGTTAACATCTGACAATCAATTTGGAAATCAATTGCCCAATGACATTGCATTGCTCACTTAAGTCAATTCCCAGTCCCCCTTAGACAATTTCCTATATGTTTCTATTCATACATCAAATATGAATGATATATCAACTTCATCAATAATTGATTTTTGTGTGTTTCTTTTTAATTCCATATTTAATTTCATAGTATAATAATGAGAATGTTGGGAAAATAAATTATCCATTTCCACCATTTTATAAAATAAAATGATTTACTCATATCTACTAAAGTCTCTTATGGACATCTACATTCAGAGAAATGGATTTAAGACACTTATGAATCAATAAAAATATATTTAATGATGGATGATAATGAAATATACATACCCTTCATGCCCTCTAAAATTTTCCTCATAGGTGCCATGAGATTTATCATTCATTTAATTTAGATCAAGGAATTCATTATTTTTTTCTTACAGACAATATGATGTTTGTACAAATTGAAAAATAATATCTTATATTCATCTAAATACATGGATTTTATTTCTTCATGTTACCTCATATTCTAGAAAGGAATAAACTGGTGATTATATTTACCTTCCAAATGACATTCAAACAAGATGAATTTCACATGTTCTAAACATTGAATAATTGAAAATATTTTTAGTGGTATTGATCCATTTATGATAATATAGAGGGTGTGGGTAACAGAAAAATATGGGTGTATTTTTCCTCATAATGGAATAAATATAACATTGTGTTACATAATTTCTATGTTTGGATGTTCAGCATGATTCATAACATGAGAATGTTGTGCGAGCATAGAAATATGATTTTTTATTCGAGGTCCCAAAAAAATTGGTTAATCAATAGGAATCAAATTATATTATATATCTCATTCAACATTAATATGGTTTCTTCAGGTTTTATACATTTATTGGATCCAATAATAAGAGTTTTATAATAAATAATCATAGTGGGGAACCACATAATCAGAAAATAATTTAAAGGATATCTAAATAATGAATCTTAATTTTCAATATATGGAATCTTAGGATTCTCTTAGAGAATTTATCGTAACAATATATTCAATTCGTTAATTTTTTTTCATAAATAAAATTTGAATTAATTAAATCATGTCACCATGTGTGTCAAACTATGTGGATAGTGAGGAAACAATCATTTTGTACCCAAATAATAGCATTGATATAATAATCCAAACATATTTTGGGGTTATATCAACTTGATAATGATTCTAAAAAAACAAGAAAACTATTTGTATCTCGACATGGATGTATTACAGTTAAAAACACATATTATATTCCTTACAAAAACATTAGGATGTTAACCAATACATACACTCATCATTTGGGTCTCTAAATAATGTTTTATATTAATAGATTCCAAATGTTAATTAACATTTATCTATTACAAAATATAGAGAACAAAAAAACATACATTCATATCACAAAAGAATTGGTGAATATTCATTACATTATATAATGATCCATGACAGAATCATTTAGTTCCAATTCATTTTGAAACATGTATAGATAAACTACAAGTTCATAAGTGAACTACATCATCTTTCCAATTGTTCTTCATAACTAGAAACATTTTAATAAATAACTTATATAATTAAATTCTTTATAACATGCAGAATTTAATCATAAATAGGGTTATATTATATTCACATTAATGGGTAAATAAGGGATATATCATCATAACATGAGAATAAGGGATAATGATAATATAATATCATTTGGAAACCATACATAAACATGAGTCCTGAAATATATACTCATATTTAATTATAATATAATCAAAAATTAATAAAATTATATGGCCTATGAGAACATTATGAAGGTATAATACATATTTTAATAGAATAGACATAATAATATAAAATAACAACAATCATAGTTAAGACTCATTTCCAATAATATAATAATTTATTGGGGTCACTCCACAGTCCATAGTTGCAGTCAAAGATCACTTCAAAAAAATTCTCAGTTGATTGGGTAATCTTTGCAATCCAATTTAGTAATAATGGATCACATCCATTATTTTAATAGTGAAAACATTTCCATACATACCAAGGCTATCTCCCCATTATAATCCAATTTATTTCATGTGATATCAATAATTTACTAATGCATTTGAGGTATATATTGGACCCAAACATCGTAGATCAAAATCACACATTCATTTGACACAAATCAAAAAACATTCATCAAATCATTTCCCATGAAAATATACGGGTTCCATAAAAAGGTCATCATCAAATAATCCAAGGATGAAACAAACGAGTTTTGTAAACAAGTCATAATATCAAAATAGAAAAACACATAAAAATTTAATATGTTTCATGTAAATCATATAATTCTAATAATTAACCACTCCTGAATATAATATGGATGGTATCAATTGATAATATCGCGTGAAAATTCTATGTTACATCAAAGGATGATACCCTATATGGAAAATAATTTTGAAATATTACATAGAACATAAGTAGATGAAGATAAAATATTAATGTTGGAAAAAAAAATTTGGAAAAATGTTCGAAATAAATTTATAAAATCTAATCTTATTAATATAGCCTATGGAATATACACATTATTATATAAAACATTGATTGTTCATGATGGTGGGAAATTCTATTCATGTAGTATATGCTAAAAAATGATCCCATTAAATTTTTTATTAAGGGAATTATTTAAAAATGATGTGATGATAATATATAATTGTTTTTAAAAAACCACGTAGAGGAAAAAATTACATAATAAGATAATTTTTTATCTTTAAAACATATTTTAAAACAATTTTTTAAAACCTGTATATTAAAGAAAAAGTTTATTCAACTGATGTGAAAAATAAAGATTCTTTTCCATAAAAACAAAATTATAGAAAAATGATTACATAAAGATAGGAAACATAATGTAAAACATTTATTCATAATAATTATCCATATCTTAATAAAATTTATGATAAATATATAAAAATATTTCAACATCTAAAGTAGATTAAAAAACAATTCTGATGAAGAATGTGATTGTGAAATCAAACCTATATCACATTGTTTACATTTTAATCATAATCCTCATTGAAGAATAAATATTAGGTGGATGTTAATATAAAATATATTTTTTGAGAATATTCATGAAATAAATTCATGGGTTGTATATACATCACACAAAATAAACATGTGGTTAATATTGAATTTGTATTGATGAAATTAATGATTGATTAGATGCCTCTTATCCAATGTCTTGAATTCAATTATAAATATTCAAATATCATATATTATAAATTTATTTTTGTTATAAATTTATGTTAGAAACAAACATATGTATATATTAACAGATATTATTTACTTATGATCTTTTGTTACACATTGATTAAAAATTCATAATGAAATTTTTTTTTGAGGTTATAATTTATTTCATATTTATGTATGTTTTGATTTAGTATTTTCATTTATTTTACATTGATAGTGTTTTCATAATATCTATAATGCTATATATGATATATATATCATATTTATTAATTAAATATTCATTTTTTTAATCCAAAAATGTTATAGATATAAATGATATTACACCATTCATAGAGATGGTAGGTCGTACAGACATAATAATATTATTTCCATTCCTTCAACAGATAAGAAAAAAGTGAAGTAATATATCACATTTACATAATAATAATTATTTCATATATATAAGATATATAAATATTTTTACCCATAATAATTTCTATGTAATGTTTTTGTGATAAATGAAATGCATAGCTATGCTAGGTGGCAATCTTCCATATGCACGAGTGACATTATCAAATTAAAAAATAATAGAAGCAAACATGGTATACATCATATTATAATTTCATTATTATAATAATATCGTAAATACTATATATAAATTTTGAATGTATCATTATTTATATCTGTTAGTAGTTCTTAGAGAAAATGATATATATCGGTTAGCGAGGTGGTAGTCCACCGTAAATAGGATTGACGATTTCATTTCGCATGTTATGGATGAAAGGATGGATATTAGTTATCATGAAAATAAATTTTTAAGTAATTATTATATAAATTAATTATAATATTGGAATAATTAGGAAAAGACCATATGTCGTAAGAGAATAAGTAAAAAAATAAAACGCATATTGACGAAAATTACATTCCCTTAGAACAACCTCCCATGAATAACATATTATGGACCATAGGATTGGTATTATAGGAATAAAAAAATCAGTAAAATGTGTATAATGATTTTGCGAAGAGTATTTTTGGGGTTTTGGTCATGAAATTTTTATATGAGGTGTGAAAGAGTGAGGGGATTATGTGAACTTTTATAATCTAGGAGGAGTTTTATTTTTTGTAGATAACCAAAACTATTCAATAATGGGAATTCAAACTCACAAAATTTCCCTTAATGATTTAAAAATAATGTATTGGAGGGATTACATGATCATGAAAAATCTCCACATAAAAAATTTAAATTCCAAAAAATGGTATTCCTTATCATTTAAATTTAGGTATTATTACCAATTTAATATTCACCATGGTAGCATGAATCTTTTATTAACTATGAAATTTATCTATTAATCCTAAAATTTAAAATGATTCATATTAAATACTTTTTAAAAACTAAATTTAAAATTGAAATCAAATTTATAAAATTAATATTCAATATATGTGGGGAATTAATTATAATATGATTGTATTTAATGCACAATCTCCAGTTTAAACTGTAATAATGTTAATTTATTTTTTATGGATTTTTTAATCATTATGAATATAAAATATTTTTAACGTAAAAATTAATATTAAATATAATTTATCCAACTATTGAAGCTATTTTTAAAAAATAAAACCATATAATTAATAGAATTTAAATTAATATTAGTCCCACTTAATCGATAAAAAAGTTTTTTTCCAAAAAATATAATATTCAATAGTGTAGAAATATTTAATATAAAATTTCAATATTAAATTGATTTAAATAACATAATTTTAGTAAATAAATATATAGTTTAAATAAATTTCATTTTCAAAAAATCTAAATAATTAAACTGATTTGAAAATTCATTACACTAAAGGTAGTTTATAAACAACATTATTTTCCAAATATTCATCAAGAAATTGAACTTTTAATAAAAATATCAGAAATGCAGTTAATGATAATTATTGAATTTATATTTATAAAAAGGTTATTTTTTCAAATATATTGTATAAAATTATAATATATTACTTATATTATTTTCTCAGAAAAAAATAAAAACAGTTTTTGGAGAAAATATGTATATTTAAGACATATAAATACTTTACTAAAAACATAACCACTATTTTATTAACATTTTTTATATAAAAAAATTACAAACAAATATTTAAAATTTGTTTATTATTATTCATTACACTAATATTAATGGCTAGGATAGAATTTTCTTATTTAAATAATAGTATTAATATTATAAAAAGCTTCACTAAAAATACACATTGCATGTAACTAAGGGTATCTATAAAATTATATTTTTTATGAAAGACATATTTCAATAAATCTAGGAGATTTATAGGAATCTATTTATGGGTTATGACTATATTCAAAAGGACTAATATCAAGAACATGTCATCTCTAAAGAGGGAGTATCAGTGGATGCAGCAATAGTTGAGGCACAACTAGATATAGAGACTCAAAATTGTGTATCTAAGGTGTTAATATTCCTTGGGTGGGTAAGATTATTAATTATATTCATGAAAACCATATGAAGGATTTATGTATCCTTGAATCCTATAACCAAATGGGGTTTCATATTGTCTGGTTGGATATGTTCAAGTTGGGTTTTAAAGAGTTATAGAAGAAATTGTTGAGGAACCAAATTGAGAGAGGAAGAGGTGGTTGTTGAGTATGTTGTGTCTAATGATTCATCAATAACTATTCTTGGACATATTTGGATGTATATGCATTTAGTGGTTTATTATGGGTCTCAGTAACTAGACCCCAAGACTATAACTGTATGACATATGATCTTGACACGGCATCAATGGACTTTTTATGAATATTTATATAGAATATATTATACGAGAGTGATTAAATATATATTCTAACAAAAAGAGTTCCAAGAATTTATTTTTTTATAATCTCCATTGAATTAGGTATAGGTGATGTATATATTTCTTCCAGGATTGTTACGTTGAGATTGTCTATACTCATGAGAAAGAGATCGTGGTGGTTGATTCTCTAAATAGGAAATCTTGTTCACCATCATTAGTAATTATGTCAGAGAATATGGTATCAATTTAGTTGTACATAGAGTATGATGATAGAGTAACAGACCTCTAGTTCTTAATTTTTACCCGTTATGTTCCTTAAAGTGTTTGATATGTTTATCTTAGAGAGATCAATTTTTATGACCAGTGTGGTCAGTTATCCCATAGATATTCTCCTGATTAATTTACTATAGATGGATTGAACATCATCATATTATAAGGGAGGACATTAGACCCATTGATACATTTATAATAGGTTTACAGTAATTATAATAAACCCACGTAGTAGTATATCTATTGGAGTAAATGATATATCATGACCATCAACATTTGTTGTGGCGGATAGGGATGAGGAGTTGTACTAATTTAATTTTCTCTCGATACCTCAATTTCCAAAAGGTGAAGGCCAAGAACCAGTTGTTGTTTGTTATGATTTAACCCATGAGGTCCCAAGGTCTTAGTAGAGTAGTATGTTCATTTACATAATGATTGGAGTTATATATTTATATAAGGGTCATATTGATATATGGTTAAACATAGACCAAAAAGCAATGTTTACAAACTTCATATCCATCCAATAGTGGAATTTATAAGTGAGATTCTGACACCTATAAATAAAGAAGATAGTCTAGATCCATGGATTTCCATCAATTATCATTTTATAACAAGATGCTCCCTTCAAATAATTATGATTGAGAGGATTACATGTTTCCATTGATATTTAGTTATGATGGAGTGTGGAATTCACCCATAGAAAAAAGGCTAGGTTGATTAGAAAAATCTAGTTCTAGAGGACATGATTCCAAATTTCACATTGGATGTTGGTAGTATTTTGATGAATCAACCTCCAATTGAGTATTTATGAATAAAATAGATACAAATCCACCCTCAGTGTGGAACCATTCAGGGAATAAGATTGGATACCTTGTACATAAACACAATATTTTAGTTGTCTAGGGGTGTTAGCACTCATATGTTTAAAGATGGATATAGTAATGATATAGAAGAAGAAAATAATCTAATATAGGATTTGGACTATCTAGTGTAATTTTTATACTATACAAATTAATGATGAAGGCCTTAAGAGTTTTATGAGTAAGAAGATGTTTTCATAAAGGTCTCACATAGATGTGCGATGTGGAAATTTCTATGGGGTAGACAGTTATCTATATAATTCATTGGATATTTCATGATATTTTCTAGGGTTAGAATGGTAACATAAAATATAGCCCATTGACTATAGTTAGACCAAGTATATGATGTCTCATATGTGTCACTACAAATATGGTATGCAAATTTCCCATTACATGTTATCTACTAAGTGATATAAACCTTATTGATGGATCTACCTTTGAAGAGTACCAATTAGAGACCAAGGATTAGGAGGAGAATATCCTTCATAGGAGAGTAATTCTATTGGTTTGTGTCCTATAGAACTATATGGATTTGTATGAGAGTACATGGTAGTTGTGGAACCAGATTCAATATCAGTACCCTCAATTTTGTAGAAGGATTTTTATTTTTTTGGATGAAAATATCATATATGGGTCATATGTATAACCAATACCTTTTCAAAGTCAAAATTTTTATTATTTGGAAAAATATTTTCAGAGCCATGTATAGAGATACTCAAGATGTCGTGGCCCCTGGAGATTCAATATTGATATTAAAAAATATGTAAATTAATTATTTCACACACTTATAGGTTTTATAAAATATTTTAATATCTTATAAATGTTCTTCAAAATGGAAAATCCATGACATCCATTGAATTTGGAATATAGATTTTACTCTATTTGTAACCCAACAATTGTTTGAGTTAAATATTTAGTTTATGAATGCCCATGGGTGGATTTATAAATGAATATATTAGTTAATTACTTTATTGTTACAAAGTTTATTATTCCTAATACTCATATTTAAAAACAAATAATAGCCAAAAACATTGGTTATCTAAATAACCCTAAGGACATAAGTGTTAAATAAAGAAGAAAATTTGATGAAATATAATGATATCATGGACTAGTAATCCATTTTCCAAAGAGTTTTAATTTCCAATGAAGTTCATAGATCTTACGAATTACAAAAATATAAAATTTTTCTTCTTCAGTTATCTATATAGTCTTATGGTATAGAATTTATTAATGTTGGTTCAATCCTAATATAGATTTTCCCATGATTAATGCCAATCATTTTGTATAAAAAAATTATTTTTCATTCAATAATTGAATTACGACTATAGGTTTATACTCATAATATTTGGTGTTCATAATGGTTGTTAATTATTAATTATTAATTATATATTTATATTTTCATTTTACACAGATTGAAGACATCCTTAATAATTTAATGAATCCATTTTATTTGTTGTTTTTGTTATTTTAATCTCTCATTCTCTAAATATTCATTATTTTTATTTCATTTGACCAATGTTTCAACAATACCTAAAAATCGATCATTTCAAAATTTATCTTTCGCATGATTTAATGATTCCATGCAATAGGATTTGGTATTGAAGGAATTATCATGGTGTGATTAAGATAATGGAAGATTCTGAGTTTTCATTCATTGTTCTTCATTCATGGGACGGTTATTCAGTTGTGTGGCATAATAAAAATCAACTTCTAAAAGGATAGATGTCTGGAATCTATCCAAGTATGATATATATTGTGTGGTCAACCCAAAACCCATGATTTATAGGAATAATTCTCATGGAAATGAGTGGAAGTGGTGGAATGGAAAAAATAAGTATAAATGGATGGAGTTTCTGAAAAATTATTAGTTACACGACATGATTTTTAGATGAACAGATGCCAGGTAAAGACCTCCTAAAGCAGTTAGGGTTTACTTATTTAATTAACTATCTCAAGAAATTATCCAGAACAAAATTTTTCGGACATATATTTAGGATTAAACATGTATTATTGGGTTACATGATCACATATGTGTCCTGGTAAAATTGCACAACCTGGTATAAGGGGGTGACCAGATTACAAGAGCATCACCAGAGTACATAAACATGGACTGGTACTTTTGAATGAAAAGGACACCATGTGATATACAGGATACATGATCATGAATATGCTATATAGGTGTGATTAGGGTATTTTGAAACATGTTGGTACAGGAGTACATCAAGTGGTGAATACCCTGGATAGAGTACACAATCACATGCTCATGAACACGAGCACAGATGTATGATGGTTTGGACAACTGGGATATGTCATTTACTACATGATTTTTTTTTTCCAATTTTAGGGGTTTAGATCACTCGTTTTTCTTATTCTAGCTATGCGTTAGTAGGGTGTGTTCTGTTGATTCATGTTGGAATAGTGGGGCATCTCATACATTTCATATGATAGGAAATCCCATAAATAAGTTATTGTTACATAGAGTCTCATATACCTTCACGTGATTTGGGGTGTGATCATATAACATGCATCCCTAGGATTGGTTATATGTCCTATACTGACTATTATGGAATTTAATCCATGTACTAGAGTGTTAATCTGGATATGGTTAGGTATCCCCCATAATCCCCCTTACAATACCCTAAATGTGCATTAGAGTCTTTTACGTTTCAAAATTCACTTATTCATGGAGGGTCCTGACAGGAACAAACACATGGATGAGTGACATCGATGTTATTAAGAACCTAACAGTGATTCCTCTAGGAGAAGTATTATCAGGAACCCTCATGCTGAATCCTAGGATAGTAGTATAGACATGGACCTAAGGGGTGGATTTGTGTCAATATTCATTATATCTATGTTATCATTATAATGAATTAATAAATTTATTGACATTAGTTCATGATGATGATGTGATATATCTTTTGATTATTTATTTTTTTTGATTTCAAAGTTTCCCACTGGGAATTACAACACACACCCCTACATGGGTTATTTTTATATGTGGCGTGTACTATAATGATGCAAATCCTTATGAAGGATCCTATTGTGGAATTGGACTATATGTATCATTGTTGATCAATATGGACTATAGATAGTGAAGAAATATTTATTTTACAGTAATCACATCCTTTCTAGTCAATTGTACTATTTTTTAGTTTTTTGGGATTTTATTTTTCTATATTAAATAAATATACTTACATTGTAATTTTTGTTGGATTTAGTTGTATGAATGAATCATGGAATTATTTTTATCTTTTTTTTTTCATTATTTTGGTGTGTGGTGATGTGTGTGTGTGTTTGTTCAGGTACTTTACGTTATGGCTTCCCATATGACTGATATTCATACATATTGACTGACTCCATCCCCTGGCCTATAAGAGATAATCATGGGGGTTTTAGAATAGGCTGGACGCTGGCTAAGCTACCCTGATGGATCTGTTCGTGACAATTTTGGTGTCTTTATAATATCCCATGTAATTATATAAATAAATATTATATAAAACATATCTTGAAAATTATTGTTTCTTAGAAGTTGAATAAAATAGAGTGATATAAGGTCCAAGGAATAATTAGGATGAGGAAAACGAAAAGAATATGAAAATGGACATGAATAGAGGTGAATGTAATACATAGATCTTAAAATATTCTGGTTCATCAAGGATGTTTAAAGATAATATATATATATATATATTCATAATTCTTCATATTCTTATTTTCTATTGTAAGCCATGATTCATTTTGTTTTTTCCTAAGATTTATATAATATTTATTATGATGAGAATCAATTTCTCTGTAAGGTATCTTATATAATTTATTTCCAAAACATCCTTAATAATTAGAGATAACTATATACTCATTATAGAGATAGGATCATCATGGTCCACCTTAATTAAGTATTCAGGTGACTTTTAATAGTTGTTTTTATAAATTTTTATTTTCTTTTCAAATTTTCTTTTTCATTTTAATTTGATTCTATTAATAAAAACGATAATATTTAATTTATAAATTTTTCAAAAAATTATATTACAATTTTTATTGGATTTTTTGAAGGTTTTTAAAAAAATTCAACAACCCATAAATTCTCCTCTAGTACTAGATCCCATTAATTTCTATATTTATATCTAAATTGAATGAAATAATCAATTAACTAGTTTAATGAATCAATTAATGATTGAAAATAAAATATTAATATAAGCAAAGACCATTTAAGTATTACAAAAATCTAAAAGGGAATATTGAAATTAACATAAAAATTATATAGAACTGCCAATCCAAAGAAAAATATGGTTGTGTTAAAGAATCATTCATTATTGATAGAATACACACTGGTATATTGTTTTTGAAGTAAATAAATTCAAATATAGATAATGAAAGAGGATTTTTTATTTCTATCTTTTTTTTGTATTCAAGTAAACAATGAGTAGTAAATTTTTTATTAATATTTTTGAATAAAAAAACATAAATGACTATGTGAGAAAGAAATTAAAATTACAAATCCATTATATTTTCTTGAAAATACTAAACTTTGGTATCGGTGTAAATGACGTGTAGAGAAATCCATTTTTATTTGTATTCATGATATGGTTGGATACATATCTAGGTATGAGTAAAGTTCAATTAAAACTACAAAATGATCAGTCATAATGATGACAAGACACAATATGAATCATTTTTATATCCTAAATAGAAGCCCTTACATTTGAAAATTGAATGTTATTAATGATGTCTTGATATCATACCCTATTATTATATAATAAGTTAGACAATGTGAGTGTGAGAGGTCTTATTCATCTTACGAAGAAATGATTTTTGACTAATATATTGAATATTCAAATAAATCTATGTGTGACCAATATTATGTAACACCCCAAGATTTCATAGTGTGTTATTTCTTCAAAATAATTAAATAACTTTCACTACACATAACACCGAGTTCTAGCGCACTATGACTTACCAAACAAACCGTTCAAAAGAGGTTATGAATCGTACTAACTAAATTTTGAACCTTATATAATCCTTATAATTTTAGAATCCATATTATGAGTTTCTTAATGTAAGAACAAATTCCTTTTTTCAGATAAAAGAAGTATTTTTCAAAAATACACTTTTACCAACTTTAATAGTGAACCCTTTTTAAATCCAATATTTTAAACATTTATATATTCAATTTGAATAAATAAATTTATTATTTAGATTAGGGACATAGAAAATTTACAATGTAACACCCCAAGCTTCCATGGTACGCTTCTTTTTGAATAATACAGTAGCGTGTGTTGTACGCAACTTTGAGTTCTAACACACACTACATCCAATCAAACTAGCCGTAATGAATAGTAATACCAACTTTTTAAAATTTTATTAATTTTATCTCTCAAAATGGACTTCATTTTTAGATTCAGAATATTGAATTCATCATAGGGTTAAATTTTGGTACTTTTCGGATAACTTTTATATTTTGATGAATAGTGAAAATTACTAAATTTTAATTAAACAAACTTTTTTAATAAAAATAATTAGTTGTGATAAATTATGAGTTTGAGTGGATTTAAATTATATTTAGAATATATTTTTACCATTTAATACAATGTTGTTCATTTGACAAAATTTCACAATTAAACCGGACATAAACAAGTGTCAATCTTTTGATATTTATTATCTCTTAAAAACACACTTTTTGTTTTAACAACGGGAATTAATTTTAAATTAATTTCGGCCTCTTCTGTGTTTTGAATTTGTAAAAATGGATTCCATATTTGGAATAATAATGGTCAAATTGTGTAAATAGGTAAATTTTATTTTTAGACATTTTGAATAATTACTTCGGTTAATATTTTATTTACCATGGTTAAAGGGTAAATCCGGTAAATAAGGCTTAATAAAATAATATTATAATAATAACTAATTACCCTAAAATGTGTTCTAACCTTATTGGTTGATACGTGTTCGACCATGGGATTATTTGGGTCAATTTTGGGATCCCATGGAGCCACTTGTAAGTGACAGGGACACATTATTTTAATTAAGTTAAAATGGATACAAATATGACGCAAGCATATATATTTTAGAAAAACTATTTTTACATAGGGTTATATATATTGGATTTTAGACTATAAATATTAATTAGAAATATAAAAATATTTCCTACATAATGGTATTTTAGTTATAATTTTTAGACATTAAATAAGTTACTTTATTTATGACACAATGGTGATGTAGTAATTACCATAATAGTGAAAAATTAGAATATTTCATATTATAAATACCCAAATAAATTTAATTTGAGAGTTTATATAAATAAAAATACTTTTTTAGGTTAATATGGAATGTTATTATTGATTTAATTAACTTTTTAAGAAGTAATCATTTTGTTAGGAGTTTTACAAAATTCAATTATTGAATAGTGTCAAAATTGACATAAAAGTGTTTTTAAAACAAATATTATATTATTAATTGATATTAAATTCATAAAAATCTAAAGTTCGGCCAAGAGACATATATCATGATATTAGTATCATTAATGGACCACTTGGGGGTCTCTTGGATGTATATAGAAAGTTTATTAACCATATAATATAAAAATATAAAGAGACATTGTAAAAATAAAACTAATTAACTAAGAGTTAATACATAATGATAAGGTTAAAATAGTGACTCAAACCTGTCTAAATTCTATTAGTTGAGTGGTTTGCGACCCATACCCACCTTAAACTTTAAATAATCCACATTGGAGCCATTAGAAACCGAATATGAATTTATTATAAAATAATATTTCTATCTTTTCCAAAGGTGCCCCTCACCCCTCTTATAAAAGGGCACTCACCCTTCTCAATAATTGACACATTCAAAGACTTTTGGTTCGGCCAAACCCTGCCCAAGTACTCTCTCAAAATCTCTCACTTAATCTAGGAGGCTTTCCTATTGTCAGAAAGCCAACCCATGGAGCCCTTTTGGTCAAATCAAAAGGAAGAACCCAAAGAAGAGGTAATTATTTCACCACCCTTTTTCAAGTTCCTTTCTTCTTCCACTTATTATTTCATTGTTATTACCATTATAAAATAATAAATTGAGTATATTATATATACTTTGATGTTATTATATAATTTTACCACCATATTTCAGTATTCTATCCATCAATTGAATGACATGTCACCATACGTGCGTACGTACGGCTTACCGTCTCCACGTCGTGGTGTAATTGTTATTCAAAACGTTATTATTTGGATGGGTATAATAATGATGTATAATTAATGTAAATAATAAATATAACATTATAATTATTCTTTATATATGATATACCATCCAATTATATATTATTTTAATATCAAATGAATGATATTGTCGCTCGTGCGTACATACGGACTACCGTCTCCACGAACGCGATGAGATTCATTCTCCATCATATCCATTCAAGTATAATTATCATTTGATGATTTAAAAATAATGTTTAAGGACTTGATATCATTCTGTATATAAATAAGATACAACCTATCCATGAAAACCACATCTTACGTAACAATACATATAAAATAAAACGAATAAGTTAACACCTGAAACGACGATAATACTAAGATATTATTAACAATGCAATGTTAAAAGATCATATATGATATCATATTAATGTATATGATTCTTGTATAATTTAATAGCAATTATTTCACCATTATAAACGAGGTTATCCTACCCCCAACTAAGGAAAAGTACAAGGTAAAGGTTATTTCACAATTCTTCATTATCCGAGGTTGTTTATACGTAATTATCTCATGGGACCTATTTATCATCCACATCCATGTTTCTTGAAAGTGTATTTGAAAACATTATTACTATTTTACAGAATATGGGTTAAATTAATTTAAACACTTTTTTGACTTTTTATAAGAAATTTATAAATTAATCTTTCCATCATTTTCCAAACAAGGTATTTTTTTACCTTTTCGACAGAATTAAGGTAAAAATATTTTTTTAACTTATACAGGAGGTGTGGATATTTTATACCATTATAAAATTTTCAAAGCTTACCTTACAAGATTATAAGGATATTTTCAAAGTAAATGTTTTATTTTATAATTATGTGACTTTTAAATGATTTCGAAATGAATATTTTAAGAATACTTGAAAGGTACTCTTTATCAAAATCATAACTTTAAATTTTTTAAGGATTTATCTTTCTAAATCTATTTAATTAATGTCCACTTCTTCAAAATGGATTTTAAGTATTTATTTATATGGACATGAATGTTTTTAAAATGTTAATTTCTTTCAAAAGTTTCAAAGCGGTATGGGACAATTTGATTCAAAAATCTCTTTTAAATTACTTCCTTTATAAATGTGTGACTTTTAAATGATTTCAAAAAAAGAGATCTTTCTCTCAAATAGTTTTGATTTCATCTAGTCAACATCCTTTGATGGATATTATTATTATTTGAAGTTGATTTATTATGATACAAAACATCCATATTGTATTTATGGTTTTCTGATATGTTTGAGTGTGGATGTGTTATTTTTATACCATTCATTGTTTATGGAGAATGTATTGACATTTCGTATGTTTGTTTTAATACGAATGTTTATGTTATGTTTAAACCTTTTCATATGGGAATGCATTGGACTTAATATGTGATGGGTGGAGCCCGCTATAGCTTCTCGATGCATCGGTAGGTCTCGTAAGTCAAACTAGTGTCTTGGCACAAGGCCTTGACAAAATCTTATTTGTAGTCTTGGCACGAGGCCTTGGCTATGTGGTTATGATTGTCTGGCATTATGCATTCCATCATTATGAAAGTGGTTATTGATATTACATGTGATTATTCGATTAGTAGAATATAACTGTGAATAAGTAAATGTAATTATTTCATTTCAATTTTTCCATACTATGTTAAAGATTAAGTTTAAAAGGATTTTGTTTTAGTTATACATTGCCTTAAATGTTTATGATTATTTATAAAAGTTTCCACTGTATTGCTTACCCTTATGGAGTGTTTGAGCTCACCCCTTTCTATGTTTTATTTTTTCCCAGGATTCCAAGAAGTATATTGTGATTGATATGCAGGGTTAAGACAAGGGAATAATGGCATTCATAAAAGGATTATTTATGATGATTGGTATGTTATGAAGTGTAATGTAACATTCATGTATGTAATCTATTTTCCATGACTATTAAACTAATCAGTCCTTTGGGACTTGATTCCTTGTAATCATGCAAATGTATTAAAATAATGCACCGACTCTAGGTAACTGGGGTAGGGGCGTTACAGTTGGAATCAGAGGAAGTTTAGCAATAACCTTGTAAACTAGATTTAAATAAACTCTTATTAGTGCACATAGCCCTAAGATAGACTTTGAGATTTAGTACAGAATAAATTCCTAGAATTTTGTTATTGTAGAGATTTTTTGAGTTTTATGAGCAATACATCCATGTCTGGATACGAGCAGGTAGAGGCGGCTCTGGCATAGATGTACCTAGGGGTAAAACCAGAAAGCACCGCTTGGAGCTAGACTCAAACGGGAACTGGTGCATGACAACGGGCCTTGCTGCACTCTTGGTTACGAAACTCCTGGGGGATATTCTTAGGATAATTCTTATTTTCATTACAAACCATTTTAAAGGGCTCATGAGTATATACTTACTCAAAGAAAAAAAAAATATTATGGATTATATCTATAAACTGTTCAATTTACGTTAGGTTTTTTACAAGTTTCGAATTATTCATTGCAATTCATAAACTGACCTAGTTTATGCTATTATATAGAAATGGCTCCCAATAGAAGGAATGTGAGGTCCAGTAATACGTATGATCTAAAGAGTAAGAAGTATCGTATATTTCATGGTATTAAGCCATCATTTTGAAGGGAAATAGTCTCCCACGTATTATTATCATATGAAGAAATAGTATAATGTGTGGATAAGATAACTAAAGAGTTTACTGAGTCATATAGCTTTGAAAGGAGGCAAATGAAGAAAAGGATGGAAGAGAGAAAGATGGATAAAGGGCATAGGGAAAAGAACAATTTTCCCATATGTGATAACTGTGGGAAGAAACACCCTAGAACTTTCCTGAATGTTTTGGGATATTGTTATAAGTGTGTAGGAAAAAGGGCACCAAGTACGTGACTGTAAGGGTAAGAAAATGGTTTCAAACGTAAAATGATTCATTTGCAAGGAGTCTAGACACTACGCGAACCTATCATCTGACTATGACGCAAATGATGCTATTGGATAACAATCAAGTTATGATACTACCATAGATGAAGAGGAATGATTAGTGTTCTTGTGATGATTATGTCATTTGAGTGTTGTATCAGCAATGTACTTGTTATAATAATTATGGAGTATATAAGGATTGTACTGCAAAACTATTTCATTGAGGATTTGAGATTTTATGGTACTAAGAAAAGTGACTCAACAGAAAATAAAAGTTTTTGGAAATTACAAGGTTGAAGGAAATTTAAACCTTAATATGGTCATAATATTGAGGTACTTATTTTGGAATAAGTTATGGTAAATTATTTTGGATATTTTTTACTGCCTTGAAACTGATTAATGATTTGTATATTCCACCATTGTTGGGGTTCAAAAAAAATTTGGATTGAAGGAGTATATCCATTATTATTTAAGGAATAAGGGATCATGAATGTAATCAATAAGGTTTTATGGTACTTCAGGATGTTGCAGTGTTTTAAAAGAATACATGATGAAGGTGTTCACATGTTATTACGTGGAAAAATGGATCTTCATTGTTTTTACCTTCCTTATAAATTTTGGACTGAAGTATTTTGGATAGTTCTAGTTTGGAGTATTTTGGATTGCCATAAAAGGATAACCCGGAGGTCGGGCGGCAACCCGTCGCGTCTGGTAAAGCCGCGAGACATGAACCCACAACCGAAGGGTGACAAGGGTTTATCACGTACCACTAACCCGCGTGATGTCCTGGATTGAATAATGTCGTTTTTTAGTGTTCTTCTAGATGAATTATAAATTCATTTTTTAACCCTATACAAATAGGATAAATAAAATATTATTTTTAAGTTCTATTATCTTTTAGGGTGAAAGATGAGTTTTGTGGTAGAACTTAGTTAACGGATGAGACTCTACTTGTCATGTATATAATTTTCTTCTTCTCTTATTCAATGAAGAAATTAATTCTTATACATTAGTGAAGTGATCTTAAAAAAATGATTTATCCTAATGACTTATGTTTTGTTGAACCAATTGCATTTTAAATCCGCATAGATTGTAGAATTTAAGGACCTCAATTTTAAATTTGTTTATGATTGATGACCTCAATCACCTCCTATAAATATTTACATTTTTCCTCCAATTATATGTCTCTAATTTCCACCAATGTTCTCCTAATCGAGATCATCATTGGGTGGGGGCCCTCTCAATTCTCTTTTCCTCTTATTAAGACTAAATTTTATTTACCAAATTTCCGATGTGCGTTTTCCAACGAAGATATTTTCTATTTTAATACATTACTTTTGAAGAAGAATATCAAATTGTGAGGATTCAATTTTTTGATGGAGGGGAGAATGTAACACCCCACGATTTCATAGTGTGTTATTTCTTCAATATAATTCAATAACATGCACTACACATAACACCGACATCAAGCGCACTATGACTTACCAAACAAGCCTTTAAAAAGAGGTTATGAATAGTATTAACTAAATTTTGAACCTTATATAATCCTTATAATTTTAGAATCCATATTATGAGTTTCGTAATGTACGAAAAAATTCCTTTTTTTCAGATAAAAAAAGAATTTTTCAAAAATATACTTTTACCAACTTTAATAGTGAACCCTTTTTAAATCCAATATTTTAAACTTTTATATATTCATTTTGAATAAATAAATTTATTCTTTAGAATGGGGAGATAAAAAAATTTACAATGTAACACCCCAAGCTTCTACAGTACACTTCTCTTTGAATAATACAGTAGCATGTGTTGTACGCAACTCCGAGTGCTAACACACACTTCAACCAACCAAACTAGCCGTAATGAATAGTAATACCTAATTTTTAAAATTTTATAAATTTTATCTATCAAAATGGACATCATTTTTGGATTTGGAATATCGAATTTAGCCTAGGTTGAAATTTTGGTACTTTTCAGATAACTTTTATATTTTGATAAATAGTGAAAATTACTAAATTTTAAATAAAAACCACTTTTTTAATCAAAATAATTAGTACTGATAAATTATTAATTTGGTGGGATTTAAAGTATATTTATAATATATTTTTACCATTTAATACAATTTTGGTCATTTGACAAAATTTCACAATTAAACCGGACATAAACAAGTGTCAATCTTTTGATAGTTATTATCGCATAAAAACACGCTTTTTGTTTTAACAACTGTAAATTAATTTTAAATTAATTTCTACCACTTCTGTGTTATGAATTTGGGAAAATTTATTCCATATTTGGAATTAGGATGTTCAAATTGTGTTAATATATAACTTTTTTTTAGACATTTTGAATAATTACTTCGGTAAATATTTTATTTACCTTGGTTAAAGGGTAAATCCGGTAAATAGGGGTTAAAAAAATAATAGTATAGTAATAACAAATTACCCTAAAACGTGTCCTAACATTATTGGTTGATACATGTCCGACCATGGACATCTTGGGGTCAATTTTGAGACCCCATGGTGCCATATTAAAGTGATAGGGACACTTTATTTTAATTAAGTTAAAATGGATACAAAAATGACACAAGCATATATCTTTTAGAAAAACAATTTTTTACATAGGGTTATATATATTGGATTTTAGACTATAAATATTAATTAGAAAGATAAAATAGTTTCCTACTTAATGGTATTTTATTTTTAATTTTTATACATTATATAATTTATTTTATTTATGACACCATGGTGATGTAGTAATTACCAAAATAGTGAAAAATTAGAATAATTGATATTATAAATACCCAAATAAATATAATATGAGACTTTATATAAATACCAATAATTTTCTAGGTTAATATAGAATATTAGGACTGATTTAATTAAATTTTTTCTAATTACTCATTCTGTTATGAGTTTTACAAAAATCAATTATTGAATAGTGTCAAAATTGACATAAAAGAATTTTTAAAATAAATATTATATTATTAATTGATATTAAATTCATAAAAATCTAAGGTTCGGCCAAGAGACTTATATAATGATATTTTTATCATTAATAGACCACTTTGGGGTCACGTGGATGTATATATCAAGTTTATTAACCATATAATATAAAAATACAAAGAGACATCATAAAAGTGAAACTAATTAACTAAGAGTTAATACCATAAGATAAGGTTAATATAGTGAACCAAACCTCTCTAAATAATATTGGTTGAGTGGTTTTATACCTATACCCACATTAAATTTTAAATAATTCACTTTTGAGCCATTAGAAACCGAATATGAATTTATTATAAAATAATATTTCTATCTTTTCCAAAGGTTCCCCTCATCCCTCTTATAAAAGGGCACTCACCCTTCTCACTAATTCACACATTCAAAGCCTTTTTATTCGTCCAACCACAGCCCAAATACTCTTTCAACTTACCTCAATTCATCCTAGAGGCCTTTATTTAGTCAGAAAGCCTACCTAATGATCACTTTTGATCAAATCAAATGGAAGAACTCGATGAAGAGGTAATGATTTCACCACCCTTTTTCAAGTTCCTTTCATCTTCCACTTTTTATTTATTTGTTATTACCATTCTAAAATAATAACTCCAGTATATTATATATAATTTTATGTTATTATATAATGGTAAAACCATATTTCATTATTCTATCCATCCTTTGAATGACATGTCACCATACGTGTGTACGTACGGCTTACCGTCTCCACGTCGTGGTGTAATTGTTATTCAAAACATTATTATTTGGATGGTTATAATAATGATGTTTAATTCATGTAAATAATAAATTTAACATGATAAATATTATGTACATATGATATACCATCCAATTATATATTATTTTAATATCAAAAGAATGATATTGTCGCTTGTGCGTACGTACAGACTACCGTCTCCACGAACGCGATGAGATTCATTCTACATCGTATCCATTTAGGTATAATTATCATTTTATGGTTTAAAAATAATTTTTAAGGACATGATATAATTATATATATGAATATTATACAACCTACCCATGACGACCACAACTTATGTAACAAAACATATAAAAGAAAATGAGTAAGTTAACACCTAAAACGACGACAATACTAAGATATTAATAACAAAGCAATGTTAAAAGATCATATCTGATATCATATTAATGTATATGATTCTTGTATAATTTAATAACAATTATTTAACAATTATACACGAGCTTAAACTACCCCCAACGAAGTAAAATTATAAGCAAAGGATTATTTCACAATCTCTTCATTATCTGAGGCTCTTTATACGTAATTATCTACTGGGACCTCTTTATCATCCACATCCATGTTTCGTGAAAGTTTATTTAAAATCATTATTAATATTTTACAGAATATGGGTTAAAGTAATTTATACCCTTCTTTGACTTTTTATAATATGTTTATAAAGGAATCTTTCCGTTATTTTCCAAACAAGGTCCTTTTTAACCTTTTCGACAGAATTAAGGTAAGAATGTTTTTTTT
Organism: Viscum album; assembly: GCA_963277665.1. Lineage (NCBI taxonomy): Eukaryota > Viridiplantae > Streptophyta > Magnoliopsida > Santalales > Viscaceae > Viscum > Viscum album. Next base: position 1,065,684,302 of record OY728151.1, on the reverse strand, counting down.
AACTTATACGGAAGGTGCGGCTATTTTCCTCTGTTATAAAATTTTCAAAGATTACCTTACAAGATAATAATGATATTTTCAAAGTAAATGTTTTATTTTATAATTATGTGACTGTTAAATGATTTCAAAATGAATATTTTAAGAATTTCTGAAAGGTACTCTTTATCAAAAGCAGAATTTTAAATGTTTTAAAGATTTATCTTTCTAAATAATTTTATTTAATGTCCATGTCTTCAAAATGATTTTTAAGGATTTATTTATATGGAAATGAATGTTTTTAAACTGTTAATTCCTTTCAAAAGTTTCAAAGTGGTATGGGACACTTTTAATCAAAAATATCTTTTAAACTACTTCCTTTATAATTGTGTGACATTTAAATGATTTCAAAAAAAGAGATATTTATCTCAAATTGTTTTGAATTAATATAGTCAACATCCATTGATGGATTTTATGGTTATTTGAAGTTGATTTATTATGATACAAAACATCCATATTGTATTGAAGGTTTTCTGATATGTTTGACTGTGGATGTGTTATTTTTATACCATTCATGGTTTATGGAGAAAGTATTGACATTTCGTATGCTAGTTTTAATACGAATGTTTATGTTATGTTTAAAACCTTTCCATATGGGAATGCATTGGACTTAATATGTGCGAGGTGGAGCCCACTATATCTCCTCGATGCATCGGTAGGTCTCATGAGACAAACTAGTGTCTTCGCACAAGGCCTTGACAAAATCTTATTTGTAGTCTTGGAACGAGGCCTTGGCTATGTGGTTATGATAGTCTGGCATTATGCATTCCATCATTATGAAAGTGGTTATTGATATTGCATGTGATTATTCGATTAGTATAATATCCATGTGAATTATTAAATGGAATTATTTAATTATAATTTTTCTATACTATGTTTATGTTTAGGTTTAAAAGGATTTTTTTAGTTATACATTGCCTTAAATGTTTATGATTATTTATAAAGGTTTCCGTTGTATTGCATACCATTACCGAGAATTTGAGCTCACCCCTTTCTATGTTTTATTTTTTTCCCAGGATTCCAAAAAGTATATTGTGATTGATATGCAGGGTTAAGAAAAGGGAATAATGGAATTCATAAAAGAATTATTTTTGTTGTTTTGTATGTTATGAAGTGTAATGTAACATTCATGTATGTAATCTATTTTACAAGATTGTTAAACTAATCGGTCCTTTGGTACTTGATTCCTTGTAATCATGCCAATGTATTAAAATAATGCACCGACACTGGGAAACTGGTGTCGGTTTTTTACATATTATTTGTAAATATAATATTTTTTTATAAATGAAATGATATTTTTTTAACGTGTTTTAGAATACTTCCACTTATATTTAGGGGAATATGATAGAGTTTCTTAAAATGAAGTGCTAATTTATTTTCTCTCTATTATTGATGATCATGATAAGAATTTCTGTTTTTATTTTTCATGAAGACTGATCTATGAAATTTTATAGCATTATAAAATTTGAAAAAAAAACATATTGATAACTAAAATTAAATAGTAGAAATAACACTATGAACATAAAATTGGATTATAAATTTTATCAAATGATTTATTAAAGTATATTAATATATACTGAGTACCAATATATAATATTTTTAGAGTAAACTACCATATTAATGGACTACATAAAATGATTAAAACCATTGCTTTAGAGGTTTATATTTATTTTATCATATTATATATTTCCAAAATCTTTTTTAAAGAGTCATTATATGATATTTTTTATATTATTAATATGTGCCCCTCGCGTGGTGACAAATTATAATCCTTTGAAAAAATTTATACTAAAATAATAACTAATTGTGAATTAATTATGATATTATTTGTAATAAACTTAGATATTTATAAAGAAAGGAAAATTTTGAATGTATGCTTATCAAAATAATTGATTTCGCCATCTAGATGATGTTGAAAGTCATTAATTGTTGTTTGAAAACAAATGATTTTAAAATGTATAATATATAGTGATATTATTTTTGAATATTATAATTTCTATAAGGAGTATAAATTATTTAATAGTAGTCATTGTTTATTGAAAATTGGGCATACTATATAGATTTAGTGACTATTAATTCATTCATAACATAGTGTTTTAGAACCCATGAAAATGATGATGTGTTTTATAGGGGGAAAATAATTTTAAACCACAAAATAATCCATATAGAAACCCATAGATCCAAAATTTATCCACTATAAATTTTAATTGAATTAATAAATTAGTAACCACATAGATCATTTATTGAATAAAATAATCCATATCTTCCTACATGATCAAGGAAAATCATTTAAAAACTAACAATGTCACTCCTATTAAGGTATATAAGTGAGTCACATGAACTATATATTGGTAGTATTATTATATTTATTCATAGAAAATTAGAATATAAATTATAATATATTAGAATAATGAGTTATAAATATTATTTTCTAATAATTACTCAAATAAGACATCTCACTTCCATGGTTTAAAAGTACTTTTATATGTCATAATAATACTCCTTAAAAGGCACCCCAATGAGACTAAACACGTATTGAACATTCATTATATGATTTCTGTAATAGAGAACTTTTTAATGCTTAAATTATCTATGAAATGATTGTATGAAACTTAAACTACCAATGAAACCATTACACTCTTATTTAATGTTACGTCACTCAATGGTCTAATAACTGAATATTTGATATTTTAATGAGTGAATGATAAAAAGATAGAGAAACATAATATTTTTTATTTTAATTTAATAAAATTACTACAATTATTTATATTTATATGGTGAACATAATTTTTTCATATTATATTAAAATAATTGGAGATATATACCACTTTCATACCTGCACTATATACTTTTAGGGAAAAAATATATTTTAATATTTCAATTCCACTAATTCAATTTTCTAGTACCTAAATAGGGTCTAAATGTGACATTATCATGAGAGTGGGTGGGTGTGGTGAATCCGGGTATACAATGTCTTATAATTTTTCTATTAAATATGATGGACTTATAAGTATATTGGCCTCTAAAGTTTTATAGTCACATTAAATAACATTTTCTTAAATATTTAAACTAGTAACCTAACATTACCATATATTTTAAAAGATATAATGTATTTTATTTTTTATAATATTTTGGAGAACCAGGGAATTTTTTTAGGCAAATGAAAATTTACTGGGTTCACCCTCATATGGTTATGTCCAATGAGATATAATCAACAATTTTCGTCAAATTCATCATCATGTATTTCTTGGAGGTAACTATTTTCTAATGATCACCTCTTTATAATGAATAAGGTCGGCTCACTATTGCTAAAGGGTTCCTTCCTTGAAAATTCATTCCATTGATCAAAATGGTGGAAATGATAACCTTATCACAATTTATGGACATGCACATCCCTTCAACTACACATTATAGGAACAGCCTTCATTCTTAATTATGGATAGATGAAGTTTTGGTGTCCTGTTGGGATACTATTTCACAATATATGAAAATAGTATCATGAAACACCTATTATTTATAGAATTACACAATAATTACACTTTAATTTATTGATCATAGAATAGTATGTTTCACATTATTAATTGGAAATATCTTCATGGTGTGTAAATTACTTCATCTTTTTTCCATCACCGGAAACAAAAAACCTTCCCCTTTACTAGTTAAATTGAGATACAACATAGTGAGCTGTATTCTGCAATTTGTTTCTTCTAATTGACCCATTTTTTAATTTATGTGGTCATGTAAACAACAAAAAAATTCCATTAAAAATATTTATTGTTCATTAAAAACACCTATAACTCCTCTATTATTTCCCTACATGGTTCCATGACAAAATAACACCATTAATTCATCATGTTCAATTATCTTCACATTATAGAATTGAAATTAATGAACATTTGATTAACTTGGATAACCCCAAAATTTCATTTAAATTTGTCTTTTATAAGGTTATAAAACAAAGACAAATTATATATTTGGATTTGATGATTCGTTCATGCATATTTTTTGAAATATCCTCCACATAATTTTAACAACCTTCAAATACACACATCACTATTCCATGGTTAAGAAACATTAGTTTTGTTGGAATGAACATGCCAAATTCTAAGACATAGTACTCCCGTGGTGGATGTTATTCACAGACACTCTTATATAGCACCATGCCAACTGATGTGAATATTTTGGCTATCTTTAGATTGCCTAAGGAAAAATTTAAAGAAAACTACTATTCTCTTGGGTCTGTGATTATTGTTGTTACCATTTGAAAAATTAGTACTTTAGTTTAGTTTAAATTTTTAATAAGAATAATCCACTAAATAATTACACAATGGAATATCCCACATCGTATTCATCATGGATTTTTACACAGTGTAGTATACCCTTAATGAAATTATTTCAGTACTAGTACATATATGAGTGTCATGACCATAAAATGATGATTAAAACAGATATGAGGATTCAAAATATTTCATAGGTGTATTGGATCTCAATTATTTGGACTACAACGACCACGGTTGATTTTAGTTTTTCCTTGTTAGGAATATCATTATCTACCATGAGAATAATTCATTTTGTTTTTTCAATTAACTTATTCATCATCTTAACTGTGACCATTGAACATAATATGGTATTTCCCACACTAGTAAGCATCTTCCCCACTTTCCTCGTGATTCTATCATCATATCTCTGACTATTCTCCTGATCATATATGCACAGTGTAATATTCATTTTAACATCAATATTGTCTCTAAAATCCACTCTATTTATATATAACATAATTCCAACATAACATTATTTATGATTTTGTAATGAAAAATCTTTCACAAATCATTCAATCTGAATTTTAACTGCCCTCCATGAATTAGTTCGATCATCTCAATAATTATCATCAATGTGTCTCTTTTTATTGTCAAACAATAAAAAAATTCCTTTATGAATCCTAATAAAATCCCCCATTGTATTTTATTTAAAATTTGAATCACATGAAATAATATTATTTCTAACCATCAAATTGGAATTAAAATACAAATCATACATACTAATCCATAAAAAGTGATGATATTTTCTTGAATAACAAACTCCATCATTAAATAAGGTCATCAATATATAGATTCTTTCGTTTCTCCCACAGAATAGAATGAAGGAAGATAAAATAATGATCAAATACCAATCTATGTTCGACTTTTAATATTGATTCCAAATTAAAATTAAATCCCCAAATGATGATAGTGACTAATTCCCCAAATTATTTCATCTCCCTCATTTTCTTCATCCATTAGATTCAACCAAAAGTTGATTAGGTGACTCTTCTAAACCCAAGGGAAAATAATTAATAGTTGGAATTAAATACTCTATAATCTCCCATCCATGATAAGTACTCTTATATAAGATATTAATTCATTCAATTTACGACATTACACTCGGGTTGTTTACATATCCTATAATCTGGTTGAGCTCATGTTTGGTGTAGGAGACATTAGTTTTTGTTGAGATATATAAAATCTGAATTTCACTCATGAATAAAGATAATAATATTAATCAAAAATTGTATTATTCACTTAATAGACAATACTATGACCCCTATCAAACTTTTTCACCAAATATATAATTTTATAAAATTAATATACATTATATGATGATCATACTATTTGATAAAGCTGATAGAAATTTTTAACCACAAATTGATAGTAAATAAAACTTATTCTCTCTAAATCATTCATAATAATATTTAAATCTATTCAAGGATAAAAAAAATCAATATTATTCAAAATAACCCCTAAGAATATACAAATTGGATCAGATTTTTTTGGACCAAATTTAGAGAACCACCTTCACTTGTTTAATAAAAATTAATTTTATTCCATGATAAAATGGGATTTTAATAAAAACTATCATATTGTATCAATATCCCACTTACTTTATTAGAACAAAAATAATATTTAGAATAAATTGTATTTTTTGTGGAGAGGGGTACCTCAATGATTATCTAATTAATGAATATGTTTGGTATATCTATCCCAACACCTTGATTTCCATATTTCATTATAAATTTTTAATATTTTTGGAATGGAATTCCATTATCTATTAAACATTATTATTTGTATCATCTCTAGTATCTAGAATTTTTAATCACCTTTTTAGTGATCTAATTTTGGTTATACCACACACAAATATCTCTTCATAGATGTGTACATTGAAATCCTACCTTGACTTGGTACATTCCATAGTTTTTTAATCGATAAAACATGAAAAAGTATACACATGAGAAACATAAGTAGTAGATTCTAAATCTAGATTATTTTTATATTTTATTATCACATTTTTCCTTTCATTGGATTGTTAAAGGGAATATGAAATATATATCACATAATGGTCATGAATATTATCATGAATTCATTCCCATTATGTGGGTGATTATTTACTTCAACCGAATTCATAGTTTGAAGAACTATATTATTGTTCATAAATATTTTTCCTCTGCTTGTCTCATATGATTTATGTAATTATACAGATCCTGGTTCATGTAAAACCTTTTCTTAAATTTCATCATTTTATATCCATGTGGTGAAGTTTTTTTCTATCTTCACACCACTTTTATTTAATAAACTATTTCTTTTAATGTCATTGGAGTAGAGGGAATCTATTCAAAAACATTACCATTACAAGAATTACACTTAATATAATACATTTCCATGTGATGGAAGTTTGTAAAAATTAATATTTCACCATATTAATAATACATCAAATGTTCTCTCTTTTATTGATATGTTGTGTCTATTGGAGATCCTCTCTCATCCGTTCAATTTTCTGCTTCCAACAGCATTCTTATATTGTTCTCTATCTGTCAAAAAATAGAACTTTGGTTCCTCTAAATTTTCTACATAACCTCTTAATGATTTATAATGGAATATCTACTAATTTTAATATTTTATATTTAGATACATTTTTTCTATGATTGTTAACACATAATATATTTTAATCTACTCAATTTAGGTGTTTGTTTTTTCGTTAATATCTCTAATATTATTATATCTTTCACTCAATTTAGTTGAACTCACTTTTAATAATGTGTATTGTCCATTACTATTCACTTATTCTTTCATGGGGAGTCATGAGTGGAATTATTCATTCCTTCAATTCATTCTCTATAGTCATTTTCTATGAAATGTATTGGGAATTATCTTGTATCATGTTTCTTTGTTGAATTATTTTTATTCCCATTTCTATATCCTAATGTAAAAGGATAATATTTATTTAATCATTATTTTATTTTCCCAAGTAAAAATAAAAAAAAAATTGACAAATTAACATTATGCCTAACTTTTCATTGTTATACCTTCTCTTATATAATATGTATCTCCTTTAAAAAAAATTATGAACTCCTCCATAAGTGGATAGTTATTGTTTTTCACATATTCATTACATATTATTTTGAACTCCAAAATAGAGTGTGAAATTTTTCGTACTCCATATATAATTGTGTTTCAATCATATATAACATTATATTTATATATTTTTTAGGAGAATTATTTCTTTCAAAATCTGTATTCTTCTTCCCTCATTCTAATATGACGCACTCTTCATCATATTTCTCATGTTTTTTATAATTTCACCAATATAAATTTGGATAACATTCCATGAAATATATATATATATACATTTCCTCTATAAGATAATCATTTAATTATTTTTTTACTGAGGTTAATATCTTAATTTTGTTTATTTCAATTATATATTTGTGTCAAATAAGAATAACAATTCCTTTCTAAATCAAATCTCATGGAAATAAATTTGAATTATAACTTTATGAAATAAAATAATTTAGAAATATTTAGAATTTACTTCAACTAGAAACATGAGATATCATTTTGGATTTCATTTCATTTTGAAAAATAATAGATAAAGTTAATGAAATAAAAAAAAATTAGAAACAATATTTTCCTCTTATACTATTTTTTTGTACCTTAATTGGGGAATAGTGTGAGATTACTGTGGGAGGGGAATGAATTAGGTTATACAATGTATTATCACATTTTTCCTTTATAAATAATACACCTAAAATTATCCCAGCCACTCAACTATTAGGGATACATTCTATTGACTTTTATTACATGTTAATAAGAGACAAATCACTTGGACAACCTTTAGACCTCATATAATGGGGTTATACTTTTACACACATTTAGTGTGCGTGTAGAAATTAGATACAAACAAGAGATTTTAATTGCATTAACCTCACTAAGATCATTAATTGAGCATCCATCAATGACATTTCATAAACTGAATAAAAATAATGTATAATCCAAATCACAATAGTTTTAATATTGGTATGTCATATAATAGGATCTCTACCTTATAATGTTTATGATTTCTCAATGATTCACATGATTCACTAACTCAGAAAATTATTCCATTTTCTTAATGTGGTGTAAATTATAACCTTCACATATCTAATGTATATTTACTTCCCTTAAACCACATTAGATTCTCTAAATACATCATCAAGTATAATTATATTTTGTATTGATTTTTTTGGGAATCTTGTTCAGAATTTATAAAAACATCCCCATGAATGCCCTATTTTTATAGAATTACACTAAAATTCATTTTCAACTTATTTAAAATAATATTATTATTCTTCATTGGTGAGATCATCATGGATTTCAGTTTACATATCCTTTCTTCCATCACCTTTCCTATAAACTGTTCCCCTTTAACCATCAAATTCCAATATGGATATTTTTTCTCAATTCATCATTTTTATTCTTGTTAGTCACAACTCCTAAAATAGAGAGATCATGTGGAAAAATAGATATTTCAATAATAATTATAGGAGTTTACAGTTTCCTGATACTCTTCTATGTTTTCCATAACTATAGTCAATTAAATTAGCTTCTTACTCAACTATTTTCACATTATAGAGTGGAATTTAGCCTATATATAATACACATTATATATTCATTAATTCCAAAAAAATATATATTATATCTATGTAAAAATGGAAACATGTATAGATAAATCAATAGTTCTCTATTAAATAATAATAAGAGTCCAATCAGTAATATTTGGATCATTTATAGTTGACACACAGTTCACCACATCATCGTGAAAACCCACTGGTCGTATTGGCCTAAAAATTCTAACCACTATGAAATGCTTCTGTCATGTTTCCCATTATTTCATGACTCTCATCCATAACTCCATGACCCTCATGATGAAAATTCTAGCTTTAATGATGCTACATAGGGATACATCTCAATCATTATACCCAACATCATAGTTTTTCACTACATATGTTGTCCATTAATAATTCATTTATTCAATGTAGATGAATCAATAAGCATGAAAAGACATAAACTATCTTTTAAAAATATTCAACCTATGTTTTAATCACCACAAAATGATCTATGGGGTATTCAACCATTACTAACTATAATCACAGAGGACATTAAAATGACCTACCTCTATGTTTAGTGATTTCCATATTGAATAGGTTAAGACGAACATCACCCTGGGGACCACCAATATTGTGCTCCTTATATTTTCCCATGTTGTCAATCTCATTTTGTACCATAACAAAAAGTGATGGAAACCTCACACTTATATTATTGTTTGTCTTGATGAAACCAACAAACCATGACATGGAATGTCTTGTGTTGGAATGTATCTAAACCACATTATAAAAAATTCCATCATAAAATATATAAAACGTATCTTAAACATATAATCACCATATAGGATACATTCACACTTATATATCGACTTCAAAATCCATACTTATTTTATGGAAAATGAATGCCACACAATAATAAACATGATTAATTTTCATAAAATACATCATCTTGGATTAATGACCATTGTTAGAAATACTCTTAGAATATCCTAGATCTTAATCTACCTTTTAATTATGTTATTAGTTCTTTTTGAAAACAAATCCTAATTAATAATTTAAGAGTATTAACACCATTGTAAATTTTAATTATTCACTTCATGTCATATCCCATGTAATAAATTATAAAAAAACTCAACAAATATTTAGGGAATCATCTAATACTCTATTATATATTATTTAAATATTATGTCAAAATTCTATACCAACACATATTAAATAAATAATCCTAATTTATACATCCCATTTTCTATTACCCTGTGGGCCTATACAGAAAATAAATAAAATATTAATTTATTATTCATAATTTTATGTAATGAGTGGCCTTTAGATAACTGTTAAAGATAATAAACTAAAAAATGGATCTAATGTGGCCTCTTATAAACACTTTTATTTATATATTTTTTCTTAACAAATGTATTCCCCAAATTATTTAGGTTTAATCATAAGTAATGAATCTTGTAAATCTTATATAACAGACTCATATATTTTTGTAGTATATTCTAAATGAGGAAAATGTATTCGCAAAAGGTCATTCATCCATATAAAAGATGAAATTATATTACTATCATTTTTTAAGGCCATACACTTCCCCAGTTATACATATAAAATGTAATTATATAATACATATCATACATGTGGTAAAAATCTCATAGATATTTAGAAAAACCCACTAAAGGGTGAAAAACATACACGTCTTCCACAGGCATACTTATCCTTGGGGATGGAATAATAAATATGAAAAAAATATAAATGTTATTATTAATGGTAACTTATTAACATTAGATCATGTGGAAAATAATGATAAAATTATCATTAATATTATATAAACATTCTTTATAACACTCCATGTGCTATAATCATTTGGGTCGATATATAAGACATGGCACACATTATGACTCATGAATGACCTCTATATCTCATTCAAGAACATATTAAACCAAATCATTACATATCCAAACAACTAATTTTTATATCTAAAAACCATTTATGTGATGTGGAATACATAAAAACTTAATATTTATTTATTATATTTCCTCATTCATGTAATTAATGTTTTTAACAAAGAAAAATTATAATAAAAGATTCATTTGTATAACATGAAACATTTTTAAATTATAAAAATCTTTATGAATATAATAAATACACTAATTGTTTTTCCCTTATATGACATGTTAATTTATATGATTTTTTGAAACCTCATGTTTGTTATATCCGTTTCTTTTTTAAGAATCATTCTTCATATATAACACATACAACATTGTAAGAAATAAATTTTTAATATAATCCAAATAAACTATTTAAATATTTAAAACATATATATATATATATATTGTCAAATTTTAATGAGATCTTGATTTTTAATCATTATATTCAATACATGAAATTCATATTCTATAAAATTACACTAACAAAATATTATTATTAAATTCTTCTACATATTCTCTTTTAATAAATACATATACCATTTCATATTAATAAACAGGGCCATATAAAACATTATAATTCAATAAATATATATTAAGTCTCCAATGAGATCATGTATCAAGGTAACTATTATATATGCGACACTTAAAATTATGTTGAATTCACTATTAAAATAATAAATATTCTTTATTGAGTTTTTCAATTAAAAATTTAGAGCCCATGATTTTGATTCTATTTTTTATCAATAAATAAATCAACATTGGTAATATGAGACAATTTATATTTGTTGGTTAGCTAATAAGATTACGGGAATAATACAAACATAAACAACAACGATAGAATAATGATATTGGAATAGTTACATGAATAACATTTGAAGAGATAATCAAATATCCCAAAATGTTTTTATTTTTAGTGATATATTCTTCCCAGTCAATAATAGTATAATTGATGAGGCTACAATATAAAACTGATATTTTCATATAAATGGATTTTTTTTCTAATTAATTAATTTTATTAAAAATCCCTTAATGTGAACTGAATATGCTATGCTAATATTAGTGATTTCTTGAAAAGGATTATGAAATAGATATGTGATAATTGATAGAAACCTAGTTTCATGAAGATTATCTTTTATTTATTATAAGTATGATATGTTGAATTCTAGTGTTTCAATTTTTAACATCATAGTGAGCAGAGGATTTTTAATTTTAATCTTGTTCCATTGAATTAGTTATATAGATGCGTGGGACCATAATTCAATTTTATAAATGTTTTATATTAACTAATATGGCTGGTGATTAATATCATAAAAACATATAAAATAAAAGGGTTATTATAATGATTCAAATGTCTTATAATATATTCCATTCTTATGGTGTCCACAATGTAAGAAGAATTTTTTTTGTAATGTATGGAATCCTATAATATACAGAATCTATAAGATATATGAAATATTATGAAATTAATCTACAATCTAATAAGAGTGATATATAGAATATCAATGTTCTGATAAATGAAGATTAAATTTGATTATGTTTCAATACTGCTATTCATTAATTATAAATCCTTATTAGAGGATTATAATCTAATAATAGATTATGATGCAAGTTGATTCAAATAAAATGAGATAATTTCCACTCAATGAATGATATGTCCATATTGTAGAACCATTAATACATGGATTATTTAAAATTTAATAAATGTAATGGTATTTTTAAATATTAAATGTAGTGAAAATGTTAAATGAAGAAAGTGAAAATCAATATTCATAAGAATATTAAATAGAGTTTAAACGGATTGATTTTATTGATGTTTTAATAAGTAGAAAATATAAAATATCCTACAAGAATATAGTGATAGATTACATGTACAATTATATAAATAATTCTCTAATAATTTTCAATATATAATATATATTTATAATTAATTATCATGAATAATGTTCTAGTTCATGAGAAAATAATGAGATCATGAAACTCAGCATGAAAATAAAATACTCAAACATGCATCAAATTCGATAACCCAACCCTTAAAGGAAACAAATATTCAATAAATATTAAGGAGTGGAAAGATAATAAAATTGAGATTCCATTTTCATTGAGGTGGATTGAGATTTTAAACAATGCTATAAATACTATTCTAGTGGGAGAAATTTGAATTAATCATAGAAATAATATTATTATTAAACATGTGTAATAGAATATGGAAAAAGATGACACACCGTGGAATATGATGATAGAGGGGGAGAAATGCCTATAGACAAGACTCTAGAGGTTCACATGCACACTAGAGAGATCTAGTATAAAGAAACAAAAGTAAGACTGAAGAAAAAGGATGCTATTTTATAGATAACAACAATTATGGGGGGCAGTATAAACAACTCATTGGGATTTTGTTGATATAATCCATATATACCATCATTTTTAAGAGACTATCTGTATTTTTTTTTACAATATAGATTGAATATTATTACTTAGTGGTTTATAGTGCATATTCCATTTCTCCAAATTCCACACGAACATAGAATGGAGTATGATTTTAGGGTCAAATAATGTATATACTGATGTTTATACTTTATTACATATTTATTTATATGACTAATAGTGATATATTAATATGAGTGTGTCATGTTATTAATTAGAAATATTTTTGACCCAAATATAAGGATTCATAAAATAAAATGTGTCCTTATTAAAACTCATCCACCTCTTAGTGATATCATCCCACCAAGATACACAATGTGGAATTAAAGGAAATCAATTTTCCCCATAACATTCCATGTAAAAAAATTGAGGTTATAAATCCTATCATTAGTTTAATAGTATAATTATTTATGGAATAAATTTTCAATATATGAATAAATCACATGATTCCATTTTTTTATCAAAAGGACATAAGGAAACTGATACTGTAATAGTGTGATTTTTTCTCTAAGAAAGATATGATATTATGAATTATTCTAAAATGAAATTTTTTCTATTCCACCATTTGGTTGATGATTAATTTTTATGGTCTATTTTACTGTGGTTAAAGAGATTCTCAATCATATTAATGGATTTCTGGTAAATATAGAATATTAAAAAAAATTAAAGAACAGTATGTGTTATTTCATAATGTTATTAAACATAAAAATTTTATCCATGGGGGAAGATAGGGATATTTCATATGATGTGCCACTTAATACACATTATTACTATGAAATAGGTGGGGGAAAAAGAAATAATTTATCTTTATCCCAAAGATCCATGAAATTGGGAATACATTCAAATGTATATGATTACAATTAAATTATTTTATAATTTAGGATTTGGGAGTTTTTCAATTTAGTACCTAAATAAATAATTAATAAAACTAATATTTATGGTGATTAAAAAATATTTTCTATTGGATGTCCTAGAAAATCTAGAAGATGTTATTTAGATGAAAGTATACAACTTAAATTAAAATAATTAGAAATATAATTAGCATGGTCGAAAATATAGTCCAAAATTATTATATTGTGTTTCATGGAGTTATATTCTAAAATCATGTTGAATATTTTAAAATACACAAATACAAATCAAGTAGTGTTGAGGATGAAGAAGAAAGATACAATGAATACATGAATATATCAAAAAATGTTCTAAAAAAATATTTTATGTAGAATAGTATAGTAAAGTATGTGGATAGAGAGAAAAATAATGAAGATGAGAATATTTTTAATCTGATTGAGGAGATAAAAATTTCACATATAAATTTTTAGAAGATGATAATATTATAGAAGATCGTAATGATTGATTGCCAAAAAAGAGGAAGAGAAATATGAGAAACATTCTTGGTGCCTAATAGGATAAAATAAAATGTATCCAGTGATATAATTCTATGATAAAACTAGAAATATTCACTCTTAATATTTCAGATACATTAAGATGTCCATCGGTAAGAAAGAAGTACATTTTCGTCATTTTTTCTCTAGTAATATAGAATATATTTCATCTAGATGTAATGTTTCTATAGTCTAAACAAGAAGAATTTGTTATGAATTAAGATAAAAAAATCAATCAAATAACATGTTCAGATAGATGTGAGATTGAAATTGTATATATACCAATATTGAAGCTAAATAATGGTTTGAATACTTTATGATAGAGAAATGTTCTTAAAATAGGTTGAAAACATTTAGAAAATAATATATTGAGGATGGAAAAGTTGAATGAAAAAGTATAAATAGTCTTTTAATAAAGAAATATTAACGTGGAAGTGGGATATATTAAAACTATATTCAAAGGATTTTATGTCAAATGATAGAGTTGGAAATTAAATAAAAAAATCTTATACCCAAATAATAAAAGATAACTCAGAGGTTATATAAGATTAAACTAAGTTAACGGTATGCGATTGTTGTGGGAAAAATAGCCATGATACAATGGGTTATATTTCTATCTATCCTACATAAGTACGAAATTTTTTGGAAAATAAGTAATGACATAAATGTAATTTTTCATTTATAGACAAAAAATGTATGGGGGGTCCTAAAATGAGTAATATTAATACCATGTAGAAAACAGTTCCCCAGATGAAGTTTCATGATAGAAAAATCATGAATGAAATATAGAAGAGTAATTTTATTGTTAATCATGAAGAAAAGGGGGAATTAGATAATAGTAAACTATCAATATTTATTCTATTATTTAAAATCGTGTATAATCACACTATATTATCATATATTTATTCATGTAATAACCTTATGTAAATTAATTTATATTAACAATATATGTGAGAAGTGGTTTTCCATACAAGACTATAAAAAATTGATTTACTATCATGGAATTACTTTATTAAGATCATCCATGATGGATGTTTATAATAATTTCAACCCATGCGGTGAATAAGATAAGAAAAATATGTGTATAGACTATATTGTTTCATGAGAAAACTTATTTATATAAATCTGATCTTTTAGGAAAAACCTATAATGTGTGAATTTATGGATTTATAATCACACTATTCACCCATATTAAAATTATAATAAATATTATTGTAAATGTGGAGTGATGTTTGATGTGTAATATTATAGAAAAATTGACTAATATACCTATTTTCATTTAAATGTTTGTGATATATTTTTTGAGTTGAATTTTGGAAATAAAAATCATGGAAAACCCAGTGGTATATCACCAAAAGTGAGAATTTGATTGTGGTATCACATGACAGTCATGTATATTGATAGATTTGTGATATTGGAATCTTTATTTCAAGGATATATTTGTTTACATAGACTTAGTGATAATTATATAAACACTCATTTCAAATATGTTTGTGTGGCCACCTCTATCTTCATAAAATTTCCAAAGAATAAATTTAGATATAAAGAGGGAGAAATAATTTTTTTAAAATTTAAACATTTTCTCATGAAAAATAATGGATAACTGATTCAGATTGAACCAGTACATGATAGTTGCGATTATTTTTAAAAATATGGATAAGAAAATTATTTAACGTGAAAATAAATTGGCATACAATTATTTGGTGGAATTGAAAAATAACACACTAAGGAAGATATTAAAGATATGATTTATTAAATTGTATTCGATTGTTTTAACTGTCAATAAATAAGGATAAAATTTTGTAAAGAGACTGAATTTTTTTGGTGACCTAATAAGATGTTTTAGATGCTACAATTTTGTATGAAAAATAATTAATTATGATGATGGATTTTCTTATTGATGAAATCATGATGAAAATTTAAATAATCCTTTTATGGAATATTTTTTCTGTGTAGTTATTTATGTTTTATATAATTATAGAAAATAACGTTATTATAGAAAATTGTATGAATTGTTTTTATAGAGGATAGTTAGTAAAGAGCATGAGTAAGTTAATTTTATAAAAATGATTAACTATGAGATGTGATGAATAAAAATCAATGATTTTTAAAAAATGAACACTCCTATTGCTGTATAAAGATGAAATTTGAATGATTATTTGATGTGATTGCGAATATAACAAAGTTAATTCATTAATCCCTGTTAATAATTGAGAATTATGGAAATGATATACTGAATGGAAATTTTATTATTAACTCAAACATAATATGGTTATCCAATAATTTTATATATATTATGACATGATTCTAAACACTATCCACCAATTAAAACTGCCCAAAGATCATGGGTCTTAGTAGATTTTGAAGGCCAGATTCATAATACATCATGAAAAAATGAAACACTGCATCTTTATTTTATTCTCATTAATGATCTCCTAAATCTATTTGATATACTTAAACAACATAGAATATCATGGTGAATACAAAAAAGAAATGGTCAATATATATACTCTACTTAGTGAATGAACATGATAATGATAAATAACTTGTTATTCAAATAAGTTAATAAGATATCAAAAATTGAAATTCTAATAATTAATAATATAGGATAATAACTTAAATAAGGTGGTATCATAAGAACATGGAGATATATATATTGTAAGAACCATAAAAAAAAGAATTAGGCATGTCTCAAGGATAACCTCCAAGAATACATCACAATGAGGACAATGCCCCATAGTGGATTAGGATTATTCTTGAATCACATTCAAATAGTCTCTTGAAACAGAAACATTACCCAATGAATTAAATCTCTATCTTTGTACACAAATAAAATATTTACATGTTTATGTCTTCCAAAAATTGAAATACCACATATGGAATTAACATAATAATAACACATGGAATTAAATGGATTGTGTAATCATTCATCATATCCTAAAATATATATTCTATAAAGATTACAAATAGAAGAATAAATTAATTTTTTTTGTTTATATATGAGTAAATGCGTGTAGGTTGCATAATATGGTGTTTATTTGATAATAATCTCAATATAAAGGATATTGAATGGCGTAAAAGAACAACTATGAAACTACCATATTAATGAATAGGTTAATTATTATTTGAGAAAGAATAAGTATAGATTTTTTTTGGAAAAATAAAGTTAAAAAAACATTCATAAATAAATTATTATTTTATTTAATAACATCATTAATGTGAATTATAACATTAATAGCGAGTTATATTAAAATATTATGGGTTAGAAAAGTTCCCCAAAAATGGGACTAATTTTAATGAATTTTTTTATGAAATGAAATTAACAATTGTGTTACCCCATAAAAGGAAGAATACGCTCTGTATATACGTAAGAGATTTATATATATAATTTTCATGTATTCCACAAGATCAAATAGAGATATATTTCTGATTCAAGGGGATAATGGGCATAACCCAATGAAAAAAGTTTGCTTCAAAGATACACCTTCACATATTTTAAAAAATACTCATGTATTGTCAAATAATTTACTATATAATATTAATTTAATAAATTATTTACTAGATTTAAAATAATTTATATTACTAATTTATTTAATATAATTATATGATTTTCATTTATAACCATTCCATTTAGATAGAAATACTAAAATCACTTTTCTGATGGAATTAGTTTCATTGTTCAATGATCAGAACACTTATGTATAATGAAATGATGTTTGAGTCAAATGGGACTAAAAATATTGAAATTTAATGAAATGGTATTAATTTAATTACATAAATTGAAATTTTTACATATACAAATATTTTTTCTAACATAAAGATTATTGGTTTATTTAAAATGAAAATTCCCTAAAATTAGTTCATTTGGGATGTTTTACAGACAATCCTGAACTATTATCTTCGTATTAAATAATATTTTTATATATTCATTAAAAATCCTGAAAATTATATTATATACATATTTTCTTATTATTTATGTTTAATAATATATTTTTGACCACCCGTGATGGAGATACTGGAAAATGAAAACTCATTGACCACGTTTGTATTGAACCTACAAAATATGGACAAAGGCTTCTTTTTTTGAATAATTGGAAATGTGATTATTATAGATGAATTAAATCCAATTGTAAATATAATATTATATATATATATATCAAAACATATTTACTAATCCATTTATTTTCTTGAGTTGGGGAGAATCTAAAAGATGAAATGTATTTCAAATAGGTACTTTGAGAATAATACCACTTGAATTTTTTATCTTCAAAATTATATTGAGGTATATAGAATATTTCATATTAGGAGATAAAAAAGTATTAAGAAATATGGGGAGATGTGTTTTTGGTAATTGAATTGAAATTTTGAAGGATTCAATTCTTAAAATTTTTCAGTGTAAGGGGTTGTGAGAGGTGGTATTTATAATGGGTGGAGTGGAATGATTTTGAATACTATAATTAGTAGTTCATTAATTTGAATCTATAATGTTAATAGTAACAATTCATAAGAATATATATACCGAATGTTTCATTTAATTTCTATTTAATTTGTTGTTACATAATCCATGTCACAAATGGTATGTATTAGGCTTATAATTTTTAAGAATGTATTGTATCATATTTACTTATTCATTAAAATTAAAAATAATTATGAAAACTCTAAAATTGTTCTCTCTATTTTTATATGTTTATTCAAAAAATAAAAAAATTTGACTATTGTAATTTTTTTAAGATGAGAAATCAAATTTTTAAATGAAATCAAAATTAAGTGGAAAATACCAATTTTAATAATATGACCAATTTGTTTACCAATAGAAAAAGTAACAAGGGTATCAAAAAATTATCTTATCAATACAATAAATGAAAATATTATTTAAAAAAAATTGTTACTAAAATAAAAATTCCCTTAAAAATTTATAGTTTTTATATAAATAAAAGTAATTCACCTAGGCTTTTTTAAATAAGAAAACATATTTTATAATTTATAAGTCATTCATTTACATATATGATGGTATAAATATAATATATTTTCATTTTATAAGATATCTACATATTATATCACAAACCCATCTCTGATAATAATAGTATAATGTTTAGGTAACAATTCATAATTGTGAGAAAAAATATATAATTGTCTTGTTACTATTAAGAACATTTGATTAT